>CP119843.1:568705-641380 GCA_033953505.1 Leishmania tarentolae
TGGCGGTACTGATGACAGTCTCAGGGGTACGAAGGGGGAGGGTGAAGAAACGAAACGCGTCAGTCGTAGGCCGGCCAGGTGGTTCGTTTTTTTTTGTTTTGTTTTGCCGGATCTTTTGTTCGTTTCCTGAATGCACAGGGGCGTCCCGGGGGTGCCAGCTTCTGAAGCACGACAGCGGCAGTGCCTGTCGAAGCGTTCGAGTAGGCAGGAGACAGCAACGCAGACAGCGCTTCTTTCACGACCGCTGGTGCGACCGCCCCCCGCCCCCGCCTTCTTCACGTCGTCACCTTCCGGTGCGCCGACAAAAGCGAGCCGAACCTTTTCTGTTACTTTGTGTGGGAACGTTGGATTCTTCCGCCCAGTACGACGTTGATGCATGGGTGTTTGTGCCACGTTCCTGTCACAGTCCACAGACGCTGGCAGGGCTGAGCGGGTTGGCTTCTCTGTTCTTTTTTTCTTCCCTTTTCATCTGTGAAAAACGGGTCTCACAGCCTCAAAAGGGGGGCACTTTTGCTATCGAGGGCTCCCCGCCAGGATACAGTGCCTTTCCGTATTGAGCCACTGCCCACCTCCACATGGTCTCGCACGCATTTCTTGGGCGTTGCTGATATTCAAACCGGTGGTATACGATTAGTTTTCCCTTGTAAGCGCGCTATCCTTTTCATCATTCACATAGAGGGGAGTTTTGCGCAGTTCCCTAACCCGCTGCGAGCGGATGGTGCAGCACAGGCTGCGGCTGCCTTGTCTGCAGCCATCGCACGGAGTGTGGAGGAGGCAAGCCGGGACTTGACCAGCGGCGCGGCAGCTCCATCACCGAGGGCGCAGGAAAGCAAGCGTGGTTGCTGCTGCGCACTCGCTCCCCCTCCTCACGGCGCTGCGTACCGGCCCTACAGCGGTGGGGGATGGCACATCGCGACGCATTGGGGCACAAGTGCCGGCGCTGCCAGCCCGTCGCATGCGCCCTCACCCCAGCCTGTCTCCGGCCATTGGGAGCTGGAACGCAACGACGAGGCCGGCACGCTGGCTAAGCGGGCCGTGCCAGGGGCGCCCGCGCGCCAGCTGCATGGATGACGGGCCCGGCCACCGGTCTCACAGGCCATGCCGACATCCCCCAACCGCACTGCAGGCTGCGGCGCGCGATAAGGCTACTTGGTGGCAGCCGGCCCACACCGGCGCGGAGGGTCGCCGAGTCTGCGAGAGGAGAGGGCGACAGCGCGGCGTGCAGACGGTGTGCCGCCTACGACCACGCTGGCGTGGGGGCACTGCCACCCCTCTCCCCCGCCTGAGGATGCTGTGAAGGCGGCGTGCCGCGCGCTGGGCCCGGTACGCTACGCGAGATTGGCGGGTTGCTCGAGGCTCGAAGCGCACCACATTTCACGCTGTGGTCATGCACGCAGTGACCTGGTTACGCGCACAGCTCACTCGCGCTGCATGGGCGTCCCCCCTCCCCGTCTGGTGCCTGTGGCTGCGCCCCCCTGTGCCCCTTCAGAACGGCAAGCGCGGACCTCGCTGTGCGCAGGCTCACGCCTATGCGCGGGCGCACTCCGATCAGCACACCCACTCCTGCCGGAGGCATGCGGGCTCAGGAGAGCGTGGTATGCCCTTGCTGCCGCGGACGCACAGCAGCGAGCCACCCGGGCAGCAACGCCCTCTGGAAGCCAGCCCCAGGGCCCGAACAAGCGAGCGGTGTGTGCACGTGCGGTCAGGCAAAGCTGGCATGGTGCGTGACATCCGAAGAAGACATGCAGGGATGAGAGGAGCACGAGTGACCGGCGCGAAAGGCGCAAAGAGGACCCACACCGGTCAACGCCGCAGCGCATGTGTGCGGCATACACCGCATCTCCTGCATCCGACGGGGCGGGCTTGATGCCGCACGGGCGCCGGGAGCATGACGGGCCCATCCCAAGTGGCACCGTGGGGCCCTCCACACACCCCATGCGGGGAACCCCCACACCACGTTACGGCATGCAGCGGCCTGAGGCGAGTCGGCAAGGGGCACGGCACACATCCTGCGTGCACCTGGAGCGCCCCCACTACCCGCGCCACAGAGGCGGGTGCAGTGCTGTGACTGCTGTGTGCGTATACTTTTTTTTTCTGGCTTGCTCGTGGTGGAAGAGGCACGCGCTAAGAAATGAGGGAGTAAGGAGCCATAGAGGTTGCTTGCCAGTGGAGGCGGGGTTCTTTTTTAGGTGACTCACTGTAGGCGCAAGTACCCCAAGACGACTGTGTGGGCTGCGCTTTGCGGGGTAGCGTGGGAGGGCTCGTGGTGTGACGAACGCAGCAGGTGCACGTGTGTTGCATCTCCCTTTTCTGTGTTATGTTTGTGTTGTATGTTTGTACCTGTGCCCTCGTGTGAACAGGCTGTGCTTGGAGGTGAGCACGATTGGGGCTGGCGGCAGCGGAAGATAGTGGGGTGAAGCTGAAGGCGAGAGAATTGTAGATGCGATGAATCAATGGTCTGTGTGTGTGTGTGTGTGTGCTCGCTCTCTCTTTTTTATTTCAATAATTCTGTGTTAAGGTCAGATGCGGTGCAGCTGACTTCTTGGTGACCGTTAAGGGCATTGTAGCACCGCTTCACTTCTTTGCAGAGGGCACCAATGAGCTTGCCTCCGTTTCCCCCGAACTTGTGCGGCAAACGATTGCAACAGGGGTGGCATGGCCTTCCACAGTGCTCGATAGATTTCTCAGGGCAGAGCGATCTGTTTGTGTGAGGGTGGTCGATCACACGTGCGTGCGTGTCGCATGTGTTGCCTGCGACTTTTCCGCTTGTAGAGCCGCCCTTGTGCTCTGCTCTCCATGGGTAAGAAGCGAAATGCCTTGTTGTTGTTGTGGGTTGGAGTCCTCCCACCGTTGTGTCTGCAACTGTGCGTTTGCTTGGGCGTCACCGTGCTTGATGCTTTTCGTGCACCGTCTCTCGCATGAGTGTTTCTCAGGAAAATAATGCATCGTGCCGCGTTATGATGAGCGTTGCATGTAAGTGCGCTTGCATATGTGCGGAGACTACAAATGGTCGTTTGAAGTATGTCTTCTCGCTCGTGCGTGGCATTCGTGGCACGGAGGCAGCGAAGGGGAAGCGAAGACCTCGGAATGTGAAGGCTTCTCTTGGAAAACTTGCATACGCGCAGGCGTCAGCAGCGCATGTCTAGGCGATCGCATTCTCGCGGAGTTGTTGCGGCACCTCTGACAACGAGGCTCTGCGGGGAAGGGGTCACGAGCTGTTGGCCATCTCTTGGCCCCCTGCTGCTACAGCGGTCGCTGATGGCTGATTGCGATGGATCCCTCTACACTTTTCTCCTCCTCCTACTGCTCCTCCCTTCTCTCGTGCAGTAAAGCGAAGCCTTGGGCTCAGTGCTCTGCCGGAAGCTGGCGACGTTGAGAGAGCGCATGTGTGTGAAAGGCGTGAGGCGCCTCGCTGACAGCTAGCGTGTCGTGTCGCTGCTGTGGGTGTGCCCCGTGAGTGCCACCTGTGCGAGTGCTTGTGCGTGCGGGTGGGGTACAGGTGCCAAGCCTCTTACGTTTCTCTCATTTCGGAAAAGCAACTCTCCAACCTTCTGGATCGCGCAGCTCATCACACCCTCCCAACAGCGGGGGCGTGCACCCTTGTCGCAGGAACGCCGTGCAAAAGGCCGGCAGCAGGTGCCACGCTTGCTTGCTGTCTTTTTGCCGACTAACCCCACCCCGCGTCTTGGGCCAATGGCGATGCGGCGAGCCACAGGCACCCTCTCCCGGGGCGGCGTTTTCTCTGAAACACACGCATCCGCTTTCATTGGCCCATCGCTACCTTTCGCTTGTTTTCTTCTGCAGACGCGGCGCCCGCTTCACATGCCGCCCGGCGGCTTCGATGAGGCGCTGCCGGAGTCGTTTGGCAGACAAAGCGGGAAGGGAGAGCTGAGCAACGTGAATCTGCACACCAAACGACAGAATGCACGACGGATAGCGAAGAACCGACGAAAGCTGCGGCTGCCGCCGACGTCCTCGCCTCCGCTGACGCTCGCCAGGGTGAAAGGTGAATTACTGCACCTCACACAGCAGACGCGGAAGGCACGCAAGGATGTGCTGTCGAGGTCTGACGAGGCGGTGAGCATGGGCGCTACAGATTCGGTCTCGTCTCCGTCTGCAAGCCGCATCTCACCGACAGAAGTTGCGAATAGTATTTGCCAAGACGAGGAGAGGGCGGACAGGCTAACGCCTTGCTCACCGCGCACCGCTCGCTGTGTTCGCGAGACCAGCAACTCCTCAGCGGCCATGAGTGCGGCGAGCTCATCATCTCCGGCTTCGTCGCTCACAGTGAAGTCACCACCAGAAGAGGCCTGGACGTCGCACGAGGATGCTGTGGAGCGGTTCTACGCCATCAAACCGGCAAGCACCATCTTCGGGAGCGATCTTGACAGACTCGAGCGAGACATGATGCGGGATTACCATCAGAGGGGAGCCAGGCTTCCACCCCGTGACCGGGTGTACGCCGAGTTTGGTAGCAGTCAGCGCGGCCGGCGCATGCAGTGGGAGCCGTCGTCATCCTTTGACTGCCTTGCCCCCTCCGATTTCCGCTTCAGTGCGCGTAGCGAAACAACTGTTGGGGATGGCACCAACCGAAACTTGGCTGCTTACCATCTTTACGCTGAGGCATACCAGACGCAGCAGGAGGAGAGCTGGCGGTCTCAGCGCGACAGGGCCACAAAGTGCAAGGGTATCAGTCTTTGCCGCGCCGACCAAGGTCCTAGTGTTGGTGCCGAGGCTGACCTTCCCGCCTCGGAGAATCCTCACTTTCCCACTGGAAACTACAGTGACGTGAATCAGTCGAGGGCTTCGTCGTCCGAACACGTCGGTGAGGCCTGCGAGGCACTCCTCTGTGGCGCCAGCAGCGCGCCGAAGGAGGTCGTGGTGAACGCGCGGACGGACTACAAAGCACGGCTATCAATCGTGTCAAGTCCGCCTGGCGAAGGCGAGGATACGAACCGCATCGTGTATGACGCTTATAACCAGAGACCGACCGACAACGCACTTCTGGAGGTGCGCGGCGCGGATTACTGGGGCCACTATGAGAACAGACGCCGTGTGGAAGAGCGTAGTGCGTATCGGCTAGAGGCAATTGCGAGAGAGACGCTGCAGGAAGGAGCCGTGGACACGAGCGAGGTGGAGTACAGCACGAATAGGGTGCGAAGGGAGACGCTTCTGTACTTTCAGGCGCACCCCATCAATGAGATGATTCAGGAACCTTTTGTCCGTATCCGCCAGTTTGTGCCTCCTGGCGGCGGCGCCAGTGTCTCCTTCCACCCTGACGGGCCGCTGCCGATGCCGGCGGACAGCTACAGTGACAGCCGAAGCGTCATTGAGTGGGTCAACATGGACGCCGACATACCCGTTCAGGAGGCACGACGAATGGCACAGGAACTAGGCCTGGATTTGATCCGCATCGGCGCCCTCTACTCACAGAAGACGGACCGCCGCATCATTGCACTGTGCATGGTTGGCGACCATCGCGAGCACATGCGTGAGATGATAAAGTTCAAAATACAGAAGCTTGGGGTACAGCCTCCACCGACGAAGGAGTGCATTGAGGTGCCCTTCAAGGGCGGCACCCACCCACACGCGATACGCTTCAAGTGCGTGGGTGTGGCCAAGCATCTTCTCCATCGCCATGCGATTCGGATCAACCTGACCAAGTTCGGTACCCCACGTGAGGGGTTTCCTGTCTTTCAGAGCATTCTGGACGAGCTGAAGCGGCAGTGCATGCGGCTAAAGGCGTATCATACTGCTGGGCAAATCCAGTCGAACTACGACGAGATTTTTTGCTACCTGTACCCCTCCACGGGACGATCTCCCAAGACGACCGTGACGCACCCCACACCGAAGCAGGTACTGGCGGCACGCGATGAGCGCATTCTCGAGAACGAGAAGGAGATCTACTTTGACGACCTGCAGGACAAGGCCACGCGGAAGCAGCGACTGCAGTACATGCTGAAACTTGAGAACGGCACGGCATGGGCGGAAAAGGATGAGGGCATGTCTTTGCAACGCCAGCGGGCCATCAAGGTGATGCTCGGGTACCTGCCGAAGGGGAACAGAGAGCTGTACGCGGCCCGTGGTGATGTGAATATCCCTGCCCCGTTCCGTGCCAGTCACCCGACATCGGTGCACAAGTGGTCGTATCCGTCCGAGTCCAACCTGGAGCAGGCAAGTCGCGGCGCGGCTGCACTGGGTAAGCGTGCTGCCATGCCCATCAGCGAAATGCACGACGCTGGGGAGACGCCGGAGAACCCGACGCAGCTCGACCGTTTTTACTACACGGCAGAGGGACCTGCCCTCGAGATGGGCGAGTTCAAGGAGGCGCTGGGGCTCAAGGACAACCGGGCGCGGCGTCCGCCTATGGGTGCGGGGTTTGCCACGCTGGGTGTTGAATCTGTGGATGAGGCGATGCAAAAGGGCTTTGCGACCAAATAGGCGGGACGACCTCGCTGCCTACTACCGCTAACGGCCTCCTGTGCAAGGCGGTCTGTGAGGAGTCCGACGTGCCCTACGACGATAACGGGCGCATCATTTAATGCTTGCTTTTGCTTCTGCCGCCGTCGGTAACGTCGAGGCCGATGATGACGCGGGTGACGCGGCTTGTGTGGTGGGTCGTCTCCCCACTGCTCCGGCGGCCGTTGCGGAGCACGTGAGATTTTCCCCCTTTATTTTACAAACAAAACATCTCCTCCTGTGCTCAGTGCTCATCTTTTCATTCGGCGTACCAACTGCTGTGAGGGGTGGGTGGGTGGGTGGGTGGGAGACGCAGGCGATATGCGTATGTGCTGAGCTGCGCATGCTCGTCAGTGATCACAGGTATCGAAGCGTTGTCACTTCGCTTAATGAGCACATTAGCGCGCGACGGTACCAGCGCGCGTCATGGTGGTCTCCTGTGGTGCTGGGCGATGAGGAGGGAGCGCGGTCCACATCACATGCGGTGAGGAGTGTGTGCGCAGAGTTGGAGGCGCAACAGAAACTGCGGAGACACCGCTTTCAGCGACGCGACAGGAGGTCGTCACTTCGGCGCGAGACACGCATCGCCTTTGGTGTCTCTCCTCTCCGTTCGAAGGATGTCTATGCCAGTGTACAGGGCGACTCTTTTTTCACTTCCCATCCCCTCGAACCTCTGCCCTTCTTTGTGCCCACCCAATCTTGCCGACTTGGGTAGACACACAAGCGAACACGCAAACACACTACACTCACGCCAGCATCCACTTACGCACGCACACGTGCTCTATCAAAGCGTACCACGTCAAACAAGATACCCCCGCTTCATCTCTCTCCCTGCCACACCGTGGAAACACGGAAGGAAGGTGCGGTGGGCGTCCCTGAGCGTTCATCCTTTGGCTCCTTCTGGCTCTTCTTTGTTTTATTCACAGTTCCACAGCACGCCGGCGCTTGGGCTCCCGTCGCCGTGTTGTTATTTTCGTAATTCCCCGTTTTCGAACCCCGAACGTAGCGTCAGGAG
Source organism: Leishmania tarentolae (assembly GCA_033953505.1). Classification (NCBI taxonomy): domain Eukaryota; phylum Euglenozoa; class Kinetoplastea; order Trypanosomatida; family Trypanosomatidae; genus Leishmania; species Leishmania tarentolae. The sequence continues at coordinate 576,180 of CP119843.1, forward strand.
GAGGAGGAGGAGATAGTGCCACAAACAAGCACACGTCACTGCACAATGTCGGATCAACCGATCAGCAGCTCCGCCAGCGCTGTGAGCGACGACAGCCAGCCGCCGATGGAGGTGGGGTACCCTCTGAATGAGGAAGTGGAGGTGCCGGGGACGGATGGTGGCCTGTACAAGACAGTGCTGGTGGAGGGTGCCGGCTCGCAGCCCGTGAAGGGGGCCAAGGTGGCGGTCCACTACGTGGGCACCCTGGTAGACGGCACAAAGTTTGACAGCAGCCGTGACAGGGGCGAATTCTTTGAGTTCACCCTCGGCCGTGGTCAGGTCATCAAGGGCTGGGACAAGGGCGTGGCGACGATGCGGGTTGGCGAGAAAGCGCTTTTGAAGTGCTCGCCGGAGTACGCCTACGGCGCTGCTGGCAGCCCCCCGACCATTCCTGCCAACGCTACGCTTCTCTTTGAGGTGGAGCTGTTCCATTGGACGCGCGAGGTCGACATCTCTACCTCAAAGGACAAGTCCCTGATGATGAGCGTGTTGAAAGATGGCGTCGACTACGAGAACGCAGACTTCGAGTCGTCGGTGACGATGGACCTTTGTATCTACGTGGGCGAGTTTGATCCGGAGAACAAGGACAAGTACACACCGGTGAAGACATTGGTCGACTGGAAAGCCATCGTTGGCGTCACGTCGCTGCCTCCACACCTGGAGGCGTTTCTGTACAAGATGCGCAAGCGGGAATCCGCGGCGTGCCGAGTGCGCAGTGACCTGATCTGTGACGCCGTGCCGGAGTTCGCCATCCCGTCCAGCGCCGAGCGAGGCCACTGCGATGTCACATACGTGGTCGAGGTCAGCGAGCTGAGTCGTGTGAAGGTGTATGATTTCACTGGAGCAGCCAAGGTTGCTGAGGGAGAGAAGCGCAAGAACAGTGGAAACGACGCCTTCAAGGCTGGCAAGCTGGACCTGGCGGAGCGCTTCTACCGGCGCGCGATGGAGTTCATCGGGCAAGACTACGGCTTTGATGACACAGACAAGCTGGAATGCCACCGTGTGCGCATCGGTGTGATGGGGAACCTCGCGCAGGTGCTGCTGATGGGCAACAAGTATGCCGAGTCAGCTGAGTTCTCGCGGAAGGTGCTGAGCCTCGACGCAAACAACACTAAGGCGCTCTTTCGCTTGGCGAAGGCGCTGGACGGGCTGCAGGACTGGGATGAGGCTTTGAAGTGTGTTGCTAATATTCTCGCAATCGACCCTGGCAACGTGGACGCCGCCCACTTGAAGGCGCACGTTACGCAGGAGCAGAGGGCCTTCGACCAAAAGCAGAAGTCCATGTTCAAGAAGATGTTCGCCTAGCGGGCCGTTCAAGAGTCGCCGCAGAGACCCTCTCCCCCCCCCCCACACACATGGACGGGGACCCTCCGTTTTTCCTTCCTTCGCCCGTCCCATTCGCCCCTTCCCTGCAGCGTCAGACGCTTGGCTCCCTCTACCCCTACGTCGTTTTCATTTCAAGTATTATCTGTTGTTTCTCGTCCCCCGCCCCTCCCCCATCCTCCTGCGTCTCACTGGCGTCTGTGTGTGTGTGTGTGTGTGTGGCGCAGTCGCACAAGCGAAGCGAGGACTTTTTTATTCCCTTTTCAGCGTGTCTATTCCACCACGAGCAAGCCAGAAAAAAAAAGTATACGCACACAGCAGTCACAGCACTGCACCCGCCTCTGTGGCGCCACGGCGGAGTCCCCGCCTTCGGGGACGGGCCGCGTGCACGGTCCTGCTCGAGGGCGGCGTCTGTGGCGCGGGTAGTGGGGGCGCTCCAGGTGCACGCAGGATGTGTACCGTGCCCCTTGCCGACTCGCCTCAGGCCGCTGCATGCCGTAACGTGGTGTGGGGGTTCCCCGCATGGGGTGTGTGGAGGGCCCCACGGTGCCACTTGGGATGGGCCCGTCATGCTCCCGGCGCCCGTGCGGCATCAAGCCCGCCCCGTCGGATGCAGGAGATGCGGTGTATGCCGCACACATGCGCTGCGGCGTTGACCGGTGTGGGTCCTCTTTGCGCCTTTCGCGCCGGTCACTCGTGCTCCTCTCATCCCTGCATGTCTTCTTCGGATGTCACGCACCATGCCAGCTTTGCCTGACCGCACGTGCACACACCGCTCGCTTGTTCGGGCCCTGGGGCTGGCTTCCAGAGGGCGTTGCTGCCCGGGTGGCTCGCTGCTGTGCGTCCGCGGCAGCAAGGGCATACCACGCTCTCCTGAGCCCGCATGCCTCCGGCAGGAGTGGGTGTGCTGATCGGAGTGCGCCCGCGCATAGGCGTGAGCCTGCGCACAGCGAGGTCCGCGCTTGCCGTTCTGAAGGGGCACAGGGGGGCGCAGCCACAGGCACCAGACGGGGAGGGGGGACGCCCATGCAGCGCGAGTGAGCTGTGCGCGTAACCAGGTCACTGCGTGCATGACCACAGCGTGAAATGTGGTGCGCTTCGAGCCTCGAGCAACCCGCCAATCTCGCGTAGCGTACCGGGCCCAGCGCGTGGTACGCCGCCTTCACAGCATCCTCAGGCGGGGGAGAGGGGTGGCAGTGCCCCCACGCCAGCGTGGTCGTAGGCGGCACACCGTCTGCACGCCGTGCTGTCGCCCTCTCCTCTCGCAGACTCGGCGACCCTCCGCGCCGGTGTGGGCCGGCTGCCACCAAGTAGCCTTATCGCGCGCCGCAGCCTGCAGTGCGGTTGGGGGATGTCGGCATGGCCTGTGAGACCGGTGGCCGGGCCCGTCATCCATGCAGCTGGCGCGCGGGCGCCCCTGGCACGGCCCGCTTAGCCAGCGTGCCGGCCTCGTCGTTGCGTTCCAGCTCCCAATGGCCGGAGACAGGCTGGGGTGAGGGCGCATGCGACGGGCTGGCAGCGCCGGCACTTGTGCCCCAATGCGTCGCGATGTGCCATCCCCCACCGCTGTAGGGCCGGTACGCAGCGCCGTGAGGAGGGGGAGCGAGTGCGCAGCAGCAACCACGCTTGCTTTCCTGCGCCCTCGGTGATGGAGCTGCCGCGCCGCTGGTCAAGTCCCGGCTTGCCTCCTCCACACTCCGTGCGACGGCTGCAGACAAGGCAGCCGCAGCCGGTTGGCGCTGTGCCTCCGACCGCACGGTGGTAGTAACGCATCGCGGCTGCTGCTGAGTAGGTACCGGCCCACATAACTGTATAACAGCTGCCGGGTGTTGTGGCGGCACCGTGACCCCCCATGCACACTTGGCGTACCAAGTGCGCGATTTTGCCTCGTGGTGCGGGTGTAAAGAGCTGCAGTTGGGTGCGGTGCCGTGCACCAAAGACTGTACCCCGTGCTCGGGGGAGGCGCGCTCCGCTCCACGAACTGCACCGTCCCCTCCCCCCTCCCCTGCGTACGGATCGTGGTGTGACTCGCGTGGCATCCTTGGGTGTGGAGGACGTGAAGAGGGCGGGGCTGTCAGCGAAGAAAGAGTGGCGTAGTCCGGCTGTCTTGTTGCCTGGCCGGTGTGCCGCACTGCTGTGTGGAGGAGTAGGCACAGAGGGAGCCTGCAGTGGAGCGGTGATGTGGGAAGCCAGGGTGCTGTGCCTCTGGGCCTCTCTTCCTCACGGGTGCGCAGTCGTCGCAAGGTGATTGGCTAGGGTGATTTGTGCCGATTGGCGGTCGACTTGGCAGCTTCGGTTGGGGGTGGGACTGTCATGGCGCTTGCACGGCAGGTGGCAACGCTCTGGCTGAAAATGCTCAGCAGTTGTGTCCTCCCTTGCATTCGGGGGGCCTTGATGCTGTCACGGTGAATATCGCCGAGGCTCACAGCGGAGCCGCGGTGGCCTTTGCGGAGCTTCAGATGCAGCCCACCCACTGTGGATGACTCGACGGGTGTGGGGACGCGTCTCCGTGGGACGCGGGGTGGGGCTGCTGGGTGTGGCGCCGGCCTCTGCGTGTGCATCACCAATTCGCTAGCCTGCCCTGTCACTCCGTGGTAGCGGTAGCCCTGTCTCACCGCTGGTGGTGTCGGGCCCCATAACGTTCCTGAGAGTGAGCAGTGGACCGGAGCATGCACGGCTCGCCTGGATGCATGGTGACGGTGCGTCTATTACAAATGAAGCAGGCGAGACCCATGGGGGCGTCAGGTGACGCTTCCGTGGCTCTGTCTGCGCTGCTCCGTGCTGGGGTATCGTTGTCGCCTACACGGGCCAAGCAGTTGCGACTGGGTCAGTCGTGTAGAGGCGGCCCCTGCCCGGCCGTGTCGTTCTTTTGCGTCCCCTATCGGGTGGTGCGAGCTGGCGTCCATTCGAGTCATGTGAGAATCGAGTGCGGCGTCGCTGGGCACGGGCTGGAGAGACCTTCGCGTGCCCCCAGGTCACTCGGGGTCGCATCCGTCCAGGAAGGGGGACATTGCGGCAAAGCCAGAGCGCCACTGCTGCCACGTCGTCCTTGGGAACAGGGGGGGAAGAGCCCACACCTGTGCGCATGTCCTGTTGCGTGAGCAGGGGAGACACGACAGCCGCGCTTCGGCTCCTGCACCGGCATGGTGGAGTAGCCGAGATACCAAACACCGTGGCACGCCTCTCTTGCAGTAGGCGGATCTGTATCGAGGGCTCACCACGGAACCAGACCGATCAACAGTATCGGGCATCATTCGGACCACTGCAGTGCCACTGCAGCACACGGCACAGGCTTGGTCCCGGATGGAGCTCGACGCCACCGCAACGCGTTCAAAGCTGAGATAAAACCAGATATGAATGCGTACACCTGCTGCATCGCTGGCATGATTCGCAGTGAGCTGCTCCAAACTTCAGGATGGGCACACGCCCCCTCGGCACAGCGCCAGCCCCGTTTCACCGGCACCAAGAGCCCGTTATCCATACCAGAGGGCAGGCTACAGCTCTTGGAATCCTTTCGAAGAGTGAGTGTGATGGGGGGGGGGGGGGGTAGATTGAGCGAAGGCAGCTTCGAGGTCGGCAGCATTATTTTTTTTGGGGGGTCCGATAGTTTACTTCCGGCGGTCTATCTTCGTTGTATGAGGATGGGCACGCTAGAAGGGAGGTCCTCTGCCATGCAGGTTTGCCTATCATCGATGCTTTCGCTCTCCATCTCTCTCTCTCTTCTCCTATGCCCCTTGTGAGTTTTCTGCGCACCTTCTCAAACACACGCGCCAATGATGCACTGCCTTCTGCCAAGTCTACCCCCTCTCGTGTCCTCCCCAGACTTCGTTGAAGTGCTGTGCATCGCACACGTTCAGCCTTTCTTGTGGATTAGTGCTATCGGCTCTCTCCTCGTCTCCTGTGGACGGGTGCGGTGTGACCACGAGGACGTTCTTCGGCCTCTTCCCTCCTCAGATTTTTGCTAGTAGCGGTGTCTGTTTCCTACCGCGTGTGCGTACGCGTGCGTCGAACCTCTGTTCTCCTTACTCGTATCACTGAGTCTTTGTGAGTAACCATGGTAGTGCTCAGCCAGAAAGAGCTCTACAGCGCGTGGAATCAGTACCACCTGCTTGACTGGATCGTCCTCGTCTTTCTTCTACTGATGTCCATGCTCATTACCACTTCGGTGAACCCGCATTGTCGAACCTTTTCCTGGAATGATGCCACCATCGCGCACCCGAGCCGTGCCGACACGTTCCCCGACTACTCGCTGGTACTTATGCTGGTATTTTCCATCGTGTTTTACATGATATTCATCTGGTACCTCGTGCGGCCGCTGCAGGCGTTCTTCGGTGAGCCGCTGGGCTGGTATAGCATCGGCGGTGCTGACGCCGGCGGAAGAAGCGAGGGTAGCGCGTACGCAGACATGGACACTCTGTCGACCACGCGGCCGCCGCGTGTCCGCGACATGCAGACTAGCCGTGGTCTAGTATATCCGTGGCTGCGTACACAGCTGTGGTCGATTGTAATGGAATCCTGCGTAACAGCGGTGCTCAAAGTGTACGCCGGCCGGCTTCGCCCGGACTACCTGAGCCGACTCAAAGAAGCTGGGTACACGAGCTCGATGTCGCATCTTCCTGACCCACAGACGAACCCTGATTTCTACTGTGCCCTTATGGACACCCACCCGGCGCTGAAAGAGGGCCGATTGTCTTTTCCATCCGGGCACAGCAGCACCTCCTTTGCCGTGTTCACAGTGGTATCCCTCTTCTTCGTGGCACATCTGCGGCCATTCGCGCGGCACGGCAGCTTTACCCGGCTCATTTTTTGTCTGTTGCCGATCACCATATCGCTCATGTGTGCGGTGAGCCGAACACGCGACAACAAGCACCACTTTTCTGATGTCGTCGCCGGGTCACTGATCGGGATCGTCTCTGCCTTTCTTGCGTTTCATGGTAGCTTCCGGCAGGTGGGTGGAGCAACCGGCATCTACTTTGCCCGCACAGCAATGGACGTCGAGTATGAGCAGTTGCACGAGTGGAAAGTAACTGGCGACGGCGAAGGCAGCGGTGCGGCCGTGGAAATCCCTAGTGTTGGCTGCAGCAGTACCAACTATCAATCGGCTCAGAAGAGGGAAGAAGCGGCACGTTGTAGGCCTGCGTCGCCACCAAACAGAACAAACGACACTGCTGTGACCTTCAACGACTTGGCACGTCGTTCGGGGGGGCTCACGGAGCGGCGGTTGAACGAGGACCCGGCGGCCGTTCCGTGGATCTAGCGTACATATGCGCGCGCGCGCCGTCTTCCTGTTGGCGCTCGCTCTGTTGTCCGTGTTCCTGTTAGCGCAGCTCGACAAGCCGAGCCTTCTCTAATGAATGCAAGCACAAACACGCACACACACACACACACACAACGGCATGCAGCCATGAAGCAGCGACAGAAAAAGGTAAAGGCGATAAGGAGGAGCAGGACGAGAGCGCTGTAATTCATCGCCGCATCAATACGAGTATGAGACGTAGCCGCTACTGAAACGGAGCTCGCACATCGCTGGAGGATGGAAACCGAAGGCTTCCGAAAGAGGGTGATGGGCAAGGGAGAGAGAGACAGACAGGCAATCCTGTTCGAACAAACGGAAAAACGAGCGAAAGTCAAAGCACGCAGGAAACCATCCACGTCTGTGAGTCGGCGTACGTAGGTACATAGACATATATGTTAATATATATATATATATATATATAATATCTGTGTGTGTAGGCGTGTAGCTCTCTCCCTATCGCCCTCTCCCTTCCTTCTGGTGCACACACACACACACCATCCCCAGGAAAAGCTCGAGCAACGCGTGTAGAGCGTGGTCTGACTTTTATTTGACTCTCCACCTTCACCCACCCTCCACCCCTCTATCTCCCCTTCAAGCTCCGGCTATATATGCGTAGTGGGCCAGCAGCACTCTCTGTGAAACTGTATGTATGTGCACCTGTGTGGGTATATTATACGCCCACAAGGCGTGCGTGTTATCGAATTCTTTTTTTTTTGCGTATGTGATGGCAATATCTTTTAGGGCTCTGCGTGTAGTGGAGTTCTACTTGCTTCGACTCGAACTAAACGCGAAGAGAAGAAGGTCCTGCACGTGCACTTAAGCCTCCCCATTATCTTCACAACGCTGGAGGTGTACGAAGGCGTTTGGTGTGTGCTTCTGGCACATTTTTTTTTTTTGCGCTGCCTTGGGTTTGTGTGCATGGTGGGATTCCTTCCTCTTCTCGACAGACGTTCCCTGCCTCTGGCTCTTGGTTGAGCAAGTTCAGCCTACTACCGTCTGGAGCATCCTCTATATTGGACACAGACGGGCAGGCAGCCATGGCGTGGAGCATGCCTAAGCGCTTTTTTTAGCGTCTCCTCTCGTCCCGTACCTCCCTGACCTTGCCTCTCAGCGTGATCACGCTTCCTCGCGCCGCGGCACTGGTGTTTCTCTTTCTGAACGGCCCCCTTCCCTCTCCTTTACGCATCCATCTCAACCTCCACCACCCCGCACAACACACACACACACACACCGCCTGTCGATGCCCATCGCTCTTCTCCACTCCACGTCGCAATCGGTCACCGCATCCAGAGGCGTAGCGGTCTCTGCAGGCCATTCCAGAAAAAGGTACATTGTTTTATCAGGCGCCCATCCTGTGTCGTTATCTGTCTGTGTGTTTCTGTGTGTGTGTGTGTGTGTGTCCATGTTTTTGGCATATTAGTTGGCTCTCGGCGTCGGTTTTCCAGCTCCAAGCCGTTGAGTGGCGAACGTCTCACATGCAAACATGTTGTCGGGCCCCGCACGTCCGTCGTATGCGAAGAGGAACGCCGCGTACGGCATAATGACATCCCGAGTACGTCTTTTGTTCCCGGTGTGCATTGGGGTAATCATCTTGATTACTTTGGTGTGCACACAGACCATCGCTGCACAAGGCAACGAAACCTACCCGGCCGCCGCGCAGCAAGAAACAACTGAGTCCGAGAAGAACCAGCACGTTCTCCGCCTGGTGCTCATCCTCCTTCCCGTCATGTTCGTGCTTTGGTTCATTCTGTGCTTCATATTAGCGTACATCTACGTTTGCGTGTGCCCCAACTATTTCACCAAGTAGGAAGCATCGAGGGGGGGGGGGGGGCAGAGCAACGAGTCCGTTGTGACGGCGAGACACGCTCATCCTTTGTTTGGGGGAGGGGGTCGTGTTTGCGGTGAATTTTCTGGTTAGCTCACGAGGGGTGTTACCCTTTTCTCTCAGAGAGCAGGTACGGCGGCGAGGAGGGCGCCATTCCATATCCGTGTATGCGCGCGTGCCCGAAAGCTGTCACTTGGTATATGAGGGAAGCTTCACGTTCTGTTGTTGCCTTGGAGGGTTCGCGGAGGTGCCTGTGTGCTAGCCATGGTATTTGCTGGTCTCCGAATATCGCCGTTTCTACCACGCTACTTGTTGTCTTCTCTTCCCCCTCCCCACCCCCACCCACGCATCCATTCACCCATCCCCTTCCGTTTTTCCATTCTTTCTCCTGGTTTAGCCTTGTCCACCTGTGCTTCGTATGCACGAAGCTGCGAGGAGATATATATATATATATATATGAGTATATGTAATATGTATGTCCATCGCTCTGATGGAGGCTGACCTGGCATGTGCCTTGGGAGAAAGCACCTCGCTTTCTGGCATGTGCACATCTTTACCGATCTTCTCGCTTTCTTTGTAATTGATATATGACCTCCTCTTGGTGCCTTTCTCACCCTTCCCCCCACCCACCACCACCACCACCACCATCTGAACGTGTCTGTGTGTGTGTGTGTAGGTGTATGCGCACGGTTGTTTGTTCACTGACACTTGTTTCGTTGTCGCTGCCTCGGTCTCCCTCCATCTTTTCTGCTTTTCCATCCCACCCGCCTGCCTCTCTGTTGCTCGTGGCACGCTCCCATGGTGAGTGCTGCACCGAACAGTGTCAAGAAACGTTGCCTATACGATTTGAGGCTTTGCTCGAATCCTTGGGAAGAGGAGGAGTTATGGCAGAACCTCGAAGACGATACGTGAGCGAAAACGGTACGTCGTCGTGTCTGCGCGTAGGCCCTCCACACCTCTGTCAACGGCGAGGGAAATGTGCTTTGGGGGCTCTCGTCCAAGACGAGCCGTCGCACCCTGCTATGATCTTCTCTTCCTCAGTCTTCCTAGCTTCCTTTCAATATCATTCTGGAGAGTCTCTTTCTCCTCAGCTTCGCTGCGTTTGCTTCTCCTTATATAGATGAAGGTCCTTGACCAAGGAGGCCAAGCAGCACCCCTATTCCCACCCTTTCCAAATGCAGCGCCACTTCTGCGGGTGGCAGAGCCACGTGACCGCGACGGAGGGGGGAGCTCATAGCGACGCACCACTGCCGATGTCAGCAGCGAGGCCCTGGAAGGAGCCCCGTCAGAGCCACCCGCGACTGTGCACACGCCCGTTCGATCCATACGATGGGCGAAGTGTCCGCGTGGCCCAAACGCATCTCCCACCCGGCCCTCGCACTGCCCATTGGCGTGTGTGTGTGTGGGGGGGGGGGCTGAGCCACGGCGGGGGGTGCACCAGGGGTGGCGCGACTGGCATGACTGGGAGCGGCTGTGAGGCGACCGGTAAGGCGCTGTGGCGGGCGGGTAGTGGTTGAGCGAGGGGCCGTGCTCCGATGAGGGAGTCGGCGCCTTGCTGCGCACGCGCGCGTCTCGTGCTGCCATCGGACCATGCGGATGGGGCCCCGTGACGGGAGCCGGGTGGGAGCGGCGTTGGGCCTCAGGTTGCACGACATAGCGCGAGCGTGGGCACGTTGGGAAGCAGACATCTGTAGTGAGCGAGCTGATTCGGAAAAGGTGGAAGAGAAGGTCACGGCATGTTATTTTTTGGTGGACACCTTCTGTACGTCTGCCGGTGCACGTACGTCTGCAGCCATGGCGGTACCCGGCAATTCAATAGTGTGTTTCCTTTGGCGGTTGTGCTAGCGATGTTACCTTGTTCTGCTCGTCTCTCTGTGTGTGTGTGTGTGTGTATGTGTGCACGGTGTCTCTACACTGACGACTCAACCTCTTCTACGCAAAAGAAATGGCGGAAATGTGGAGCACATCAAAGTGAGAGTGAGACGTACCCCCGAAAGTGAGAGACCTAACGCGGAGTGTAGCCGCGTCGGTCACGAAGAATGGATACACGTCACGCAGCCGCATCGTCGTCATCTTCCCCACAAACACACACAACCCCTATCCCCCCGTTCATGTCCCCACCGGTGAAGCGTGTGGCCCCGCACCACTGCTAGCACACACAAGCGCACGCATATGCACAGGTGTATGCTCCTGTATAGAATACGCACTCTGTTCCCGCCGGTACGGCCTCCATGTAAACAGTGTGATGGCACGCACCGCCCAGAAGTCCGGTTGATTGCAACGACTACGCTGACTCGCGGGGAATCGCGGCGTAACTCTCTCCACCCCGCTTCCGCACCCTGGCGATGGAAAGGACGTACTGGCAGACAAGCACATTTACCTTGTAACAGCTACCTCATCCTATTCTTCCCCCTCTCTGCTCGCTTACACGTCAATGTGTGATCCCCGCGACGGAAAAGTTGACCACATCATCACAGACGCCGCCCACGCCTCTAATAATGTTCGGTCGTCGTGTCTTTGCGAGCGCACCGCTCCCACGTCATATGTGGGCAAAGATGCACATCCAGAACGCGACCCAGGCACAGCGCATGCTGCCCTCTCTCGCCCCTTTTATCTCCTCTCTGGGTCGCAGCACCAACGTTTTGGACAGCCAGGCACTCACGCAGGCGCGTGACGGCATGGCCTCCGACCCAAGTGCTGCGTCTCTGGAGGATCTCTCCGTGCGCTGCTTCTCTGGCTCTCTTGACACGGTGAGCTTCATGGCCTTTGGGCCAGTAAAGTTCACATTATCGGTGAGCACACCACTCGTCAGATTTCTAGAGTTTCTCGAACAAATAGGAGTACAGCTTATCTAGGGAAGGGCTGAGGCGAGAGCCCGAAGAGCTCCGCACCCGATCCCCAGCTCACCTTGCCTCACACGAACTCGTCCACCTCGCCTTCCCCAAGCACTGTCACACGTGGCTGAAGGAGCAGAGAAGGGAACCGCGCTGGCGAAGATTAGTCCTGGTGCACCGGCACACACAAGTATGCATGCATGTATGCCTTTTTCTACCTTCCCCTGCGTGGCATCCCATGCTCCAGTACCCTCACATACCACGGGGAGGCCAAGCAGCACCCCTATTCCCACCCTTTCCAAATGCAGCGCCACTTCTGCGGGTGGCAGAGCCACGTGACCGCGACGGAGGGGGGAGCTCATAGCGACGCACCACTGCCGATGTCAGCAGCGAGGCCCTGGAAGGAGCCCCGTCAGAGCCACCCGCGACTGTGCACACGCCCGTTCGATCCATACGATGGGCGAAGTGTCCGCGTGGCCCAAACGCATCTCCCACCCGGCCCTCGCACTGCCCATTGGCGTGTGTGTGTGTGTGGGGGGGGGCTGAGCCACGGCGGGGGGTGCACCAGGGGTGGCGCGACTGGCATGACTGGGAGCGGCTGTGAGGCGACCGGTAAGGCGCTGTGGCGGGCGGGTAGTGGTTGAGCGAGGAGCCGTGCTCCGATGAGGGAGTCGGCGCCTTGCTGCGCACCACGCGGATGGGTCTGTGACTGAACGGGGACTCAAGAGCGGCGTTGGGTCTCCCGTTGCACGGTGGATCAATAGAGGATCGCACGTTTCAAAATCATCTTTTTCGTGGACGCCGATGCATCACAGGAGGAGACGTTTGACAAGGAGAGGAGATATGTGTGGGCCTTTGGATTGGGCGCATGAGTACGCGCACAAAGGCACGCACACACACACCTGCCTGTCGGTGATGCCTCTCTGTGTGGGCGTGGGTGCTTGAGAAATATAAGCTCTCACAGAGTTGTTTTTTTTTCTTTTTTTCCGGTCACTTTACGTTGTCTCGCGTATGAACGCTACGCATTGCCTTGTCCTGATCTCCGTTTTGTGTGTAGTTTGTGGGTGTGCAACCTCTCATGGCGTTATCATAGGATGATGTTCATGCGATTTCTTCGCTGTTGCCGACTTTGTGCATAACTTTCCATGCTCTCCTCTTCCCTCCTGCCCCTTCTCTCGCTCTGATAAGCGCACAACTCACTGGAACTGGATGTGAAGATGCAGAAAGAGAGCGATGTGCGTGTGTATGTGTGGGAGGAGAGGGGGGGCAGCACGCGAATGTTTTTCATGCTCTCTTGGTGTTTGGTGTGATGTCGTCTGTTTGGTGGATGGGTTGTTTTAAGAGACCGCTGTACGTAAACAAAAGATCGCATATGTCGGCGTACGTGGATGCACAGGGGTGTGTAGTACAGCAGAGAGCAACATCACACCAATGTTCAAATACACACACACACATATATATATACATGTCTATATAGATTGCGCTGTGTCTCAGCACTGGCGGCGGGCTCTTCGTGCGTTTTTCTCACGGAAGCGCACACACGCAATTTGGAAATTGGCTGGCACGTTCCCTTCACAAATTTTCCATACGAACAGGGCAACGGGTAAACGCGCTGCTCCGCGGATGGTCTTCCGCTACTGTTTCCCGCTGTTTCTTTCTCGTGCACTCGTCTGCTTCACCACCTTGCCTCGACTATCTCCAATCTTCTCTCCATCACCGTTAACTGTGATGCCCCTCCCCGACCTCCCTCTGCTGCTCTGAGTACACCACAACCCCATTGCGTCAGTCGTCGTCGAGGAACTGCTTACCGAACCAACACACAAAATTCTTCCAACCACTGCAGCTACCATCACCACCACCGCTGCCGTGACATAGACAGGGTGTGCCCTGCATGCCCCCCCCCTCCCTCCCTCTCTCTCTGAGCACACGCATACACATACATACACCTTTTCTCGGCCCTCTCTCGATCGGTCACCACCGTTCTTCTTCTGTTTGTTGTTTTCCTCGAGCTATTTATGTTTTGTATGTGTGCGCCTTTCTGGCTCCTGGGCAAAATCGACCCTGCTCGCTCTCCCCACTCATCCCCTCTCTGTCCCGCACCCGTAAGCGCCTCACCACTTTCCTTTCATAGTCGCCTTTTTTTTTTTTTGGTCGTCACTATTTGTGGCTCGACTCCCTGCGTTTCCTTCTTTTTCACTGGTCTGAAGGGAGAGGAGGAGGAGGAAGGGACAATCAGTGCATGCATGTCAGTACAGACGCACCTTCCATTCGACATGACCTCCGCCATCCAACTAATGCCACACTCCGAGCGTGACGGCTCCGAGAGTAGTGTATCACATCCTCATCGCGTTGGTGAAACTCTCGCTTCGGAGCTCAGTACACTTTGTCGGCTGCGCAACTTCTACGAGCAGCACACCTTCGACACGCAAGGGCCGTATGCAGACTTGTTTGCGGTTCTCCTGTCATCATGTAAGCATGTGATCGACATTAACGTGGAGCTGGTTTACCACATCAAGGCTCAGGAAGACCAGCAGCAACGGCAGCAAGTCGCCTGTGATGCTCTCTCTAGTGAAGCGTCACAGCTACGTGCTGACATCAAACACCTTCGCGCTTCTCTGGCGCCTCTGTCTGCGCGCGGAGCAAGTGGAGAAGCAGCTGTGATCAAGTGCGAACATGATGGTGCTCGACTTGGCAGTGACTCAGCAGCCTCGTTGCGTGCTTCTCCGCACAAAGAAACAGCAACGGCAGAGTGCTGCCAACATATTTCCCAAGGAACCCCTGCGGCGTCCCTTGCACTTCAGCGCTGTAAAGGTGGTGCTTCCCCTCCCTCGACTGCAGCTGGTCTTGAGCGATCATCGTTGTCTACGGCATTAACTTCTCGTGTCGGGCGAGTCTCACCAGCACATGCCACTGTGACCTTTGCCCCCACGGAAGCCCCAATGCCGCCAATTAGCTCTTCAACTCACTCCTCCCCCTCTGAGCACGCCCGCAGGGATGCATGTACAGGAGGGATCCAGCACCGCCCGTCTGCCGCTGCCGTGGAGGGCCATGTGTCTTGCACGCGGCTCAGTGAAGAGCAGCAGAATCAGCACCAGTCATCTACTGCCTTGTTTGGATCTTCGGAAGCAAGGACGCACCACACTGAGGAAGCCACTGAGAGCCGCCTTCAGCACATGACGCGGCACCTTTCTGCAGGGGATCAGCGTGTGCACAAGCAGAAGCGCATATGGGAGGAAGAGGACGTTGGCAGCAGTATCCGATCATCACCACGAGTAGCAGCTTCGGGAACGGCAGGCGAGAGCGCATGCCCTAGTCCATATACAACGGTAGGCAGTAATGCTCGGCCAAACCCTCAGGAGCCCAGTCAGCGCCAAGGGACCTGTGTTGCCTCACCCGTCAGCACTTGGGCACCACCGGCTGTACTGGTGCATTGGATTGATCATCGGCTCCGTCAATGGGCGGAGGAGTGGAAAAGCGTACTTGCAGACGTACAGGGCGCTCTTCTCCTTGATGCCACAGGCGACGCACAGGCGTTGCATCCCACAGCACATGCAGCAGGTGAGCAGGAGGCACATGTGGGCCTAGGGACTTCCCATGAAGGAGCCTCCGAGAGCACCGGCGGCGGTGAAGCAGTCATGACTTCAAGCTGCCGCAGAGACTTTGCGTGTGCCATACGAACTCTTCTCTCTTTTCACAGCACGGAGCTGTACAAGCGAATGGTCGCCGAATACACCCGACAGGCCCACGACATCAACGAAGAGCTTCTGGATTTTCGCTCCAGGCTGGAGGCCCTGGAGGTATACGCTCCGCATCGCTACGCTGTCACTGCGCGACCGCCGCTTCTTGGAGTGGAACTGGAGGACGTGCTCGTGCCGCGCGTCGGAGTGCGGCTGCGCACCGTGTACCATGGCTACATTGCCGACCGTGCTGGACTCAGTGTGGGGGATGTCCTCGTGGGCATCGGCCACCAATACATCCAGACACGCGCCCAGTTGTATGTTGTGATGGGGGAGCTAACCCGCGACTACAATGCCCAGTGTCAGATACAGATCGAGGAGGGCTTCATGCGGAGCTTTGCCCTCGGTGACGGCCACTGCGCAAAATACGATTCACCTTATCGCGCACAAACGGTGGAAAGTGACGACCATCAATTTGACCAAGAACTTCAACGGGCCCGCTCGGAAGCAGCTGCAGCGGCTTCTGGAGGCACTATGTCTGACGACGCGCGTTCTTCAGGCCGATGGATGTGTAGGCACTCGTCGATTCAAGACAGTGCAGCTATGGCAGACTCATCTGCCGCCGCCTCGCCCTTCCTCTCTCAATTTCATAGTGCCGCCCAGCAGAAGGAAAAGGTAGCCCAATATCTGCCGTACTTCGAACTGTGCCTTCATGTTGTGCGCGACGGTCGGTTGCGTGACGTCACACTGCTGATTCCGCCATGGGAAGCTTTTCGATCAGCTGCATACTAAGTTGACTGCCGTCTCCACTCCCTGCTCACTCCTCCGAGTACTTATGGGATGGTGAGGAGCGCAGGCAGGTGCACCTCTGTGCACCCTCGTAAGTGCCTTCATTGCAAATCGAGGTACAAAGGTTATTGGTTAGAATCTGTGAAGCATCCCCCACATGCTTCTGAGAGCACCCGTCGCATCAGAAGAGGGATGAAAAAGGTACCACGCCAGGGAAATCCCGCCTTTGCTGTTCTGGTGCACCTCATTCGCCGAGGATCGCATTGGCACCACACTAGACGCACATGGAAGGCACGCACGCACTACACAATCTCCTTACACACAAAAATTAAAAAGGGAAAACGCGAGCCAGCACTGGAAGCGTGCACGACTTGTGTGTGTGTGTTTTTTTTTTTATCATCGTGTTGCTCCGACAGTGCGCACCATCAATACAGCAGGCCCGCTTGCAGCATACCCCTCACCCATCCACACCCCTACCACACTTCTTTACCTGTCGTTTAAGCATTGAAAGTAACCCGGAGGGATGCTCTCCGCCGCATGCTGGCAAGCACCGCCCTCTCCCCCCCGCCTCCCTTCTGTCATCTCTCCCTGACGCATTCCTTTGTTCGTATTTTTTTGGGGGAGGGAGGGGGATGGCGTGGAGGGTGACGTGTTTCCGCTGGACACGCGGAGGCTACACTCTTTGCACGGCGCTCACGCGTCGTCTGCATCCTTTTCTTCATGTTTTCTTCCTTTGATGTCTTGTGTGCTCCTGCTCGCTCACCTCCACTCCACCAACACCAACCAGAATAAGGAACCCCATCAACAGCTGTGCTTGCATACAAGGTTGCGCCCCCTTTCCTCCCTCCACCACGTCTTACGGTTCTGCTTTCACACAATTCTCCCAACTTATTTTTTTTTTTTTTTCGTGGCGAGGACAGGGGGAGGAGGGGGGGCGTTCGTCATCTTGCTTCTGTGACTGTGCCCACTCATCCGCAATGTCCGCAAGCCCTTCTCGCACCCCTCTCCCACCATAAGCCTATGTGGCCACCCGGGTGTATGAACTTCTGCCCGCGAATCACTTTGCTATTTGCTTCCGCCTCTCGCACATCCCGTAATCGCCGACACCTGCCTCACACCGACGCGGAGGGTCGCCGAGTCTGCGAGAGGAGAGGGCGACAGCGCGGCGTGCAGACGGTGTGCCGCCTACGACCACGCTGGCGTGGGGGCACTGCCACCCCTCTCCCCCGCCTGAGGATGCTGTGAAGGCGGCGTACCACGCGCTGGGCCCGGTACGCTACGCGAGATTGGCGGGTTGCTCGAGGCTCGAAGCGCACCACATTTCACGCTGTGGTCATGCACGCAGTGACCTGGTTACGCGCACAGCTCACTCGCGCTGCATGGGCGTCCCCCCTCCCCGTCTGGTGCCTGTGGCTGCGCCCCCCTGTGCCCCTTCAGAACGGCAAGCGCGGACCTCGCTGTGCGCAGGCACACGCCTATGCGCGGCCGCACTCCGATCAGCACACCCACTCCTGCCGGAGGCATGCGGGCTCAGGAGAGCGTGGTATGCCCTTGCTGCCGCGGACGCACAGCAGCGAGCCACCCGGGCAGCAACGCCCTCTGGAAGCCAGCCCCAGGGCCCGAACAAGCGAGCGGTGTGTGCACGTGCGGTCAGGCAAAGCTGGCATGGTGCGTGACATCCGAAGAAGACATGCAGGGATGAGAGGAGCACGAGTGACCGGCGCGAAAGGCGCAAAGAGGACCCACACCGGTCAACGCCGCAGCGCATGTGTGCGGCATACACCGCATCTCCTGCATCCGACGGGGCGGGCTTGATGCCGCACGGGCGCCGGGAGCATGACGGGCCCATCCCAAGTGGCACCGTGGGGCCCTCCACACACCCCATGCGGGAAACCCCCACACCACGTTACGGCATGCAGCGGCCTGAGGCGAGCTGGCGAGGGGCACGGCACACATCCTGCGTGCACCTGGAGCGCCCCCACTACCCGCGCCACAGAGGCGGGTGCAGTGCTGTGACTGCTGTGTGCGTATACTTTTTTTTTTCTGGCTTGCTCGTGGTGGAATAGACAGGTTTGAAGGAAAGAGAGAACCTGGCATACTCCCTCCGAGGATGGAAGCAACTGAGGGCGGTGGTGTCTGAATGCCCAGCGCACCGTCACTCCGCAGGGAGCTGAGCAGCACCCCCTACATGTGTCAATGCAGCGACGCTTCTTGGGATGCAAGACCCACATATCTATGGCGTGTTGAAGTGCTGAATGGTTCACCGCGAGTGATGTAAGCAATCAGGGGATAGGGATCGGTGCATCGGAGCCACATATCATTGTGGGCATGTTTTGTGCCTTCCATATGATGAGGAAGTATCCGCGTAGCCCGAGCCCATCTCACCGGCTCCTCACTGCCTACTGATGTAGACAGGCCTGATCCACTCCGATGGATTCACCATGCAGTCACTCGAATAAGGAGCACGGCCGAGAAGTGTGAAGTGAGACCGTGTGGGAGATGGCAGAGAACGGCCGCTTTGAAGAGGGACAACAATCGTGTCTCATCACCCCTATGCAATGCGCAGACGTTACGCCATGCGGTGTCAATTCGGTTCGTCTTTCCCTGTCGTCTTACAGTTTGTGGGTGCCTGCTTGGGTGTGTCGTCCTCACCTCACTCCCAGCGTTCTAGCGCTCGTGCCTTTCTCTCTCTCTCTCTCTCTCGCTCTCTCGCTCTTTCAGCCGAACACCGCACGAGAGGCAGTCCACTGACGAAGTAGGGAGAATAACTCCTTGGCTACCACTCTGCAGCTTTCCTTGCCGGCCCCTCCCCCCCCCCAGTGCGGACAGTGGAGCACTCGCACAGATATAGGCACACACAAGCCGTCTCTTTTTTCCCTGTTCGTCTCTATTTTTTTGTTAGTATATTTTTTCACCACTATTCACGTTGCCAACAACGAATTCGTGCGACTGTGTCATCCTTGGCGTGTAGGTGTGTGTAGTGGGGGAACAGGAGTGGCTGTGTGGGTGTGCTTGATACTGGGGGTGGGGTGGGGTTACAACACGCCCTCATCCGCACACGCAGCACGACAGTGTCTCACAGGTTTCCTTGGCCCCTTCTTTCTTCTTAGTCTACCTCGCATTTCTGTAGTGGAGTGGATGCGCCGCTTTTTTGCGATGAAACCCTCTGCAGTCGCGACAAGCACCACTGCTGGCAGCACCACCGCCAAACTGCATGCGCACAGCCATTGCCATGGCGGTCATGCCCACACGCACAGTCACGGCGGCATTGAGAAAGGTATTTCAGGCAAGTACCTACGTCAGTGCCAATTGGCCACCTTGGCGGGTGGAGCTACAAATGTATTCTTCTGCGTCACGAAACTGTGGAGCGGCTCTGCGGGTGGCTCCGTTGCTCTCGTTGCCGATGGCTTCCATGCACTCACGGACATTCTCGCGGATATTATTTCCTACGTCGCCATCTCGCTTTCCCGCAAGAAGCTGCCGCGCTGCCGGTTCCCGCTCGGCATCGGCCGCCTCGAAACCTCTGGCGCTGTCATCGTCTCGGCAATTCTCTTATTCGGTGGCGTGGCTCTCCTTCTGCAGTCCCTCGAGCAGTGCTTCTCCGATGTGGCGAGCGTACTCGACACAGCGGTGCCGACGGGTGGTATTGCTGCGGCCCTCGCCTGCGGCTCCCGCCGTGGGATCGCCGCGTTGAGGAGCAACTCTACATCGGCAGAGTCCCTAGGAGGGCACGGCCACGCACACGGCTCGCACAATGACATCCATGAACACCACGGTGGTGGCGATCATCAAGGCCACAGTCATTTTCAGGTCATGGCTTACGATGAGGGTATTGGAAAGCAGGTGATTCTGTGGACGATGGTCGGCATCTCTACGGCTTCAGTGGTTTGTAAAGAGATCCTGTTCCGGTGGACGCGACGCGTCGGGCTTCTCGCAGGGTCACGTGTCGTGGTGGCCAACGCCTACCACCACCGCGCGGATGCGTGGAGCGGGGGGGTGGCACTGCTTGGTGTAGCGGGGCAGGTGATGGGTCTGCCAGGCGTGGATGGACTTGCTGGCCTTGCCGTGTCGCTGTCCATCTGCAATATGGGCTACGGTATTTTCAAGGGTTCCGTTCTTGAATTTTTTGACTACCAGAACGCGGAGGAGATTAGTGTCATTCGAGAGCAGCTTCAACTGTTTAACGTCCGTATTGTGCGTGGGGCGGATGTGGTGCTCAACCAGAAGTGCCAGAACATGGCAAAGGCGGCCGCTACGGGAGAAGCAGCTTTGTCAACGACGTCGTCCACCACCGCCTCAAGCTCCGATGAGGACGACACCGTTCAACGCAAGAAGATTCACTTCATTAACGTGTTTCTCGTGCGCCACGGCCACCAGTATGCCATGCACGTCACGCTGCTCGTCCACAAGAGCGTCTCTGCGCAGAAAATCAAGGAAGCAACAGACCTGATCACAGAACTGGCTAGTCGTAGTCTGCCGGTCCAGGACACTTTTACGACCCTACTGGTCTGCAGCAACCACACCGAGCCACGAGAAGGGATCAAGGATGGTGACCATGGTAACGAAGGCATTGAGGCGGATGGCGGAGCTGACACCTCGAATGGCACTGCTTCGGCTGATTGCCATGGTCACGTGCGCACAGGGTGCAGTGACTCATTCTCGCGAGCACACAGTGGGGATGATACTGCTGCTTCTGTTCCGCCGATCGCTGCCACAGGTGCCATCATCAACCCATCGCTCGAGCAGTGCATCGCGTCCCTGCAGGAGTTCCACACGTTTAAAGCGCCGATTCGCTACAGCTGGGAAGAGCGCACTATTACTGCCCCCTCGTCAGAGTCGTGCGAGTGCGAGCGCGACATCAGTTCCGTGGCTGAAATGTTCAAATGCCGCCTCATTAGCCGCGGAGCAACGTCTGTCAACAAGGCTTCGGATAACTCGGCGGAGCGGAGCCGCCAGCGCCGCTTGCCCGACACGCACGCCGATCATTCGCATTAAGCGGACGCATAAGACGCCAGGTGGCGTATGTGCGCTGTATTTTTTTTTCCTCTTTCTTTGTCGTCCTATATTGCAGAAGGTGGTGTTTGAGACCCACCGCTACCCTTCCTCCGTCTCCTCGAGAGAGATCACGGAACCGAGTGGGGAGCAGAGCTGAACGCGTGTACCGAAGACTCTCTTTTTGGGGAAGAAGACGTCAAGCTCTGCGTTTCCAAGCAACAGCGAAGACTGTGTGTCTGTGTGTGTTTACGTCTGCGCTACGCTCTCCCTTGCTGAGGTCTGCATGTGCACATACATCTGTGTTGCATGGATACGTACGTAGGACGTACAGAGGGAGGAGCACCTGTCGTCAGACGCCCAACTCGCGTGCGCTCTCCTATCCGCATTTGGAGAATGTAAAAGTCAGATGTGTAAAAAAAAAAGGTAGCGGTCTTCCTCAAGACTTCCGCCTCCCGTGCAACCATCACACAAGCACACATGACCTGCTTTCTTTCCCCTCAGCGCTCTTGACCTTTGCAAGCACTCAGAGATTTATGTGTTTACTTCGGAGGTGAAAACGGTGTGAGATGCTCACAGTTCAACCC
Source organism: Leishmania tarentolae (assembly GCA_033953505.1). Lineage (NCBI taxonomy): Eukaryota > Euglenozoa > Kinetoplastea > Trypanosomatida > Trypanosomatidae > Leishmania > Leishmania tarentolae. Next base: position 597,542 of record CP119843.1, read on the forward strand.
ATTCGTGCACACGTATTGGGCGCCTAGTCACATTCTTTGCAAGAGAGCCTGCATGAATTCACCTAGAGTCGCTCCTCTCATACCCCTTTCCCATTAGGTTGTACTGTGCATGTGTGTGTGTGTGTGTGTGTGTCTATTGTTTAGCAGTGGTAGTGATGGTGGTGGCAGATGACTCCTCCTTACGACGAGTTACAATGCCACATCTGGGAGACGAGCAGGCAGAGTTGACGAGACGGAAACAGTGAAAGGTTGAGGAGCGGATATGGGCTTGAGATGTGCACCAATGATGCCGTTGCCGCGTGTACGTGCTCTCTACTACATCTCGTACGTGAGAACCAAGACATATGTATCGAATGCATATATATATATATATATATAATATCTAAGGCAACCCTTTTGTTGGTGCTCTCGTGAGGCCACCTCTGAGTGCGCAGCGTTTTCATCCGAGGCCTGTGAAGTGAGTCGCCCTCTTACGCTCTGAGTCGGATGCGCAGTGCAGGCATCACGAAATAAGAGAACCTCTCCCTGACTCACGACTTCAAGGAATGCACTTGCATTTGTTTAATACCCATGTAGACAAAGGTATATGTATGTGTATGTGTGTGTGTGTGTGTGGAGGTGCCCCGTTTTTCTGTGCATGTGTCTGTGCTTCTCTCCTTCAAGCCACCCTACGCAAATCCTTCGCTCTCTTACATTCCTTGTGCACGTGAACTTGGAAAGAATCATCTCCGTCTGCTCACCCGCGGCTATACTCTGCGTGGAGGTGTACACAACAGGGCCGTACCCTACTCAAGTTTCGTGCTCTCTACTCTGATACGCACTTGAAAGCTCGCACGACCCGCTTTTTTGAGTCCCGTTTGTGTGTCTTCTAGCACAATGGACGATGAATACGCGTTCTTCGAATCTGACAACTTAGTGGAGGAGGAGCTTCCAGTCATCGGTGCCTTTCCCGACCCCGTTGCCGAGTTTGGCGGCGTCGTTGGTCCCACTGGCGCAATTGGTGATTTCGCTCGGACAGCGGACGGCCATCTCGCTGCAGCCGGAGCCACGCTGCTCGGCGGCGACGGCACTGTTACCCACTTGGACGTCGACGAACTCCCTCCACCCATCAAGAATGTGCAAGAGTTCCTGCCAAATGTTCACCCGGATGCCTTTCCCGTTGTCGTAGCAGTGCAGGCCCAGGCCAGCATTCCAGTTGGTATTAACCTCGCTGAACTTAGCTGTGCTACACGAAACGTAGAGTACATGCCAAACAACCGGATTCCATCTGCGACAATGCGGCTGCATGAGCCAACTGCCGTGGTCATGATCCACAACTCAGGGGCACTCAGCATCATCGGCGCAGCTAGCGTCAGTGAGGCGCGCCAGGCGGCGGAGCTGGCAGCGCGTATCATCCGCAAAGCGCTGAACCTCGACTTCTCATCCCTCAAGTTCCGCGTCCGGTCCATCGCGGCACGCTTCAACGTGTGCAGCCCGATTCGTCTCGACAAACTCGCCGCGTACACACTAGACCCCGCCATGTCGGTTGGGGTGGCGAAGCTGCAGGTCAGCTACGAGCCAGAGCGTTTCAACGGCTGCGTGCTTCGCCTTGTCGGCAAGTCTTCGCGTGGCGACAACCAGTGGAGTGTAAGCTGCAGCGTTTTTGTGACCGGTAAGGTGCAGCTGATGGGCGCCCGTAGCATGGATGAGCTGCGTTTTGCCTTCAATGCGTTTGTGCCCATCATTGCCAAGAATTTGGACGAGCGGAGGACTGCCTAGTGGCTCGTGCACGGGAGTGCGTGTGTGTCCCCCTTGATTTACCGCGTGGGTGACACGGTGATCACTTGTACTATTTTGTTTCCATCAACTGCTGCTTTGCCATCTTCACCATAAAGAAAATGATGCAGGACGAGGAACACTTGAGCCATTGCTTTTCTCGCCATGTCGTGCACACACACACACACACACACACATCTCCGTCTCTTGATTCTCCACGTCTGGTAGCCTCACCCTCTCGCTTCCACACCGCCAAGAACTATTCTTGGACGTCAGTGCATGACGCCGCTACCGTATTACGTCCCCACTTTCCTACACTAGAGGCACCGTCTTAAAGAGTGTATACATACACACAAACAAAAAGAAAATCGCATGTTCGGAGCAGAAGGGGGTTGTTCACACACGTACGCACCACCTTTGGGGGCAGGAGGGAGGTGTGGAGAGGTATGGTGTGTGGAGTCAGAGAGAAAGAGGGAACATGCGGCAGCACTCCTTCACCTCCCTCGTCGCTTCTCTAGACCAGTCAAGCTCCACGCCCGCTCTTTTTACTCAATGCCAACATGATGTTTCAACAGCAACACACAGATGCACAAGTCCATGCAGGAAAGGAGAGAGGTGTGCATGACTCTCCCTCCTCGCTTCCCCTCTATGTGCTTTTCTCTGCATTCCTCTCTCTCTCTCTCTCCTGCACAATTTATCTTCGGGATGGCTACACGTGCATACGCGTGTGCATACCCGTGCCCAGATCGCCCTGCACATCCACCCACCCTACGCAACCCCTTTCTGCCTTTTCTTTCATCCTCTTATATCACCATGTCTGACTGGGAAACGATCGCGAAGAAGTCGGAGGAGGTACTGGCGACGCCAGATATCAAGGGCTGTCATGCGATCCTTATGAAGGCGTACGAAGACGGACACCATCACCCCGAGATCCTCTGGCGCCTTGGTCGCTCCTACTACGAGATGGCGAACGAGAGCGCCGATCCAGCGGTTCGGGAGCCCTACATGAAGGAGGGCATGGAGCTGTGCAAGAAGTCCGTGGAGGCAGACCCGAACAACTTCTCGTCGCACAAGTGGCTCGGTATTCTCATTTCCGAGCAGAAGGCTAGCAACAAGGAGAAGATCGCAAACGCATATGTCATTCGAGACCACTTCCTGAAGGCGGTGGAGCTGAACCCCAACGACGCCACCTCGCTGCATTGTATGGGCAACTGGTGCTTCAAGGTCCTGCAGATTGGGTGGCTGGAGCGCAAGGCGGCGGCGCTGATCCTCGGTGAGCCTCCGACCTCGACCTACGAGGAGTGCCTCGGCTACCTTCTCCGTTCTGCTGAAGCAGGGAACACGATTCACAACTCCACAATGATCGGTGACGTGTACGTGCAGCAGAGCATGTACGATGAGGCTCGCCAATGGTACCAGAAGGCGATAGACATGCCCGTCTACACGGAGCTGCAGAAGCGCAACCACGACGTGGCTGTTGCCAATATGAAAAAACTCTAAAACAGGGAAGAGATGCACTGGAGGTGAGTTGGGCGGGATCGACCCGTGCCTCTAGGAGAGACGGGTACGTGAAATCCTTCCAAGAGCGATGACTTTGAGGAAGGTGCTGGGGGATATGATAGTATCCGAAGAAGCGTCTCCGTAAAGTGTGGTCCTCTTTTTTTTTTCGCCTGGCTCTTTGTTCGAACGAGCAACTCTCAGCGAGGGAGGAGGTGCAACAGTGCAGGCATGCATATCTTGATCCGTGCTGCCCCGCCGGTGGGGGGAGGGGGGAAGCAATGCTGCAGCGAAAAGTGAGGGGAACGGAAGTGACAGTCAGCGTGCCACGATGGAAGTCATCTGCGCTCGCCTGAGCTTTATAGGGAGGCGTTCCTCTGGTTCGGTTCTTTTCCATATCGTAACCCTTCCCTTTGTTGTTGTTTTTGCCTTCCGCGGTGATAAATGGGTGTGTGGGTATGTCTCAAACGGCTGTCTGTCTACGAGCGCGTATCTGCGTGTACTTGAGCAGAGAAACAGAGGGTGTCGGGTCTTCCACATCCCTATACCCTCACCGCTTTCCTCGCCTTCTCGTGTGGACTCTTCCTTTGTTTGCCGGTGTCGAGCATCCCGTCCCTGCACGCATACGAGTGGGAAATGAAAGAGTTTTTCATTGGTTCACGCTGTTTTTTTTTTTCCCCTCCGCATCCACGTCATTCTTTCTCACACATCCCTCTACCACGTTTGCGTTTGCGTGGATCAGTGCGCATGCCAGCTGGAGAATGGACGTACCCGTCTTCCAGTCTCACCTCACATGATTTTCGCTCCCCCTCGCAAGAAACCGTACCCACACAGAAGTGCAGCACAGGTGAGCACGACCATGTCCCCATTTACGTGGCACGTGGCATGTATGCAAGTGAAGCAGGAAGTTCCTGCCCTCTTTCCTTTTTTCCTTAGTTGTGTCCATTTCTCTGCCACTTAGCGTGAGGCCCAACGCCGCTCCCACCCGGCTCCCGTCACGGGGCCCCATCCGCGTGGTCCGATGGCAGCACGAGACGCGCGCGTGCGCAGCAAGGCGCCGACTCCCTCATCGGAGCACGGCCCCTCGCTCAACCACTACCCGCCCGCCACAGCGCCTTACCGGTCGCCTCACAGCCGCTCCCAGTCATGCCAGTCGCGCCACCCCTGGTGCACCCCCCGCCGTGGCTCAGCCCCCCCCCCACACACACACACGCCAATGGGCAGTGTGAGGGCCGGGTGGGAGATGCGTTTGGGCCACGCGGACACTTCGCCCATCGTATGGATCGAACGGGCGTGTGCACAGTCGCGGGTGGCTCTGACGGGGCTCCTTCCAGGGCCTCGCTGCCGACATCGGCAGTGGTGCGTCGCTATGAGCTCCCCCCTCCGTCGCGGTCACGTGGCTCTGCCACCCGCAGAAGTGGCGCTGCATTTGGAAAGGGTGGGAATAGGGGTGCTGCTTGGCCCCCACCCACCCACCTACCCTTGCCTTCTCCGCCGTCAAAGGAGCACACCACCGGATGGAAGAGAAAACCAACAAAAAATGAGCGAAGACGTGCCCTGCACCCCTGAAGCGCAGACGTGCACAGTGGTGTCAGTAGTGCACTGTGTCTATCGCCAAACAAGAGGACCCCGAAAGCATGAGGAAAGAGACTGATGACGCGGTGGAAGCGCCGATACGTAGCCGTTAGCGATATCCACCAAAAGCATGCCATGCCACGTACCGATTCAGTAAGTGTGTGTGTGTAGTGTCTCCTCCTAATCTCCCTCTCCCTCCCCCCTTCCCCTTTCCCCTTTCCCATGGCAATCGTCAGTAACAATGCTGGAGAACATAGAAGAAACGTCGGCGTTATATTTCCTGTCCATCGGTATACTCCTGCACCGTTCAGCGCACGAGTTAGAAAGGTACTCCATTTGTGTCCTTGAGGGTTCTACAGCGGAACTCCTCGATTAGCGTCGACAGCTCTCTCCCCTGCATCTGATCTCCCGTCGTTACTTGTACACGTCTATCGTGATCGTAGCCCATGCTACAAAAGGAAAGAGATACATCGTAGCAGTAGTAGTGCCGATAGCCTCGTCGAAAGCGGTGAAGGTAACTTGCACACACACACACACACACACACATACGCGCGTCCGGATATCCATCGCGCACGGGCGACTGCGTACATCCTTGCGACAGTGCGTCCTTGCTCGCTGAGCCTATATCATCTAGCGCGCACAAAAATCTGTACATAAGATTCGCCTCTCGCACAGAGCACGTACAGGTCATCAGCGTCATCATGGCTGAGAAGGAAGCGAGTAACTTGATCGCTTCTGCCTTCAGCTCTGAAGCGATAAACAAGACAGTGTCGCGTGTGGTCGCATCCGGCTACGAAAAATGCTCACTCTGCAGCAACATCATTGAAGGTGAGGCCGAGCATTTTCTGCGAGAGCATCCGCATGTGCAGCATATTCACGCAATGATAGCAAAGCCCATCCCCCCACCGCCTGCTCAGGGAAGCCCAGACAAGGCCTCGATGGATATCGGCTCCTTCGCGGTTGCAACTTCGATCAAGGCTGACCTCGGCGAGGACGCCTTCCGGGTCATGCAGCGCGCGCGCGCGCAGCTCCATCGCCTCCTAGACGGGATAGAGGGCATGAAGGCGCACGTGTACCTGTTCGGCAGCGTTGTTTCAATGGGCTCATGGGACGGCGTCGGCGATGGCGACTTTTCATTGATATGCCCCGAGTGGTACCACCTGCCGGCTCAAGATGCGCAAGTGGTGGTTCCGGAGGAGGGCGAAGAAGACAGCGACGACGAATCCCTGGCGGAAGGAAAGGAGTTCAAGGAAGTGGAAGAGAACTCACCCATTGGAGGAGCTGAGGACTCCACCACGGGGAAACCCCAGCCGTTCATGCTGCCTCTGAAGAATGAGAAGCACATTTTCGTAAAGATCGCAGCGCGGCTGCGAAACGCCGGCTTCCACTTCAAGGAGCTGGACCTTGTCTTGGGTACGCGTATCCCTGTTGTGCGGCACAAGCGGGCCGAACAAAAGCCTTTCATCTTTCGCCCCTCGTCGAACGAGTCATTCATTTATGTTCGCTTCGACACGGAAGAAGACAAAAATAAATTCCGAGAAGGGAAGCTGAATCAGATCCTCTCCGACTACAACGCCACGGAGGTGCCAAGACGAGGCGATCAGTGTGGCCTCACGCTCGTGCTGTCTGTGCCGGACTCTGCCGACGCCGTTCACCTCATGTCACAGTGGAAGCGCAAAAAGGGCATGTGGAGGGACTGGCTGGGTAACAACCGCTCACCCGAGATCTTCTCTATCGACTTTGACCTTTCGTGCCGTTGCCACGGTATACGCAACAGCTGGTTACTTCGGCGGTACCTCGCACAAAATGAAGTCTTCCGCGTGGGCAACGTCTTCCTCAAGACCTGGAGCAAGGCATGTGGCGTGAACAACTCCCGCGTCGGCTTTCTGACCTCGTACGCGTTCTCTGTGTTGTGGATTTACTTCCTGTTGCGTCACAGCGAGATTGAGTATGTGAATCCTGAGGACATCCCGGCGCTGCCCAACCCAACGGAGCAGATGGAAGTACCCTACATCCCTCTGTGGCCCAAAGTGGCCGATGCTAAAGCCGATGCGCAGCGAACAGAGCGCCTCGGTAGGCTCCTACGCGGTTTCTTCTACTTTTACGGAGAGGTGTTCGACTGGGAAAGGCACGTTGTGACGATTCGGCAGCCGTGCGACAGCGCCGCCAATATTCGCACCAAGAAGGACCTTGGGTGGGAGAAATCTGACACGTTGAGCCTGATACTCCGAGACCGCTGCTACCACATCTTCTCCATTGAGGATGTCTACGAGGATGACCTCGACTTGGGCAGGCACCTCACACCGGAGAAGGCGGCCTGGCTACGCCTCCAGTTCCGCCTCGCCTATCAACGGTGCTGTTTGGCCAGGCGCGCTGGCAAAGCTGCAGAACTGTCGCCGTTGTGTCGACTACTGGATACACCGCGGAAGCGAGCAGACCATGTGCTGCACGCCCGACTGTACACATATCTCCTGTGCAGTACTGAGGACGCAGCGGCACCCATTTCTAAGATCCTCGATCAACTGGTTGTGGGGGAGGAGTCAGAGGCAGTGGATGCGAACGCGAGAGAAGATCCCCTGTACCTTGCCTGTGCGTACGAGATGAACAATCGATTGTGCGACCTCTGGTTCGACAATGCGCAAGTTGCGCAGGACACCGCATTCCACAAAATGTACGACCGACGCAGCATGGACTACACCCCGCCGGTGAATCCCACGACGCGCAATGCGTGGGCCGCCGTGTGCACCGATGACCTCCAAGAGCACCATGATCCAGCAAGCGTGTATCAGCAGCGCTCTGTGCGACTGGTCCCACCAGTGAGAAGTGGGGCTGGTACTCCTGCGTCACACTTCCAGGCGGCAAGCGCGCCAGCGCGTGAGCGGGTGCTGCAGCTCATCAAGGCACGCAGAGAGTATGAAGCATGCGCGCAGGAACTACAGGCCCGTACGGCTATGTCCAACCGGACCCCGGTGGTTGTGGTTGGTGTGCCGCTTAAAAAACAGACCGCCGGCGTGTTGTACCTCCATTGCTTCTACCCCCTTCAACAGCACCGACTCTTCGAGACGTACGAGGCTCGCGAAACTTTCACACGCTGCGTCCGGGACGTGATTGGGGAGCTGGAGCTGCTTCGTGGCGGTAACTCATCGGCGGCATCTGGGAAGGAAGGCGATGTGCTGCACGACCGCGATAAGCTGCTGTGCTACCTCACGAAGAAACTCTGCGTCAATGTATTAGTGGCAGATGCGGCCTACAGCGCAGTGCTTCGGTTTTTATGTCTGCCGACAGAACCCTATATTCACGCTCCGCAACTGCCGCACGGGCGCCATCAGCAGCCAACGCTCCAGCCGACACCACTACTCCTTAGCCTCGTTGGTGACGGTAGTAGAGGTGTCGGTGTTGCAGCAAAGGTACATGTCCCACCGCGCGCTCCACACAAACAGTAGCGACTGAAGGGTCGGGCCGCGTTCCCCTTCCCAGATCCCCCGCTTCGGGAGTAAAGAAGAACGCGCCAACTGCAACCCCTGTGCATGCGGTGTGCAATGTGTACGACGGACTCGTAGAAGGCAAATGAAAGGAGCACAAGCATCCTGTACGATTCTTGCACAAACTATCGACACTACTTTCAAGGTCGTCTGCATCCAAGGTGAATCACCGGCATCGCAAAACGGGCGCGTGTGACATCTGCGACCGACACCTCGTAGGGGCACTCCTGTTCCCCCAGTCAGACAAAGGTAGCGGCTTCTACCGCACCAGGTACCGAGGCCGGTATTCCTGAAACACTGTCTCTGGGAATTCAGGAGGGCGCGGAAGAGTCTGTGGTGGTGTGGTTTGGATGATTGACGACCTCTATTCCATCATTATGCTGTCAAGAAATGCAGCCAGTGGTCTCCGCGTGTGTGTCGGTGCCTCCCCTCATGTGCAAATGACCTGTGCGTGAACCTAGGCATCAGGTGTACCCTCCAAGAAATAATACATAACGAGGGGGTCGATCATTAGTCCCGCATCGTCGTACCCCGTGGCATGTGGACAACGCACCTGCCATGGAACGCGGCCAATTCGCCGCTGTTGTCGCCATCCAACTCTCTGCCCCCCCCACTTCTTCTCATCACCACCTTACCTTTTTTTCTCCATCAACCTCACCTTCGTGTCACCGGACACGCACGCATCCCTGGTGCGCGTGCCCATTGTGACTTGAGTCATCGATCGTCGTCCTCAAAGTTGCCGCTTTCACACCGCACAACAACAATACCCATTTTCTGTCCTTGTCAGACGCAGAAACTGCCAGCGTGCACACCCCTCCTCCAACCAGTGCTTTTTCTACACCCCTCTTGCTTTCCCTCTGCCCGTTCACCTCCACCGCAGCACCTGCTGCACATGTATCTTCACTCGCCTTGTTTTCTTTCTGTACTTTGTTCTCAATTTCAACGCTCTCCTCTCCGCTCCACGCATCTGCTCCCGCGCATCCCGTAACGTCTTTCCTGTGCACACGTTGAAAAACCAGTGTCCACAAAGATGGCGCACCACAGCACCTTTTTGTGTGCGATCGTGGTAACCATCCTGTTCGTGGTGTGCTACGGTTCTGCTCTCATCGCCCAGACACCCCATGAGGTTGACAACTTCATTGCCTCAGGGCATTACCACCGGTTCAAGAAGCGCCACGGCAAGCCCTTCGGTGACGACGCCGCGGAGGGCCACCGCTTCGATGCCTTCAAGAAGAACATGCAAACAGCCTACGTCCTCACTGCGCAGAACCCGCATGCGTACTACGACGTATCCGGCAAGTTCTCGGACCTCACCCCGCAGGAGTTCGCCAAACTGTACCTGAATCCAGACTACTACGCGCGCCATCTCAAGAATCATAAGGAGCACGTGCGCGTCCACGAGGGCATCCGTGGTGGTGCGATGTCGGTGGACTGGCGTGAGAAGGGTGCCGTGACACCCGTGAAGGACCAGGGGATGTGCGGCTCATGCTGGGCCTTCGCCACTATTGGCAGCATTGAGGGCCAGTGGGCTACGCACGGCCACCCGCTGACGGCGCTGTCAGAGCAGATGCTCGTGTCATGCGACACCGTCGATAAGGGGTGCAGCGGTGGGCTGATGGACCAGGCAATGGCCTGGATCATCGAAAATCACAGCGGCGATGTGTTCACGGAGACCGACTACCCCTACACGTCTAGCAGCGGCACCACTCTGCCGTGCCAGAATAAAGGTACTATTGGCGCCCGAATCAAAGGCTACGTCTCCCTCGAGCAGAATGAGGATGCGATCGCGGAGTGGGTGGAGAAGGAAGGCCCCGTCGCCGTCGCCGTCGACGCGTCAACCTGGCAGCTGTACCTGGGTGGTGTGGTCTCAAACTGCTTTGCGTTGTCGCTCAATCACGGTGTGCTCGTTGTCGGCTTCAATAAAACAGCAACCCCGCCGTACTGGATCGTGAAGAACTCGTGGGGCACCTCGTGGGGTGAAAATGGGTACATCCGCCTTGCCATGAAGACCAACCAGTGCATGCTGAACCAGTACGCTGTATCAGCCACGGTTGACAGTCCCACCACCCTGCACGTGCCGCCGCCGTCGGTTTAGCCGGGTGCTCGCGGCTGTGCACAAGCACGACCTATCCAACCGGTGTGCCTGAAGCGCAAGAACAACTGCTCTGCCCAGGTGACCTGTGGTAATTCCTAGACGGTGGAGCTTCTGTACAACTCGCTTGATTTTTCTGGGCGTTCCACTGAGGCTCGCGTGCCGCTGAGCCTGTGTGCATGGGCAGCCACGATGGCTCCTTTCAGAGCGACAGACAGGGTGCAGATGTTGTAGTGAGAGCCAGCAACATCGTCTCTGATTTAGCGAAGCCTCTTATCCTCCGCCAGCCACACATCCCGCACATGAAGCATGCGGACATCCAAGACTAGCAGGATGCACTTCCCACTACGCGCCCCTCAGCTGCACCGATGAGATCCCTCCTTCAAACTCTCTTTGGTTGTCTCTTTGCCTTGCCCAGAGTACCATGGGGACATCACGCTACCATATATCCCTGCGGTAGTCCCTTTCGAAGTGCTCCTACTCGCTAGATGTCCCCGCGGCCTGGCACAATCAATAGTGACTCCGCAGCACGTCAACTTGCACAGCATGATCTTGCGCACAGCTGATGGACAGTGCAACAATAGCGTTCTGGCCACCACCACCCTCTGCCTCCACAGCAATTGCGAGCATCGTATTCTCTTGCTTTGAAGAACACCGACAGTCTGTGCCCTGTCTCTGCTCGTTTTCTACTTTCTTATTTTGTTTCTCGTCTTCGACACATTCTCTGTGACTCAGGTTTCACTTCAACACTCTCCGCACACATACTGTGAAGGCGTTCCATGGACAGCGAAATACTGACAACCAAGGTCCTACATCTCTTTCCCCACCCCCCACCCCCACCCCCATCTCCCCTAATCCAGCAAGTGAGTGCGTAAGCCCGTGCGAACTGTATGCTCTACTTTCGTTTCCCTTACACTTTCCTCTTATTTGTGTACAGTTTGCTCAGAAAACAACGGTGCGGCAAGGCTGGAGAACGATGGCGTTTTCTTGCCATCGACCAGTGGAGGCGATACCTCTGCTCTGCCCCGACAACGTCACTGCAGGCGTCCGTCCTCTTTGAGAAAGGGCCCCGGTAATCTTACCAACCATTCTCCCTCGTTGTTTTCACCGCCCATGTCTTCACGGGAAGTCCCCCTCTCCCACCTGCACCACTGCTAGCACACACAAGCGCACGCATATGCACAGGTGTATGCTCCTGTATAGAATACGCACTCTGTTCCCGCCGGTACGGCCTCGATGTAAACAGTGTGATGGCACGCACCGCCCAGAAGTCCGGTTGATTGCAACGACTACGCTGACTCGCGAGGAATCGCGGCGTAACTCTCTCCACCCCGCTTCCGCACCCTGGCGATGGAAAGGAAGTCCTGGCATGTATGTCGCTTCCCTCTCCGTCTCTCTGTGCCCCTTGCGAAATTTCTCCTGCCCCCTTTTCCCGATCCATTCTTGCCCTGCCCCAAAAAGGCGACTACGTCACAAACCAAAGCAACCCCCGTATTGTACAGCGACGCAAAAAAGAGCTCACAATACGGAAAGAAAAGGTAGGCGCATTCAATGCTGCGGCATATCATCGTCCGCCTGCCCACCCACCCACATCCTGCGCCCTTTCCCGTCCACAGAATCGACATTCACGCATGATACCCTCACCTTGTTCGCTTGCACACCTTGGAACAGCCCCCTGTCGCGGCGAGCGCCTCAGCTATGTGCCGGGGTAAAGCGCCCCTTTTTCACGGAGAAGCCGGGCAGCCCCGACCCCCCCCCCTGAACGGAGCAGCGCCGGGGACCCCCGCGACAGCGAACGCCCCAGCACCACCAAAGCGAAGGGCGACACGCACCCACAACCCAAATGCGCCCCACCCGGCCCCGCCCCCAGGGAAGACAAACCCCCACCGGCCCACAGCCAGCGGACCAAAGGCAAGACCCCCGCAGCGCCCAAGCGCACGCCCACCCCTCACCCGGCTGGGAGGGGGCCCAAGCACACCAGCCCGGAGAGGAATCCCCCGCCCCCACAAAGCAGCGGCCAAACCCCTTTGCAGACTCTGGGGGCCTGGAGGGGGAGATTTTGCGATCAATCGCGAAACGGCCCACAAACCGCGAAACCTGAGCCAATCCAAAAAACGAACACCGTAGGCCATTCGAAAACACGAAAGCCCCCAAACCCACCCAACAGAAGACCACACACACACCCAACCCCCTGCCCGCATTACCAGCCGGCAAGCCAAAGGAATCAAGAATCCATAGGGGCTTTACCCTGGAGAAAGGGGCCGCTACCCCAAAAACCTGCCGACGGCACCGCCTTGAGAGATCGGCTAGAAATTACCCATTCAGCGGCAGCAATGAGGAAGACTAATGTCCGCTGTATGGGCCGATTTGTCTGCTCCCCACCCCCCTCCCGCCAAAAAAAACCCGCATGACAAGACCCCGCCACGCCACAGCACGGAGGTTTTATTTAGCGGCGCATTCGAAAGGCGAGGCGGAAAGACCCCAGGAAGCATTTACCCTTCGCGCAGGCACTTTGCCCCCACATTCGGGGTATGAGAACACAAATGTAAACAAAGATGCCCCACCCAATCGATCACCCCCTTGAAAGCGAGAGCTGATCTTAACATTCCACCCCAAGGGATATCATCCAGGGTTTATGCATGGAAAAAAACATGCCCGAACCCGGATTTGACGCCTTCCGTTACCCCATCCCTCCGCCCAATATGAATGAAAGCGGGTTCATTTTGCGCGCCAGAAATTGGCCCCCGCGCCCCTCCAACCTGCCAAAACCGTTTTCCCACAACTGGTGAAATGATAATAAAGTTTCCCGATATCCCACCCATAGCCAAAACATAAAATGATAAACAGTTTACTTCTGAAATCGAGAATTGTCCAGTCATCGCGGGGATTTTTCCTTTCCAAGAAGTGGCGAAAATAATTCAGGTTGCAAAAAAAAAAGGACTTCACCACAGAGCTGAGCCCACGGCGGTATCATAGAAAGACTTTTGATGGTTCAGAAAAAAAAACCCTTTTGGCAAGGAGGGTCTGTGAAACCACAAGTTTGGACGTTTGAAAACTCGGCGAAATCAGTTGTGAGTCAGAATCCTGCGCTACAAAAGCAAGTAAATATGGAACCAATTTTGGCACACCCATGGGGATCATCACACACATGGCGTGCATATGAATTTTCCAAGGGTAACCCCACATATTCACGTCAGAGCACGTAGCGTATTTCAGCTCTGGAATCGGAGGATAAATTGAAACAGTATTCGCCTTCTGAAAACATTTAAAAAACAGATAATTCAGAGAATTAGACGACACGAAGGCCCACAAACCATCACCAAAGCCGCATCAATGACAAATGAAACGCATGAGAATTTTTTCATAACTTTTAAGAGTATTACACGGTTTGGCGATATAGTGGAGAAACACATTTGTGGAGACCACGGGGGGGGGAGCTGGTTTTACAACCTTGACCCTGTTGAAAAACCCCCCTTTCAGTGAAAAACCCGTTCTTCGAATTTAGCGGCTAGAAACATCTAGGCCAGTGAGCCCCTTACCAGACACCCATGCCCTGAGCATGGTGAGTTCAAATCGAATCCCCATACGATCTACTATCGCCACGGTCGCTTTCCAAAATTCCTTGTGAAAGTCCAAATGGTCAAACGTTTTGTGGAACCGGATTGAAAAGCCGCAACAACTCCCCCCAGAGCCCCGCAAGTTTGAATTAGCGCCAGCGGCGAAAACACCCCCCCCCCCGTGATCACCAAGCCAGTGGGCCCTTTTCGCGGCACGAAGACCCATTCAGGAGTGAAGAATATGTTGCGGTTCACTTGGCAGATAATTTTTTTGCATGGTATAGTGTGTCCGGCGTCTTCCTTCAGGCACTTCAAGCCCTTTCCACCGCCAAAGCATGCCAGAAATCACGGAAGCCAAAGCGCCCACACACAAGCCGCAGCCCCCACCCACCTAACCGACACCACGGCCCCACGATGGGCCGGCTTCGCGCGGCGTTTCGGGCGGGTTTCCCTTTTCCCGGGGGTGCCGGCGCGGCTATTTGGAAACCCAGGGCCGCTGGGCCCGTTTACCACCGCCAGGCCGGCGCAGCAGTGGTTCAGGAACCAAGCCCCAAGCCACCACTACCCCCCACCCGTTCCACACAGCCCGGCCTTTTCACACGCAAGGAACAGCTTTGAGGAGTGACGGAGCAATCTTTGTCAGCGAACCCATTTGAATACGCCACCAAGATCTAGCATGGCACCGCATGAGTGCGATTGAAAATTTTGAATATTTAGTCACAAAGTTCTTCAAGAATCCCCGGTGGCATGGTCTTTTGTTTTCAGATTCGCCCGCAGAGGCTTCATGGGGTGATCGATGTTTCAAGTGGCCGGCGCAAACGTTACGTGGGCTTGGCCATTCTGGGGTGAATGCTTGGCCCCCTGGCATGCCGCCCCAAGAGCCACTAACCGAAAATCCACCAAGCTTAAAGATCACCTGGCCTCATGTAATGGGGTCTTTATCTCCGCAGAATTCTTTCCAATGGGCATCGTGGTTCAACTCCCCCCTTTGGATAGGCAGAGGCCTTTATGCCGTCATGGGCTCTGGAATCTGTACCGGGTGCTGTCCTTTGGCCGCCCCCATTTATAGTCAAGAGGTGAGGCGTTTCAAATCGGCAGGGCTTCTGGAATCTGAGCGCTATTCAATTAAAATTTATTTTGCCCCAACACAGAAGTACATACACCACGCTAAGAGTTTTGTGTCAAGGAAAGGTGTGGTAGCGCAGCCGCGCGCCCCGCCCCCCACGCAAATACCTGACAAATTCCAAGCACAAGAAACGTAGTGGGGATATCTGGCCGCATCCCTAATTCAAACTATGCTCCTTGATGGTGCAGTTTTGATACCGCACACCTGCCACAGTATCGTATCTCAAATTTAAAATGAGATTCCTCCCCAGCACGCGCGCGCTTGCGCACCCCGATGCTTAAAGCACCACATGGAAATAGCATAGCCACTACATTAATACAAGCCAGGCCACCGGGAACCAACGCGCTTATTCATGATTCACACATCTTGCGTGCACCTTCCCTTAGCGAAAATAATTATTTCCTCACTTTTTCGATGTTCGTATTGTTGCCTTTGTGCGATATGTCTTTATTTTTACGCCATCGCCCAGTTTAGGCATAACTGACGTGTTTGGGCCAGGTTTTTCTTTAATGCACCATCCATTAATGATGTCTATTTGCTTATCTTGCGCTGTTGCAGATTGTGGCGTGAAAATCAGCGCTTTCAATTCAAAAGCCATGAAGAAGCATTGCTGGATTTTGTGCTTTTCATTTGTGGACGATTGGTCTTTGGTTCGCGCTTTTGTATGACATATTTTCTTTCCTTTGGATATTACTTGCCTGACCATTTATTGCGGATTTTTCGGCAGCCATAACAAATCCCTTTATGCGAGAGACATGGTGCCAATATATGAAATATCAGAAAAAGTCCAGCATTCTTGGGGATCTGTCTCTCTCTCTCTCTCTCCCCGCAAATTCCTTACCACAGAGGTTGCTAGGGCTAGGATGGGTTACTTCTCATAAAACCGCTTGCAAGAAATATTTTCAAGCCCTGCCGCACAGGAATGCCAAGCCTTTCTCCCAGACACAATAAGCGCCCATCCCCGCTAAACCCCTTTCCTTATTAGGGTTTGGCATGGTATTGTGGATTGTTTTTGCCACAGGTGTCCTTCGGGGTTTCCCTTTGGGTGCCTTTGAACACCTATCTTTTGCCGCTGGTTGCGGTGTCTGTGATTGTTTCCGCCAGCTCCCATGTGGTCCATAAAGCGGCCCACAAATTCCTGCGGCCAACAAGCCCGCGAAACCGGCTTCCAGTATTGTGCCGGCCACAGCCTTTTTTGTGTGAGGAAGCCGCGCTGTGCGCGTCCGAGCCCCACACGCGCCCAACAGCCCTCTCGAAAAAATTTGCTTCCCCTTCCCCGCTGGGGCGTGAACCCCCTCGTGGCGCTGGTGTTCTGCGCCCCTTTTGCTCTGGAAAAATGGGGGGGCTGGGGCTTTTTTAAAAACCCACCGCCCAACGGCTCAGCCATAGACGCTCGCGTGGAAAATGGGGACGCCAACCAGCCAAACCCACTTTTGACCAAAAGGGCGTGGATCAAAGCGTTCCATATCAGAATTCTAGACCTTTTCCCCCCCTTGTTACGCAAAACTGTGGAACTGGCAATTGTGCGCGCAGTGCGTTTCGGTGTTCGGGTGTTTTTTCGGGAAAGGGGTGCGGAGTTATCAGGGGTCATGTTGGACAAACGGCGGGCGCTGAAGCCGTTTTCTAAAGTCTATACATTTTGGATTTTGTATCCTCAGTCTTTCTGGGAAATTGCTTTGTCTTTTTTCTCCATCAGCTGCTGCAGCTTCATCGGCGCTTGTTTGGTTTGGCGCGTGGGGCCCCGTTCTTTGCTAAATACCGGCGTGGGTGGTGAGGGTCAAGGCCTCCGCAGGGTTCGAATTATCCGCTCATTGTGAATGAACAAATGAGTGTCAAAACAAAGCTTTACCCATGCTAAGCTGATCCAAAGTCTATCTATGGTGGTGTTTCTCTTTATCTTTTCAGCCGCCTCCATAGTGTTGGCGCCTGTGGCTAATACTGGGAATTTCTAAAGATTACCATACCCTCGGTGCGGGCAAATAGATGATAAACTTCCCTGCCCGCTGCCGTTGACACATCACCGATCTTATGAAAAGGCATTTGCTATCAGTGGTGGCAAAGGCGAAGATGCATCTATGGTCTTTCCTCTGATATCGGCGATGGTTCTCTCAAGCTTGGCTGCTTTTCTGGCGCCCTTCCTTATTTTCATTTTGGGCTGGGATGGCTGTTGGAAGTGACGGTTGGGACGCTAAAGGCCCCAACCCTTGAGGGAAGGTTGTTGAGTGTCGCCTGCTTATTTGGCGTTGTTACTTTTTATTCTATTCCCTGGTAAAACAAATCATTAAACAAACCATTCAGCACGTGGGAAGCTGGTTTCGCACGCCGTTTGTTAAGGCGGGCTGTTTTCCCAGCCCCCTTGGGCAGCACAATCAAACCCTCATTACCAGCGCTTCTCCCTTTGGATCGGTGGTTGTCATTAGTGTTAAACGAATGTGCTTCATAGTGTACGCGGGCTCTCTAAAGTGGAAATGGATTTTTCCCCCTCAGTTTCCCGAGGGAACTTCGAAAACTAATCCCTGCTCTTCCCCCCTCATTTCTTTGTTTCTCAGATAAACGGTTTTCACGGCGCCAGAAAATGTTTCGGCTTAGAGAGCCATGCTTCACTACCACGGGATCACCCGGAGGAGGAAGATTTGGCGAATTTCTATTCTCTCTATTTGAATTCGAGTTTATTAAGAAAAATTGTTCTTCCAGTCCATTTTCCCATAT
Source organism: Leishmania tarentolae (assembly GCA_033953505.1). Classification (NCBI taxonomy): domain Eukaryota; phylum Euglenozoa; class Kinetoplastea; order Trypanosomatida; family Trypanosomatidae; genus Leishmania; species Leishmania tarentolae. Next base: position 615,335 of record CP119843.1, read on the forward strand.
ACTGTCCACCAAGAAGCTTGCACCTTTTCTAATTCCCTGTGTGGCGGCCTTGGATTCCCCTTCCTTTGCCTCAAATCCAGAACGATTCCATCATAAAGCAAGGGGCGGGGGCATCTAAGCGCGTTATGTCGGGGTTCAGTGCCCTCACACCTCGGGGTTCGTGACGCTACTATCCCTGCCAAGTGCAGAGCTACCTCTGTTGATGGTAGGCCCATTTGCCCGAGACATGTGGGGTCATTGTGATGTATCGCTGTTAATGTCGGGGGCCAGGATCTGAAAGGAGCCCCGTCAGAGCCACCCGCGACTGTGCACACGCCCGTTCGATCCATATGATGGGCGAAGTGTCCGCGTGGCCCAAACGCATCTCCCACCCGGCCCTCGCACTGCCCATTGGCGTGTGTGTGTGTGTGTGGGGGTGCCTGAGCCACGGCGGGGAATGCGCCGAGTAGCGGCTCGCATGGGTGGGCACAGGTTTGAGGTAACCTGCGGGGGGTTTGAGAGAACTTGAGGAAGGGGCCGATTCAAGATGACTGGGCCGGTGCAATGCTGCAGCGCGTTTCGTGCTGCTTTTCACCATGCAGATGTCGCCTGTGACGGGGCGGGGCAGAGCAGCGTTCTGTTTATCTTCATGGAAGATAGTGGAAATGCTGGAAAAAAATATATGTACATATGTCGCCTGGAGAAATATGCTCTTCTGTACTCCATTCTTTTTTGTTGTAGCTTGTGATATTTTGCTCAAAGATACTCACTAGGAAATGTTGACGGCAACAGGTCTCCTGGTTGGCTTTGCGTTCTCAGCGAGCACAGCGGACGAGTCTGCTATTTATATAGTGAATGTTTGCGGCCACGATTCTGTTGGGCTCCCACTTGCCCGAAGCATGAACACCGTGGATTCCGAGTACGTAGACAACCACGGAGTGGATAACCTTATTATCCCTATCTGCGTTAGCGAACCCAAAGAAACAAAAAGTGGTGAATACAAATACTGTGTGGATGTTGTCGTGCATACCCTTTTGATCAAAAGGTGTTCTCCTGGACACCACCTCCTTCAGCATCTGACGGAAAGACTGGTGACGCTTTCTATTGAGTGGATTCGAAATGAGTGTGGTGTGCAGCTTCTACCGAGGTCTTGCCAAATTGCTGGAAATCCCTTTTACTTTGCCGACACCTTCGGCCCATCAAAGTCGATGGCTTCGATAATCGAGCACGCCACTGAGCTATTTCAGAGGAAGTCCAGTAGTTCTGACTCTCAAAAGGGCGAGCAAGTCACTATCCCGGATGCACTCAATTTAATGAAAAAACAGGCGCCGGAGCGCAAACAACCGCTGATTCGTGAAGTGATATCAACACCAGCGATAAAAAAAGGGTTTTTGGCGAACGGAAACGCGCGACTCTACGGCCCTGATGGGAGTAGTGAAGGTTCCGGAAAAACCCTAGACCATTTGGCACACATTCCGCAATCACTGCGGGAGAAGTGTCGAATTATTGACACACGAAACATGGAAGAGTTCACCCCTCCACCTGCTAAAACAGTGAAGTCTGTTGATAAGGCTCCAAACATGCACTTTTCCGGTATGGCTGCTAAACCTGCTTCTGATCCTCAAAAAAAAGATGAGCCTAACTGGAGTCGCTTTTCCGTAGAGCGTACGGGGGAGAAGATAATTGTTAGGTTTTTAGTGCCTGACAGTGTGTCCTCACTTCACGACATTGATCTCTCTGCAACGAAAGACACACTGGAAATTAATGGAAGTGTCACTCAGCTGCCAGTGCCCATTGTGACGGATGACGTGCGGGCCAAGTTTGTCAAAGCTACACGCACATTAGTTGTGACATGTTTGATAGATTTATCGTAAACTAGTACAATATATACATATATATTTATATTACTTGACACCAGCAGCTGACTGATAGAAATTTCACTGTCCCATTTGGAGAACGAATAATATCTCATGACATAGAGAGTGGTGTTTCTCACGACTTAATAGAGGCACTACACACTTCTCAAGTCAGCTGCATCTTCTGAATCATTTATCTACAAAATGCTTTACATTTACTCTCTTCACATCTCTTTCCGCCACACCTGCATATGTTGGTTGTATGACTTCTTACAGTTCAGAACGCGACGGGAGGAGGCATAGCTAAACATGGCTCAGCTCGTTCCTTTAGCTGAACTGCCCAGCGGAAAAAAAATATATAGTGTGCGAGGGCAGCGGTTCGAAGTGGACAGGCAATATGATCTAGTTAAGGTTGTTGGGTTTGGTGCGTGTGGTACTGTTTGCTCAGCGATCGCGAACGACTCAGGTGAGCGAGTAGCGATTAAGCGACTGTCGCGTGTTTTTGGTGATCTTCGTGAAGGAAAACGAATTTTGAGGGAGATGGAGATAATGACATCACTGAAGCACAATAATCTTATTCGACTCCACCACTTCATGAGGCCGCAGTCAAAGGAGACGTTTGAGGACATTTACTTGGTGATGGATCTTTATGACACGGATTTAAATCGTATTATACGAAGTCGGCAGAAACTCACTGATGAGCATCTGCAGTATTTTATGATTCAAGCGTTCCGCGGATTGCATTACCTTCACTCTGCCAAGGTGATGCATAGAGACCTGAAACCGAGCAACCTGCTTGTAAATGCGGATTGCGCGCTAGCGATCTGCGATTTTGGGTTGGCTCGTGATGATCAAGTGATGAGCTCGTCAGATCTTACACAGTACGTTGTAACACGGTGGTACAGACCCCCTGAGGTACTTGGGATGGGATCGAATCAGTACACGAGCGCGGTAGATGTCTGGAGCCTTGGTCTGATCTTTGCGGAGCTCATGGTAGGGCGCACGTTGCTTCCGGGGACAGATTATATCGAACAGCTAGTGATGATTGTGAACCTGCTAGGATCCCCATCTATAGATGACATGGAGTTTCTGAGCTCAGAAGCAAAGGCATTTATTCTCTCTCAGCCGCATCGGCCGGCTCTTTCCTTCAGAGATCTTTTTCCAATGGCTACCGAAGAGGCAACTGACCTTCTGTCAAAGCTGCTAGTTTTCCATCCAGCAAGACGATTAACCGCGAAGCAAGTGATGGAGCATCCATATTTTTCGAAGTACAGAGATCCTGCAGAAGAAGCTGACGCTCCTGATCTGTTTGTGTGGAATCATAATCATATAGAAACCAAGGAGCAGCTCCGTGAGGATTTGTGGCGCGTTGTCGAAGCCCATTCACAATCGAATGAATAGGAATCTCTTTCTCATTTTTTTTTATTGCATTCATCACCCAAACCCCTTCTAATAAGAACACCCGCTTTTAAATCGTCTACTGACGGTGCACTGTGGCTATCACTGAGCACGAAAATACACCACATTCCCTCTTCGCGAATGAGATTTCACTGTAATACCTAGATGTCAAAGAACGCTTATTTCTGCACTCTCAAAAAAGGAAAAAACCGATGAAGGGTACAGAAACCTTCTGCGCATTACTGTCCGATCTATACTTCTTCCTTTTTCCCCACCTCTCAACAGTACACTGATACTTTGATCGTTTTTCTTCTTTCTTTTTCAAAGGATAATTATTTGACGATTGCCTTCACGTACACCGTTGAGACGCATGAGGCGTCCACGTGAGCCAGCCCCAGGGGAGTGCTGTGGAAGCGGCTGTACTCGCTGCGTATGGGATATTTACTACGATGAACTTGCCAGATTTGAAGAGTTTCTAGCAGGCGGAGGGATAGAGGAGGAGGGTACCCAGTCTTCAGAGGAGGAAGAAGTTGTTAACTATATCGGTTCCGTTGTGGTGAAATACGTCGATCCACCAGCTTTGTCGACTACAAGCTCTCCAGGAGAGTGGGAGAAAGCCGAAATGAGGGCACGTGGCTTCTTTCCCATCGACAGAATTGAACTAGTGAGCTGCAGCACATCACTGTTTTCTCCAAATGACCCGGGAATCAGCGTCATCAACATCTTTACAACCGCACAAGGCAGGGAAATGCTACCAGGTGATGTAGTAGAGGTTCTTGTGACCAACAGTCAGGGCACTCAGGACGCTGATGACGTTGAGAGGCTGTGCAAGGCGCTTCACCTGGATCCATGTGCGTGGTGCGAGCTGCATCGCTCCCCGTTTGTTCCGGAAGACAACTTCCCACCGTGGCTTCCGCTACAAAAGCCTCTGATGCTTGGACAGCTTCTCTCTGCCTACATCGATATTAGCAGTAGTAGCTACCTGGTGCATCAGAGCTTTTTCGAAACTCTTCTCAGAATTTACGAGGACTCCAAGCCTTCCTTAGCATCTTCGACTTCAACCACCACGTCACCTGATCCGGAGAAGGTACGACTTCTTGAGGCCTGCGCATCCTCTGAAACAGGTCCTCAGCTGCTGCGCTCGCTGTCAAAAAGCAGTGCACCCCTTTGTTATCCTTCTCTTGTCGACGTACTTGAGGTGTTTTCCTTTGTCAATATTCCACTTGACCGTCTTCTTGAGGTCAGTGGACCTCTTCAGACGCGCAGGTATAGCCTGGCAAACTGGATTCCAGCAACGCTTCCGCCAAGTCCGCTTCAGCTGTGCATGAGAGAGGTGTGTGCTCGACGCTCTGCAAATTTATCTGCAGCTACCGCTGTTGACACGGACTCTCAGCATGTTGCCGACATGTTCAACAGGGTTGCTCAGGATGCTTCCAAGGACCATGGAAGCTTTTTCTTTGGACACACGTCCCACCCGTTGTGCTCTGCAGCGCGCTCTGTGACGGGGAGTGCAGCTGCCGCGGGCCAGAGAGGCATATACGTCAGTTTTTCTCTTTTTGGAAACTCTTTGTTTGCCCAGCAGCTTCAGGCTGGATGTACAGCTCTGTGCAACCCTGCTCAAGCCAAGAGCTTGTGCAGCCAACTTTTTCTTATCGGCTGTGGCACAGGGATTGCTCCTTTGATTGCGGCTGTCACGCAGCTGGTTCTTCGTCGCACTTCCTCAGCCGCCGGCAGTGCCCCGTTTCCGTGCTGGGTGTTCTACGGAGCGCGTACAAAGGCGGAGCTTGTGTATGATGAAACCCTCAAGGAAGCACTAAGGACAGGAGCAATTGCCAATTACGAGTACGCGCTTTCCCGAGAGGAGGACAACGAGAAGCAAGGCAGGTATGTGACTGACCTTGTGAAGCGGAACCGAGTAATGATCACGGATTCCCTGCAAAACGAAAGTCAGTTATTTGTCTGTGGTCCGGCAAAGGCTCTTCTATCTGTTCGACAGCTGCTCAAGTGTGACCTGCTCGCCGAGCCAGACGATGATGACAGTGTGCAAGAGCAACGACTGCTTCTGCTAGAGGAACGAGGTCGACTGAACTTTGATATATGGAGCACGGGAAATATTTTTGAGTGATTCGTACGTTCCCATCTCTGTGCACGATGGAATACATAAGTGAGCGGTTAAAAAAAAAAATAGCGCAAACACAGAAATGGGACTTTTAGCGAATGTGTATTTCTCTACATGAATCTGACCACATTTTTCCGAGCGGCGCACAGCATGTGCACTTTCAATGGAGGATAAGCCACTAATGGATGTTTTTTTTAATTATTGCATCACGCATAGTCTCTCCACCTGTGACGTTGTATCCTTTATCGCTGATCCAATGCACATTCGTCGTGACTGCAGTCTCTAACTGTCGCGCTATCGAAGCCACTGGCGGTGTCCGTGAATCTGCATCATAGAAATGATTTGTTATCAATGATACAATTTACTGACAGTATCGCGAGCAAGGTGCGAGAAGATCATTGATTCTGACCTGAGCGAGCTGCTTAAACGTGTGCGGCCCGACCTTGATAACTGTGTGTGCGTTTCCCTCAGAGTATCATACAGTGGAAAACTGCAAGAGGACCGGTACTGACAACATTGAATTCAACTAAGCCATAGCCACGTTTCGCAAATCTGAAGGGCCCACACTTATCGTCGAAGACGCTTTGCAAAGAAGACGCTGTGAAGGCTGTTGACCCGTCGACACGAGTATCTGAGCTGTTGAGGGGGGACTAGCGGTCTTGCACAGAAAAGGAAGAGCAATCTTATATGACCCAGATCATAGGGCGCATCAACTCAAGCCTGTCCGCGGTGGACTTCACCGAAGTTCTCTTCCGTGCGTTGACGGACACACACATTAGGTGTAATGTTTGTAAGGCTGCTACAACGAAAATATTTTCGTCCATGCTGCGAGCAGGCCGACGGAGATTAGTCTACTGACTGCTTTTCACGCTGGATCTTTCTAGTGACATTATCGACCACCTCGGCGTCTTGGTGCTTTGTGCTTTGCCAGTCAAATACAGAAAAGCAAACAGTTCTCTGTGGTTTCTTGAGTTTAAGAGTCTCTCTGCACATCAGCAATGCACTCCAATGGGCTGCTTCCGTTCTTTTTTTTTTGAGCAGTGAGATATCTTGCTGCCATAAAAAAAAGTACACAGACCCTTCTGAGTTACCATTCATGGAGCCCCTTTCATCATTATTCTCTCCCCATCGTCTCTTCTTCGCGTTTTCTGAAGCTGGGCCGAGGAGTCGATAGCAGTGACTAGGGACACACATCGCAAGTTTATCACTGTAAGGTAAGGATGCCGCAAGACACATACTTCCGCCGTGCCATCAATTGGATGTACGGGGATGATGCTTACCTTCAAAACCTGCCAACAAAAGAGCTGGGTAACAAACACATTAACGAGCTTCTCGGCCGGCACCCCTACCATCCGTACGATCCTGATATGAAGGCCGACAACCCCTGCTACCAGTTTAACACACTCTTTCACGAGTGCATGGAGGCAGATCACGTGGAGGGGTACGAACTTTATCAAAAGCATGTGGCTTGCTACTTCCCGTACAAAGTAGATTTGATGAAGTGTATCGCAAAGGAGAAGCGTCTTCGCCGCATGGAGGTGAAGGGTCTAGAAGAGAAAGGCCCCCAAAGCTGATCCCTGGTAGCAGTAAGCGCTCTGTTACTCATGCGGTCATCCTTCCTATTCACAAGTTTGTAAAAAAAAAATACTTTTCAACCCCCTACGGATCAGCAGTGTCACTGCGCCGTCTCGTTTGAAAACGAAAAGGACAAATAAGTCGGCTTCACCGTGACTGACAATGAATCCTCAGAGATCTGTGCTGCTAGACTTGGGCCACGTGAGTACGTTTGTTGCACCATGCAAATGGGCACAACGAGAATGTGTGCTTGGACGAGACAGGCACACCTTTCTGTTCCGAGGGGAATGCTCACCTTTTTTTTTTCGACTGGTATACGCCTACACTTCCCTCAAATCATCGCTTTACTCCTCTGTCTACGCTTTTGCGATGCTCTTCACGTACTCCGCACACACCCCTCAGCAGCTCACAACTGCCTGGACACTGCTTGTAAATCATACCTTCTTTTATGCCATTGCACCTTCGTTTTTCTTTGACGTTGAGGTTTCCAGTGAACTAAGTAGTCGTTCATTGCTCCGCAAAGGGTTCCAATGGCTCAGAGCGACTTTCTGTCACGCACCACATCTACTTAGCATATTTCGCTTTCTGTTCATTTTCACACAAGCGACATACGTTATCAAAAGCAAAGGGAATCGACCAGACGCTACAGGTGTCTTTTTGCAACTCTGGCACCGGGCTTCGGCGACGCCTGTCGCTGCAGATCAAGCTCCTCGAACAAACTTTGCACACAGCTGGCTCAGTTCTTCCGAGGCCCTTCTTGGTCGTCTTGGCGGATCAGATGGGGTCCAAAAGCGGGAAAGCGTTTTTACCGAGTTCTAATAGGCACCGCGCGGTGTGTGATTTGTGTGGCACAAAAACCACGCGTAAGTCGTCATTGCAAACGGGCAGCAGCCTTATCTTTGAGGAGTGTAGCCGCTGCCATATTCGCTGCTGCGGTAAGTGCTACGTGTGGCGCCGCTACGGGTCTAGTTTTCCGTATCACTATGACGAGGAGCACGCTGTTGCCGAGTGTGCGGCAGTGTGTCGACGATGCGTAACAGGGCTGAATCTGGTCACCGACGCACCGCGGTGTGCGTGGAATAAGATTTTTGAATACTGTGACACGAAGGCAAAGCATCATTTGCTGCAACTGTGCCACGCCACACAGATGGGTGTCGTGCTGCCGTATCCTTACACGCGATACGGGTGGAATACCTTTTTCAAAGGTAGGAATTTTATCTCTAAAGGTGCCAATGGTGAAGTTTATCACACGGTGGTGCGCGACGACATTATGAAGGAGCTCGCTCGACCTCTGGTTGATGCTCTGGATGCAAAGGTGCTAGCCGATCTTGCTGGCCGCGCGGTGGCAGTGAAGACGATCCGGAAGTCAACTGTTTTCTCCTTGAGGAGGTGGAGGCACATTCAACGGGAAGTGGACACGCTACGTAGATGCTTTCATCGTCATGTCGTTCAGCTGCACTTCGTCGCACAGGGCCCCAGTGAAGTCTACATCGTACTTCAGTACGTGGCGGGCGGGGACTTGTTTGACTGGCTGGTTCGCCAACAGATTCCAATGGAGTATGATGTGGTCGTTGTCGCACGCCAGCTTCTCGAAACACTCCATTTCATGCACGAGGTGTGCGGTGTTGTACATCGTGATATCAAGCCAGAGAACATTCTGCTACAACCCGTTGCAAATCCAGGTGTAAAAACGCAGGAGGATGGATCTCTCGGTGCAGACGACGGGTGCACGACAGGGTACGCCGACGCGTCCGGTGATTTGTACATACGCCTTGCTGACTTCGGATATGCGAAGGTGCTTCCGCGAAACGAGGCGGGATATTCAACTATGTCGCCAACATGGATCTCTGGCCACCCTTTGCCACCTGTACCTGCGGATGCCGTTGGCATAGTGGGACCTATGGGGGAAAATGTGCAGCACACTGAGCCTTCTGCGAAGTCTTGCAAGCCGTTCCTCATTTCCTCCACTCCGTGTGGAACGCTCGGCTTCGCTGCCCCTGAGATTCTCTCCGCCTACAATGCGCGGAAGAAGGCTTTGCAGCGTCCTCGTTCAAACTGGCAATCCGTTGAGGAGCTCGGAGACGCGGCCAAGCCGCGAACACCTGTAGATTTAGTGAAGCGTATGGACATCTTTGCGGCTGGCGTGACTATATGCATCCTCCTGACGGGGTGCGAGCCATTTTCATGCCGATCGTCAAAGGAGCATATTGAGGCTGTGCACGAAGGTCTGGACTTCAGCGGGCCTCAGTGGAACTACATTTCTCAGCCGGCGAAGAACTTACTACGTCGCATGCTTGCGCCAAAGGCAGCGGATCGCCCCTCAGCCTTGGAGTGCCTCAACTCATCATGGATGAAGCACCAGGGCCCATACACTGACACGAACTCAGAGGCGGAATACGATGACGAGAGTGCGCATGGGAAGGGCTTCAATCACAGCTCGTCCATGTGGCAGCTTCTCTCTACCTCGTTCCAGAACTCTGTCCACTCACTTCGCAAGAACGAGGGGTGGCTATTTGTACAGGATGCAAATGGACTCATGACGACGATTCCACGCCAGCTTGTAAGCGGTAGAAATGATGAGTCCTTTTCCGAGGCGCTTCATTCCCCCAACGGTCGCGAGAAGGACTCCACTGTGTACTAGAAGATTCTCAACTTTTCTCATCTTGATCAAGTGCACTTTCATATCATTGGCTTCTATGTTGAAGTCTTTCCTATATTGCAAATCATAGTGCACATTTCCTCATTCGTGCACAAACAACCCTTTATAGACGTACGAATGCAGGACGTTCCTCTTGCCTACACGCCCCACCCTGATCCTGCTGTTAGCTTTTCTTCGCCTTCTTTACTTTTCAATACTTTCACTTCTCGTCTGCTTTTTCCCCCTCTATCACCGAGCCGCGATGAACTCGAAAGCCTACCGACCTCTTATGTGGTTCATACGATCCTCTTTTGTTTCTTGGTTTCATCGCTTTGCATGATGCCCAACTTCTGCTTTTTCTTCTTCCTTTCTTTTGGATGATGCTGTGGTTTGTCTTCGTTCACTTCGCGGATCATCATTTTTCATGCTGTCTTGTACCATCTCTGTTCTCCTCACTGCTTGCCTTATATTTTTTCTTTTTCTTTTTTTTATCAAGGCAGAGAGACAGGTTTGTCTTTGGCGGCTCTTTTTCCGCCTTTCACCCCTTCTCACACTGTCTCGTGATGAGCGATCCATTGATTCTCTTCCCCCTCTTGGGATTCTGTTTCTTTTGCGTAACTCATACTGCGTTTTTGTAGTCTTTACTTTTCCTTCCTTACTTCATCGACGTTCTCACAATCTAAAAAAGCGGAAGAGGAGAGAACGCTTTATATATGCCTTTGCTATGCCCATAATCTCGCTTTGTCGTGGTTGCTGCTGTGACGACCGGTGGACTCATGCTGATCTGCCTAACGTGTGCCTATACCACAGTTCCAATCCCTTACATTCCCCTGTTGCTTCCTCCTACGTGATCCTGATGATCGGGAGGGGGGTATCTCAGTGCGTTATGTCGGGGTTCAGTGCCCTCACTCCTCGGGGTTCGTGACGCTACTATCCCTGCCAAGTGCAGAGCTACCTCTGTTGATGGTAGGCCCATTTGCCCGAGACATGTCGGGTCATTGTGATGTACCGCTGTTGATGTCGGGGGCCAGGATCTGAAAGGAGCCCCGTCAGAGCCACCCGCGACTGTGCACACGCCCGTTCGATCCATACGATGGGCGAAGTGTCCGCGTGGCCCAAACGCATCTCCCACCCGGCCCTCGCACTGCCCATTGGCGTGTGTGTGTGGGGGGCTGAGCCACGGCGGGGAATGCGCCGAGTAGCGGCTCGCATGGGTGGGCACAGGTTTGAGGTAACCTGTGGGGGGTTTGAGAGAACTTGAGGAAGGGGCCGATTCAAGATGACTGGGCCGGTGCAATGCTGCAGCGCGTTTCGTGCTGCTTTTCACCTTGCAGATGTCGCCTGTGACGGGGCGGGGCAGAGCAGAGTACCACTCGTGTTGTATAGCAGAGAGTGAACACGTTGCTCACCAAAAAAAAAACAGGCCTTGATTTATAGAGGTCTTGAAAGAAAATGCTTGAAAAAAATGTTTTCCCTTTTTGAGTTCTTTTCTTGCACGCGAACCACTTAAGTGTTTTCTTTCTTTTTTTACAATATGGAGTGGGACCGACAGTTGCATCCAATAGATCGCGAGGAACACGTGCTTGTAAGCCTGAACAGGGGTAAACCTTACTGCACCCCTATCGAAGGGGCTTCTGGAAATGAACGCAGTCCTTTTTCTCGGTGCAGACGTTTCTCTTTGTGAGGGCGAGCATCACTTTCCCAGTTGTTGCGTGTTGGTCTCCGGTAGGAGAAAGGCATGTGTGAATGGGAGAGGAAATCATCTCCTTCCATGTGAGCACGTCTGATGTCAGTTCTATTGGTCGCCTCGACTTCCACTCTCTCATTCCTACGCTTTCTGACTCTCCTTAAAAGGAACCGCCTTGTCAGAACAGAAAGACTTACGCACCAAAGCTGCAGGCGTTCCTCAGGTAGACTGAGGTTCCTAGCTCATCAAGGAACACACGCTTTCTTCCACCTCACTTATCGAGAGCGTTCCCAGCAACGCACACATAGACCGATATATACATGAAATCAACTCTTTTTCGTGAAGGGCGTTTCATTTCCAGTTTTATCCTGCGCGCCCCGACGCTATGGATCCGCATAGATGCGCCCCGGCGTGCGCTGCGACAGATGAGCAGCCACTTACTTTGCTGTGGGGGACGTGGGAGATGTGGTGCGACATGTCGCAGCGACAACAAGGCCACGGCACGGAAAATACAAACTGGCTGGAGCAGGTAAAGAGCATTGGCTTGTTCGACAGTGCCGAGGGCTTCTGGGGTATTTTCAACTGCATAGTCTTGCCATCGCAGCTTCCACCGAACGGCTCTTATTACCTTTTTCGAAAACACATTGCCCCAATGTGGGAGCATGAGGCGAACCGAAGAGGCGGAAGGTGGGTGATTCCCTTTACCGGCAAGGTGTCCCGGGGTGAGAGCGATTTGCAGCCAGTCGATATGGCCTGGCAGACATTGTGCCTCTCTGCGATTGGGGAGCTCTTTCCCGGTGACGAGGAGGAGATTTGCGGCGTCACTGTGAGTCGAGGGAAGCAACGCACCTTGTCCTCTGGCCATGCGACGTCTGTGCTAAGTGAGTGGAAGCTTTGCCTGTGGACTCGCAGTGCTAACAACAGGGAATCGCAAATGAGCATTGCAGAGTACATCCGCACACAGCTGCACTTACAGCTCCTGTCGAAGAAGGCGAGCAGGGATGGTCAACACGGCGAAAATGACAAAGTGATGGATATTCTGCAGTCTCCAGACCGTTCTCCAGCTGCCAAGACGCGAGAGGCGTCGGGGATTCCGTCAATAATGACCTATGTGGCTCACCGGGACTTGATGGAGGCAAAGCAGGAGTTCGTGAAGGGCGGCAGCAGCGTTGCTCAAGCATTCAAGCCCAAGTACACTCTTGCATGCGATCTGAGGGGTGAAGCCGTGTGATGCTGCACCTCAACATGCCATCTTGGTGTGTGCCGCCCGTTAGATATTCCCTTATCTTCGAGTTTTGTGTCTTTTTGAGTCGCTCGCGACACGCGCACCAGTGCACTGCAACTTGCTAGATGACTGGTACACGCCCTCTTTTCACTCGGTTATCGAGGAAGAAGATGCTTGGCGCCCTTTCCATTTTGTTCACCACAGCTTTAGATGTCAGAGTATTCGCTTGCCACCTTGTGTTTCTGAGCACTCAAACCCCAAAACCTTCAGAGAAGGCAGAAAAGCGCCTTTGCACGCGCGTTTCCTCTAGTCCTGTCAGGGAGCGTGAGCTCCCTTACGAAGGCGTTGCAGCCGCGCCACTCTGTGATCATAATACTGATTGGCAAAGGAAATATCCTCACTTATGTCACTCTGTTGGCTCTTTCCTATGTTCGGTGGCATTTTTTCCGTAACATAGTCAACTCTCTGACATACAGGAATGATGTGGTATACACACACGACTGCCTTGAAAACGCTGACCTTCCTCCCTTTTCCGTCTTGCTTCTCTACCCACGGTTCATTCTTCCCTCTGTCTCTTCTCGTTCCATACCTCTGTCTTTTTGGGCTTCCTGCCACATGTTTGCTCCAATGGCTCAGTGGATATCGGAAACTCCTTCCCCCCTCAACTTCATTTGAAGTAGAAAACAGAGGGCAAGGACCTTGCACTTGGACCTCAGTGTTTCTTTACTTTGTTTCTTCTTCCACCTCTTCTTCGTCATATTAGGAAGATGTTTGGTCGTCGCGTCGCCAGCTGCTCTCGCATTCCGGCTAACATGTACGCTCGGCTGCACATCAGCTCTCCGCAGCAGGCGAACCGGATGCTACCACCATTAGTCCCCATCACTACCTCCATCTGTCGCAGCGTGAGTGGTGGAACCGGGGCATTTACATCCTTGGTCGCTGGGAGCGAAGCTGTGCCGGCAGACTTGACGTCCCCAGGGAACTTGCTTTCCCTTCTCGGTGTGACGCCGCAGGTACTACTCGGGGCAATCAATGCGAATACTCTTCTACTGCGCATGATCTCCGATACAATGTGCACTTATAGTGTTATATTACTACACAGCACCAAATGATGTGGCGATGATTCGTTTTCGTCATCACTTGGCATCGGCACAGACAGGGTACTGCGGTCGAGGAGACGGAGGCAAGGCCTTCGCTGAGGATGAAAAGATCGTTGAATGCGCGCAGCGCACTTGTTCGCTCTGCTCTCCGTTGATCCACTACTCGCCAGCGCGCGTGCCACAGGGGTTCGTGGAGAGGTCTCGCTCTCCCTTGACAGGTTGTTCACATCTTACCTTTTTTACATCTTTTTTTTATTATTTGTTCTCTCCGTGTGCGCGTGTACCACCGTCTGGGTATGGCAGGCAAACGGTGCCAAAGGCGCAAACCTGCGCTTTTTTAAGCGCTGTTTCTGCGGTGCACTCTGTCACCGTTTCCTTTTCGTTTTGAAGAGGAGAGGAGCTTTTGAGACTGCTGGCACTGTCCGCTGGAGGGTACATAAGGTCATCGTTGTGTGGGAGTTTCCGTGGAGGCAAGCAGTTCACCTCTCTGCTCTCCCCTCACCCACATGTGCGCTCACCGGATTACGGTACTCTAAGCTGTGCTTCCTTGCTCTTGGATCAGTACAAATGAGCCAATAGCCAGCTCCCTTCTTCTTGTATGTGCCGTGTGTCGATTTGGATTGTGCCTGCGCAGATGTTCCGTTTCGTGTGCTCATGTGAACTTTCTGTTCCCTCTTCCTTGAGAAGAGGTGCGTCATGCTCATGGTGAGCGTCCACGCTGTGCCGATATATATATATATATATCATCCATCGCTGCGTTTGTTGTTTCTCGTACACGGTAGGTGTTCATCTTGTCATCACTTGTTTCATTTTTTATCAGGCACAACTGATTCTAAGCGTAATCGAAAAATAAACAAAGAAACACAAACGCAAAGGGGGGGGGCAGGCAGCAAGAAACATATACCTGAGGCAGCGGTGATGCGGGCGCCCTTTGTACCGCATGGGTGCTTAAGCTGTAATCTGCCTCTGCGTGTGGCATGCTGCACCTGCACAACCTAGCAGAGTGTATTATACGCTTCTATACCTGACTGTAGGGGCTGGAAGTTGCTTACCCACTCAGAGAAGTTCATGCATGCTTGAACTATGGTTTTACTTTTGTTTTTCTCACACACTCTCCCGAGTCTTCCAGTTTTGGCACCATCTTGCTCTTCTTCACGATCACGAGCAGGGGTCCAGGTGAATTTTATTTCGATACGCCTGCGAAATCGAGTAACCCATCACCTTCATTGTTCCCTCAGCTGACTGGCTTCACCCACTTCCAGCTCATTTTTTTCGCACCTGCAATCAACACAAGAGGAAAATACTCTCTCTTGCCTTTAGAGGTTTCTACGCGATCGACCATGTCCGCAGAGAAGACTCGCACTTTGTTCTACCTGGCGCTGAATGCTCTCAGCAGCATCGGTATCGTGTACACAAACAAAACGATCTTCATGCGGCACGGCTTTAACTATGGCACGCTCCTGACGGTGATTCACTTTTTCGTCACGACCCTCGGGCTGTTTATTTGCCGCATGATGGGTGTCTTCGAGCCGAAACGCGTTCCTTTGATCAAGATCCTACCCCTTTGCGTGGGGTTCTGCGGTTTTGTGGCGCTGACCAACATATCGCTGGTCTACAATAGCATCGGCTTCTATCAGCTCATCAAAGTGCTGACCACGCCCATGCTGGTTGTCATTCAGTCACTATTCTACCAAAAGACGTTTTCTACGAAGGTGAAACTCTCGTTGACGGTCACTTGCATTGGCGTGGCTCTCTCCACGGTGAGCGATGCCTCTGCCAACTTGGCGGGTACGGTGGTCGCCCTTTCGGCACTTCTTATTACGTGTATGTATCAGATTTGGGTGGGGACGAAGCAGACTGAGCTTCACTGCGACAGCTTTCAACTTCTCTACAATCAGGCACCTATATCATGCGTAATGCTGATACCCATTGCCTACTTCGCCGACGATCTTTACAACAAGTATTACACGCCATGCTGGCCCACTATCATAGTGATCGTTTTTTCGAGTTTCTTGGCTTTTTTTGTAAACATCTCCATTTTCTTGGTGATAGGGAAGACTTCGCCCGTGACGTACAACGTGCTGGGCCACTTCAAGCTGTGCGTCATTCTCTCGCTTGGGTTTCTGTTTTTCGGTGACAACATAAATGCCCGCGTCTTTTCCGGCATTGTAGTGACTCTCTTCGGAGTGTTTTGGTACACACATCTGAAGATGCAGGAAGACGATAAAAAGGGAGAGAATGCCAAGAGCCATGCTAATCACGAGGGAGAGAATTTGGTTTTTAGTGAGGCAGATGAAAAGAACGTGTAGCAAACCAATTTGTTTTTGTTTCTGTCCGTTGCGTACTTCTTCCCGACGACAGGGGGGCGGTCTCCGTGCATGGTATCTCAGTGCCCAGTACACTCATATTCAGTGGGAAGTCCAGCGGCCTTCCCATTTCTGTCAAAATCTCCACTCACTTCTGCTAGTGCTATAGTCAAGCACCTACGGCGTAGGGGGGAGCTCATAGCGACGCACCACTGCCGATGTCAGCAGCGAGGCCCTGGAAGGAGCCCCGTCAGAGCCACCCGCGACTGTGCACACGCCCGTTCGATCCATATGATGGGCGAAGGGTCCGCGTGGCCCAAACGCATCTCCCAGCCGGCCCTCGCACTGCCCATTGGCGTGTGTGTGTGTGTGGGGGGGGGCTGAGCCACGGCGGGGGGTGCACCAGGGGTGGCGCGACTGGCATGACTGGGAGCGGCTGTGAGGCGACCGGTAAGGCGCTGTGGCGGGCGGGTAGTGGTTGAGCGAGGGGCCGTGCTCCGATGAGGGAGTCGGCGCCTTGCTGCGCACCACGCGGATAGGGCCTGTGGCTGGCCTGTGTAAAGCTGAACACAGCTTGTGCTGTATGACAGGGAGCGGAGACGTTGCGGCAGAGAATTCTGCCCAGCTCATCTGGACCTTTTTTCTGGACGTCGTGAGTTCGTTTACCGGTCAGAGCAGTCTTGTGTGTGTGCGGGTATCTGCACATGACTTTGTGCGTTCTGTGCGGTGGCGGTACTGATGACAGTCTCAGGGGTACGAAGGGGGAGGGTGAAGAAACGAAACGCGTCAGTCGTAGGCCGGCCAGGTGGTTCGTTTTTTTTTGTTTTGTTTTGCCGGATCTTTTGTTCGTTTCCTGAATGCACAGGGGCGTCCCGGGGGTGCCAGCTTCTGAAGCACGACAGCGGCAGTGCCTGTCGAAGCGTTCGAGTAGGCAGGAGACAGCAACGCAGACAGCGCTTCTTTCACGACCGCTGGTGCGACCGCCCCCCGCCCCCGCCTTCTTCACGTCGTCACCTTCCGGTGCGCCGACAAAAGCGAGCCGAACCTTTTCTGTTACTTTGTGTGGGAACGTTGGATTCTTCCGCCCAGTACGACGTTGATGCATGGGCGTCTGTGCCACGTTCCTGTCACAGTCCACAGACGCTGGCAGGGCTGAGCGGGTTGGCTTCTCTGTTCTTTTTTTCTTCCCTTTTCATCTGTGAAAAACGGGTCTCACAGCCTCAAAAGGGGGGCACTTTTGCTATCGAGGGCTCCCCGCCAGGATACAGTGCCTTTCCGTATTGAGCCACTGCCCACCTCCACATGGTCTCGCACGCATTTCTTGGGCGTTGCTGATATTCAAACCGGTGGTATACGATTAGTTTTCCCTTGTAAGCGCGCTATCCTTTTCATCATTCACATAGAGGGGAGTTTTGCGCAGTTCCCTAACCCGCTGCGAGCGGATGGTGCAGCACAGG
The DNA here is from genome assembly GCA_033953505.1 of Leishmania tarentolae. NCBI lineage: Eukaryota > Euglenozoa > Kinetoplastea > Trypanosomatida > Trypanosomatidae > Leishmania > Leishmania tarentolae. The sequence goes on from CP119843.1 coordinate 632,675, forward strand.
CTGCGGCTGCCTTGTCTGCAGCCATCGCACGGAGTGTGGAGGAGGCAAGCCGGGACTTGACCAGCGGCGCGGCAGCTCCATCACCGAGGGCGCAGGAAAGCAAGCGTGGTTGCTGCTGCGCACTCGCTCCCCCTCCTCACGGCGCTGCGTACCGGCCCTACAGCGGTGGGGGATGGCACATCGCGACGCATTGGGGCACAAGTGCCGGCGCTGCCAGCCCGTCGCATGCGCCCTCACCCCAGCCTGTCTCCGGCCATTGGGAGCTGGAACGCAACGACGAGGCCGGCACGCTGGCTAAGCGGGCCGTGCCAGGGGCGCCCGCGCGCCAGCTGCATGGATGACGGGCCCGGCCACCGGTCTCACAGGCCATGCCGACATCCCCCAACCGCACTGCAGGCTGCGGCGCGCGATAAGGCTACTTGGTGGCAGCCGGCCCACACCGGCGCGGAGGGTCGCCGAGTCTGCGAGAGGAGAGGGCGACAGCACGGCGTGCAGACGGTGTGCCGCCTACGACCACGCTGGCGTGGGGGCACTGCCACCCCTCTCCCCCGCCTGAGGATGCTGTGAAGGCGGCGTGCCGCGCGCTGGGCCCGGTACGCTACGCGAGATTGGCGGGTTGCTCGAGGCTCGAAGCGCACCACATTTCACGCTGTGGTCATGCACGCAGTGACCTGGTTACGCGCACAGCTCACTCGCGCTGCATGGGCGTCCCCCCTCCCCGTCTGGTGCCTGTGGCTGCGCCCCCCTGTGCCCCTTCAGAACGGCAAGCGCGGACCTCGCTGTGCGCAGGCTCACGCCTATGCGCGGGCGCACTCCGATCAGCACACCCACTCCTGCCGGAGGCATGCGGGCTCAGGAGAGCGTGGTATGCCCTTGCTGCCGCGGACGCACAGCAGCGAGCCACCCGGGCAGCAACGCCCTCTGGAAGCCAGCCCCAGGGCCCGAACAAGCGAGCGGTGTGTGCACGTGCGGTCAGGCAAAGCTGGCATGGTGCGTGACATCCGAAGAAGACATGCAGGGATGAGAGGAGCACGAGTGACCGGCGCGAAAGGCGCAAAGAGGACCCACACCGGTCAACGCCGCAGCGCATGTGTGCGGCATACACCGCATCTCCTGCATCCGACGGGGCGGGCTTGATGCCGCACGGGCGCCGGGAGCATGACGGGCCCATCCCAAGTGGCACCGTGGGGCCCTCCACACACCCCATGCGGGGAACCCCCACACCACGTTACGGCATGCAGCGGCCTGAGGCGAGCCGGCGAGGGGCACGGCACACATCCTGCGTGCACCTGGAGCGCCCCCACTACCCGCGCCACAGACGCCGCCCTCGAGCAGGACCGTGCACGCGGCCCGTCCCCGAAGGCGGGGACTCCGCCGTGGCGCCACAGAGGCGGGTGCAGTGCTGTGACTGCTGTGTGCGTATACTTTTTTTTTCTGGCTTGCTCGTGGTGGAATAGACACGCGCTAAGAAATGAGGGAGTAAGGAGCCATAGAGGTTGCTTGCCAGTGGAGGCGGGGTTCTTTTTTAGGTGACTCACTGTAGGCGCAAGTACCCCAAGACGACTGTGTGGGCTGCGCTTTGCGGGGGAGCGTGGGAGGGCTCGTGGTGTGACGAACGCAGCAGGTGCACGTGTGTTGCATCTCCCTTTTCTGTGTTATGTTTGTGTTGTATGTTTGTACCTGTGCCCTCGTGTGAACAGGCTGTGCTTGGAGGTGAGCACGATTGGGGCTGGCGGCAGCGGAAGATAGTGGGGTGAAGCTGAAGGCGAGAGAATTGTAGATGCGATGAATCAATGGTCTGTGTGTGTGTGTGTGTGTGCTCGCTCTCTCTTTTTTATTTCAATAATTCTGTGTTAAGGTCAGATGCGGTGCAGCTGACTTCTTGGTGACCGTTAAGGGCATTGTAGCACCGCTTCACTTCTTTGCAGAGGGCACCAATGAGCTTGCCTCCGTTTCCCCCGAACTTGTGCGGCAAACGATTGCAACAGGGGTGGCATGGCCTTCCACAGTGCTCGATAGATTTCTCAGGGCAGAGCGATCTGTTTGTGTGAGGGTGGTCGATCACACGTGCGTGCGTGTCGCATGTGTTGCCTGCGACTTTTCCGCTTGTAGAGCCGCCCTTGTGCTCTGCTCTCCATGGGTAAGAAGCGAAATGCCTTGTTGTTGTTGTGGGTTGGAGTCCTCCCACCGTTGTGTCTGCAACTGTGCGTTTGCTTGGGCGTCACCGTGCTTGATGCTTTTCGTGCACCGTCTCTCGCATGAGTGTTTCTCAGGAAAATAATGCATCGTGCCGCGTTATGATGAGCGTTGCATGTAAGTGCGCTTGCATATGTGCGGAGACTACAAATGGTCGTTTGAAGTATGTCTTCTCGCTCGTGCGTGGCATTCGTGGCACGGAGGCAGCGAAGGGGAAGCGAAGACCTCGGAATGTGAAGGCTTCTCTTGGAAAACTTGCATACGCGCAGGCGTCAGCAGCGCATGTCTAGGCGATCGCATTCTCGCGGAGTTGTTGCGGCACCTCTGACAACGAGGCTCTGCGGGGAAGGGGTCACGAGCTGTTGGCCATCTCTTGGCCCCCTGCTGCTACAGCGGTCGCTGATGGCTGATTGCGATGGATCCCTCTACACTTTTCTCCTCCTCCTACTGCTCCTCCCTTCTCTCGTGCAGTAAAGCGAAGCCTTGGGCTCAGTGCTCTGCCGGAAGCTGGCGACGTTGAGAGAGCGCATGTGTGTGAAAGGCGTGAGGCGCCTCGCTGACAGCTAGCGTGTCGTGTCGCTGCTGTGGGTGTGCCCCGTGAGTGCCACCTGTGCGAGTGCTTGTGCGTGCGGGTGGGGTACAGGTGCCAAGCCTCTTACGTTTCTCTCATTTCGGAAAAGCAACTCTCCAACCTTCTGGATCGCGCAGCTCATCACACCCTCCCAACAGCGGGGGCGTGCACCCTTGTCGCAGGAACGCCGTGCAAAAGGCCGGCAGCAGGTGCCACGCTTGCTTGCTGTCTTTTTGCCGACTAACCCCACCCCGCGTCTTGGGCCAATGGCGATGCGGCGAGCCACAGGCACCCTCTCCCGGGGCGGCGTTTTCTCTGAAACACACGCATCCGCTTTCATTGGCCCATCGCTACCTTTCGCTTGTTTTCTTCTGCAGACGCGGCGCCCGCTTCACATGCCGCCCGGCGGCTTCGATGAGGCGCTGCCGGAGTCGTTTGGCAGACAAAGCGGGAAGGGAGAGCTGAGCAACGTGAATCTGCACACCAAACGACAGAATGCACGACGGATAGCGAAGAACCGACGAAAGCTGCGGCTGCCGCCGACGTCCTCGCCTCCGCTGACGCTCGCCAGGGTGAAAGGTGAATTACTGCACCTCACACAGCAGACGCGGAAGGCACGCAAGGATGTGCTGTCGAGGTCTGACGAGGCGGTGAGCATGGGCGCTACAGATTCGGTCTCGTCTCCGTCTGCAAGCCGCATCTCACCGACAGAAGTTGCGAATAGTATTTGCCAAGACGAGGAGAGGGCGGACAGGCTAACGCCTTGCTCACCGCGCACCGCTCGCTGTGTTCGCGAGACCAGCAACTCCTCAGCGGCCATGAGTGCGGCGAGCTCATCATCTCCGGCTTCGTCGCTCACAGTGAAGTCACCACCAGAAGAGGCCTGGACGTCGCACGAGGATGCTGTGGAGCGGTTCTACGCCATCAAACCGGCAAGCACCATCTTCGGGAGCGATCTTGACAGACTCGAGCGAGACATGATGCGGGATTACCATCAGAGGGGAGCCAGGCTTCCACCCCGTGACCGGGTGTACGCCGAGTTTGGTAGCAGTCAGCGCGGCCGGCGCATGCAGTGGGAGCCGTCGTCATCCTTTGACTGCCTTGCCCCCTCCGATTTCCGCTTCAGTGCGCGTAGCGAAACAACTGTTGGGGATGGCACCAACCGAAACTTGGCTGCTTACCATCTTTACGCTGAGGCATACCAGACGCAGCAGGAGGAGAGCTGGCGGTCTCAGCGCGACAGGGCCACAAAGTGCAAGGGTATCAGTCTTTGCCGCGCCGACCAAGGTCCTAGTGTTGGTGCCGAGGCTGACCTTCCCGCCTCGGAGAATCCTCACTTTCCCACTGGAAACTACAGTGACGTGAATCAGTCGAGGGCTTCGTCGTCCGAACACGTCGGTGAGGCCTGCGAGGCACTCCTCTGTGGCGCCAGCAGCGCGCCGAAGGAGGTCGTGGTGAACGCGCGGACGGACTACAAAGCACGGCTATCAATCGTGTCAAGTCCGCCTGGCGAAGGCGAGGATACGAACCGCATCGTGTATGACGCTTATAACCAGAGACCGACCGACAACGCACTTCTGGAGGTGCGCGGCGCGGATTACTGGGGCCACTATGAGAACAGACGCCGTGTGGAAGAGCGTAGTGCGTATCGGCTAGAGGCAATTGCGAGAGAGACGCTGCAGGAAGGAGCCGTGGACACGAGCGAGGTGGAGTACAGCACGAATAGGGTGCGAAGGGAGACGCTTCTGTACTTTCAGGCGCACCCCATCAATGAGATGATTCAGGAACCTTTTGTCCGTATCCGCCAGTTTGTGCCTCCTGGCGGCGGCGCCAGTGTCTCCTTCCACCCTGACGGGCCGCTGCCGATGCCGGCGGACAGCTACAGTGACAGCCGAAGCGTCATTGAGTGGGTCAACATGGACGCCGACATACCCGTTCAGGAGGCACGACGAATGGCACAGGAACTAGGCCTGGATTTGATCCGCATCGGCGCCCTCTACTCACAGAAGACGGACCGCCGCATCATTGCACTGTGCATGGTTGGCGACCATCGCGAGCACATGCGTGAGATGATAAAGTTCAAAATACAGAAGCTTGGGGTACAGCCTCCACCGACGAAGGAGTGCATTGAGGTGCCCTTCAAGGGCGGCACCCACCCACACGCGATACGCTTCAAGTGCGTGGGTGTGGCCAAGCATCTTCTCCATCGCCATGCGATTCGGATCAACCTGACCAAGTTCGGTACCCCACGTGAGGGGTTTCCTGTCTTTCAGAGCATTCTGGACGAGCTGAAGCGGCAGTGCATGCGGCTAAAGGCGTATCATACTGCTGGGCAAATCCAGTCGAACTACGACGAGATTTTTTGCTACCTGTACCCCTCCACGGGACGATCTCCCAAGACGACCGTGACGCACCCCACACCGAAGCAGGTACTGGCGGCACGCGATGAGCGCATTCTCGAGAACGAGAAGGAGATCTACTTTGACGACCTGCAGGACAAGGCCACGCGGAAGCAGCGACTGCAGTACATGCTGAAACTTGAGAACGGCACGGCATGGGCGGAAAAGGATGAGGGCATGTCTTTGCAACGCCAGCGGGCCATCAAGGTGATGCTCGGGTACCTGCCGAAGGGGAACAGAGAGCTGTACGCGGCCCGTGGTGATGTGAATATCCCTGCCCCGTTCCGTGCCAGTCACCCGACATCGGTGCACAAGTGGTCGTATCCGTCCGAGTCCAACCTGGAGCAGGCAAGTCGCGGCGCGGCTGCACTGGGTAAGCGTGCTGCCATGCCCATCAGCGAAATGCACGACGCTGGGGAGACGCCGGAGAACCCGACGCAGCTCGACCGTTTTTACTACACGGCAGAGGGACCTGCCCTCGAGATGGGCGAGTTCAAGGAGGCGCTGGGGCTCAAGGACAACCGGGCGCGGCGTCCGCCTATGGGTGCGGGGTTTGCCACGCTGGGTGTTGAATCTGTGGATGAGGCGATGCAAAAGGGCTTTGCGACCAAATAGGCGGGACGACCTCGCTGCCTACTACCGCTAACGGCCTCCTGTGCAAGGCGGTCTGTGAGGAGTCCGACGTGCCCTACGACGATAACGGGCGCATCATTTAATGCTTGCTTTTGCTTCTGCCGCCGTCGGTAACGTCGAGGCCGATGACGCGGGTGACGCGGGTGACGCGGCTTGTGTGGTGGGTCGTCTCCCCACTGCTCCGGCGGCCGTTGCGGAGCACGTGAGATTTTCCCCCTTTATTTTACAAACAAAACATCTCCTCCTGTGCTCAGTGCTCATCTTTTCATTCGGCGTACCAACTGCTGTGAGGGGTGGGTGGGTGGGTGGGTGGGAGACGCAGGCGATATGCGTATGTGCTGAGCTGCGCATGCTCGTCAGTGATCACAGGTATCGAAGCGTTGTCACTTCGCTTAATGAGCACATTAGCGCGCGACGGTACCAGCGCGCGTCATGGTGGTCTCCTGTGGTGCTGGGCGATGAGGAGGGAGCGCGGTCCACATCACATGCGGTGAGGAGTGTGTGCGCAGAGTTGGAGGCGCAACAGAAACTGCGGAGACACCGCTTTCAGCGACGCGACAGGAGGTCGTCACTTCGGCGCGAGACACGCATCGCCTTTGGTGTCTCTCCTCTCCGTTCGAAGGATGTCTATGCCAGTGTACAGGGCGACTCTTTTTTCACTTCCCATCCCCTCGAACCTCTGCCCTTCTTTGTGCCCACCCAATCTTGCCGACTTGGGTAGACACACAAGCGAACACGCAAACACACTACACTCACGCCAGCATCCACTTACGCACGCACACGTGCTCTATCAAAGCGTACCACGTCAAACAAGATACCCCCGCTTCATCTCTCTCCCTGCCACACCGTGGAAACACGGAAGGAAGGTGCGGTGGGCGTCCCTGAGCGTTCATCCTTTGGCTCCTTCTGGCTCTTCTTTGTTTTATTCACAGTTCCACAGCACGCCGGCGCTTGGGCTCCCGTCGCCGTGTTGTTATTTTCGTAATTCCCCGTTTTCGAACCCCGAACGTAGCGTCAGGAGGAGGAGGAGGAGATAGTGCCACAAACAAGCACACGTCACTGCACAATGTCGGATCAACCGATCAGCAGCTCCGCCAGCACTGTGAGCGACGACAGCCAGCCGCCGATGGAGGTGGGGTACCCTCTGAATGAGGAAGTGGAGGTGCCGGGGACGGATGGTGGCCTGTACAAGACAGTGCTGGTGGAGGGTGCCGGCTCGCAGCCCGTGAAGGGGGCCAAGGTGGCGGTCCACTACGTGGGCACCCTGGTAGACGGCACAAAGTTTGACAGCAGCCGTGACAGGGGCGAATTCTTTGAGTTCACCCTCGGCCGTGGTCAGGTCATCAAGGGCTGGGACAAGGGCGTGGCGACGATGCGGGTTGGCGAGAAAGCGCTTTTGAAGTGCTCGCCGGAGTACGCCTACGGCGCTGCTGGCAGCCCCCCGACCATTCCTGCCAACGCTACGCTTCTCTTTGAGGTGGAGCTGTTCCATTGGACGCGCGAGGTCGACATCTCTACCTCAAAGGACAAGTCCCTGATGATGAGCGTGTTGAAAGATGGCGTCGACTACGAGAACGCAGACTTCGAGTCGTCGGTGACGATGGACCTTTGTATCTACGTGGGCGAGTTTGATCCGGAGAACAAGGACAAGTACACACCGGTGAAGACATTGGTCGACTGGAAAGCCATCGTTGGCGTCACGTCGCTGCCTCCACACCTGGAGGCGTTTCTGTACAAGATGCGCAAGCGGGAATCCGCGGCGTGCCGAGTGCGCAGTGACCTGATCTGTGACGCCGTGCCGGAGTTCGCCATCCCGTCCAGCGCCGAGCGAGGTCACTGCGATGTCACATACGTGGTCGAGGTCAGCGAGCTGAGTCGTGTGAAGGTGTATGATTTCACTGGAGCAGCCAAGGTTGCTGAGGGGGAGAAGCGCAAGAACAGTGGAAACGACGCCTTCAAGGCTGGCAAGCTGGACCTGGCGGAGCGCTTCTACCGGCGCGCGATGGAGTTCATCGGGCAAGACTACGGCTTTGATGACACAGACAAGCTGGAATGCCACCGTGTGCGCATCGGTGTGATGGGGAACCTCGCGCAGGTGCTGCTGATGGGCAACAAGTATGCCGAGTCAGCTGAGTTCTCGCGGAAGGTGCTGAGCCTCGACGCAAACAACACTAAGGCGCTCTTTCGCTTGGCGAAGGCGCTGGACGGGCTGCAGGACTGGGATGAGGCTTTGAAGTGTGTTGCTAATATTCTCGCAATCGACCCTGGCAACGTGGACGCCGCCCACTTGAAGGCGCACGTTACGCAGGAGCAGAGGGCCTTCGACCAAAAGCAGAAGTCCATGTTCAAGAAGATGTTCGCCTAGCGGGCCGTTCAAGAGTCGCCGCAGAGACCCTCTCCCCCCCCCCCACACACATGGACGGGGACCCTCCGTTTTTCCTTCCTTCGCCCGTCCCATTCGCCCCTTCCCTGCAGCGTCAGACGCTTGGCTCCCTCTACCCCTACGTCGTTTTCATTTCAAGTATTATCTGTTGTTTCTCGTCCCCCGCCCCTCCCCCATCCTCCTGCGTCTCACTGGCGTCTGTGTGTGTGTGTGTGTGTGTGGCGCAGTCGCACAAGCGAAGCGAGGACTTTTTTATTCCCTTTTCAGCGTGTCTATTCCACCACGAGCAAGCCAGAAAAAAAAAGTATACGCACACAGCAGTCACAGCACTGCACCCGCCTCTGTGGCGCCACGGCGGAGTCCCCGCCTTCGGGGACGGGCCGCGTGCACGGTCCTGCTCGAGGGCGGCGTCTGTGGCGCGGGTAGTGGGGGCGCTCCAGGTGCACGCAGGATGTGTACCGTGCCCCTTGCCGACTCGCCTCAGGCCGCTGCATGCCGTAACGTGGTGTGGGGGTTCCCCGCAT
>CP119843.1:641878-663917 GCA_033953505.1 Leishmania tarentolae
TGATGGGCGCATCTTGCAACCGAGCTGAGGGGGTCGGCATCATCAGGGAAGAGAGGAGCGTTTTTCACAGAATGGTAAGTGGATAGTTGGGAGTGTGTCCGTAGAGTGTCAAATTGTAGGTCGGGACAAGAAGAATGCGCGTGACTTCTCCTTTCGAGGTTATGTTCGCGGTTCACTAGACATGCTGGGCACCCTCATCGGTGGAGTGGGGAAGCTGTCCCCCGCCCTTGTCCTTGGCGTTATATTTTTTTTCTCTCGCCGTGCATGCCGACATACACACATGACCATGTCCTTCGAATGTGATCAGACGGCGTCCGTGACGTTCTTCGCCAGCACTTGTATGATGGTGCGGTCAAGGAAAGGGGGTAAGCACCCCTTGTTGGATGATGCACAATGCCTGCAGCAGTTTACTACCTACTCGTACCCCCCCCCTCCCGTTGTCTTGCGGGCCTCGCCTTCACACTCATATGCTGCAAACACGGAGGTGAGTCGGCTTCACTTTGCCACTTCCCTCCCACGCACACCGCCGCCTCCCTTGTGTGCCCCTACAGTAGGCGAGCGACGTGTTTGTGGTTGACCCCTTTTCACTCCTTTGCGCACGCTCACGTTGCACCCATCATGGCAGAGGCGTTCTTGAGTCAGCAGCCGCACCCGGCGAACCAGACCAGGGACGCAGGGCCTTCTATTGCGCAGATGCGCGTTTCGTGGACATGTAACGGTCTGGATGTCCACGTCCCGCCTTTGCGGTATATTTGGCGTGGCGTGCATCGCTCCATCGTAGATAATGTAGACAAAATGCTTGCAATGGTTTACCCCGTCCCTTTCTCGTGCGTTGTTGCATGCGCTGCCGGGTCATGCGTGTGTGTGTGGTATATACCGCAGACGTCGTGGGTGCACACCAACCCGGCCAGCACGTGGCTGCGCTCTTTTGATTCCATCATGACACCACTCTCGCGGTACCTCCCTCCATCTTTTCAGGCACCCATACTCTGCGCAAAGGCATGGGCCGTGACGCTTGCCGCCGCGACGGTGCTGCACCGCTTTGCGTTGCGCAGGCTGCTGCAGTACAAGGGATGGATGCTGGAAAGAAACCCACAAAAGCCGTCGTGGCGCACGCGCGTGTGGTCGCTGGTCTTGCGTGCCTTTTTCACTCGCCCGTCTATCCCAAAGACGAAGGTATACGGGAGCTGTCTTCCCAGCGTACCGCTTCCCTCGTTGCACCAGACGGTGGGCAGCTACTTATCCAGCATGCGCACCCTTTACCATCAGAAGGACAGTGACACCAACGAGTGGCTGGAGCTGCGCCGGTCCGCTGAGTCCTTCTTGCTCAACGAAGGCCCAGCACTGCAGAGGTACCTGCGACTGCAGAATGTGATGGGCCATAACTACGTGTCTGAGTTGTGGACCCGCAACGTGTTTCTTGCCGCGCGTGACTCGTTGTGTCTGCACTCAAACTTTTACACTATTCCTTTTGCGACGCACTTGCCGACTACTCTCCCCGAGGCTCGCGCAGCGGTGCTTATTTACCTACTGACACAGCTCAAGGGACACATTGAGCGCCGTACGTTGTGTCCCAACTTCACCGGACCTCGCAACTGTGTGCCCTTGTCCATGGACCAGTACTCGATGGCGTTTAACACCACTCGCATTCCTGGTCGCGAGATAGACGTCCTTGAGCATTTTGGGGAACGGGAGAACAGCTACGTTGTCATTCTACACCGCGGCCGCATTTATCAAATGCTGGTCATGGATCCACAGACGGGGCGCCAACTCACCCCGCATCAGTTGGAAGTGGTACTGCACCAGCTGCTCTTAGAAGTGGAGGAGGAGGTGAGCACTGGACGCGACGAGTCTGAGGAGGACGACGCGGAGGACACGCTGGAGACGCTTGGGAAGAAGCGCTCCTACCGCGTGGTGGAGGCGCTGCTGCCGGCTCTGACCACCGCATCCCGCGCACAGTGGGCTGACGTGCGCACTAGTTATCTGCTTCACGACTCCAACAACAATGGCCCCTTGCGCATAATCGAGAAGGCGTTATTCGTGGTCAGCTTCGATGAGCGATGCGGGACGGCAGGGCCTGCAAAGGCGAACCCGACCGCGGACGAGGTGAAGCGCCTCTCCATGGACTGCACTCACTACCTCTGCGGCAACGGCTCCAACCTATGGTGCGACAAAAGCTTCAATCTTGTCGTCCGCTCTGACGGGCACGTGGGTCTGCACGTTGAGCACTCGTGGAGCGACATGTCCACGTTTCTCGGGTTCTTCGAACACGTGTCTGCGCAGGAGGAGTCTGCGGATCTCTGGTACGACACAGAATACGGACATGCAAAGAAGCTGCCCGAGGACCAATGCCGCGCCAAGCCGTTCCGTGCCCCCAATATCGACCATCCACTGCGCCCGAAGCGGCTGCGCTTCACCATCCATAAAAAGCTGGCTGGTGCAATTCGTCGGGCGCACACCGAGTTCCTTCTCAACACCGGCTCTCAGGTGGACCTCCACGTCGTGAGGTACAGCGCGTACGGCCGTGAAGTTCCCAAGAGCATGGGCTGTAGCCCCGACGCGTGGGTTCAAATGGCCATTCAACTTGCTCACTACATTGATCAGGGAGGGCACTTCAGCCTCGTGTACGAGTCCGTTCCGCAGCACATGTTTGCGAAGGGTAGGACGGAGGCCGTGCGCAGTGTTACTGACGTGAGTAGCACCTTCGTGAAGGCGATAGCCGCCACTGGAGGTGAGCATGACACTACGTCTGTAGAGGAGAAGCAAGCACTGTTGATCGACGCCTGTGCCAATCACCAGCAGGCCGTACAGGAGGCCGTTGCGGGAGGTGGGGTGGATAGGCATCTCTTCGCTCTGTTTATGGCGAGCGTTAGCCAGGAAACACCTTCTGACTTTCTGACCTCTGCCCTTCGCAAGAGCAAGTGGAAAGTGAGCAGCGCTCAGGCCCATCAGCGCAACCTGCTCGATCGACTCCACCCTGCAGGTGGCGGCTGCTGGTATCACGAGACACCTGGGTTTGGCTTTGGCCCTGTGTCCCCCGATGGCTACGGCATCTCGTACTGTTTCTGTGCCAACGAGGTGCTGTACATCACTATCACATCCCACAAGAACTGCGACGCCACGTCGTCGCGTACCTTAGGCAACCACATAACGAGGTCTCTCGACATGTTGGGTGAGCTCAGCGTGTCTCATCGCGACAACTCCGCCCCACGCTGAGAAGGGGCGAGCGTGCTGCAGCGACGTGCGACGGCATCCAACTTTCGAGGTTTCGTTTCACGTGCCGATAAGTACGTATGCGGTGCGCGACCAATAGAGGGGCAGGGAAGTGGCGTGATACGCCTTGTCTTCTGCTTGATGCTCGGCTTGGTTTCCATCGCTCTTGACCTGGTGTCGTACGTTCGCCCCGTCAGTGTTCCTTGCCTCGTCGTCTTCGTCAGGCGAACAGTAACGAAATAGCTGAGAAAGAAAGTGTGATGGATGTCGCACTTGTACACGTCCGAGGCGCAAACGGGCTGTGCGCCTGACTGTGTCTGTGTGTATGGGGAGGGGGATGTAGAGTGAGGGGGACAGCCACACCAGAGTTTGAGAGAACTCTCTGTATTGCGTGTCCGCTCCCTTCTCGTGTGCCCTCGCCTCTTCGCGAGGCTACGCGCTCTCACTCCTTCACAAGGACGTGCGCACGTGGTGTCGGTGACCCTCTTTGTGTTCTACTTTGGGACTGAGGAGGCGTACGGGCAACACACATGCAAGCGAAATGGGAAAAGCTGCAAGAGAAAGACATCCTCAGTAGCTTCTTGAACTCACACACTCACACGCACACACGTCTGCACCAATGTGCAGGATGCCCACCGCGACCACAAGCACTTACTTTTTCTCACGGCGCATACTCTTCGAACACACACACACACACACACACACACACACACACACAAACTTGAACGCGCTAGAAAAGTGAGAGGCGGAACTAACGCTCCTCTATACCGCATCCAGCGGCATTGAATAGAAACATCTGGTGTACAAAGCGTGGCCAATTCTCAGCCCTTACCGAGGAGTCAAGAGCGCCGTTTACGCGTCTTCTGCACTGCCACTGAAGTCATCGTACAAGGCACAAGAAGGGGCTAAAGCACTGGCTTCTAGTGCACGCGGCACGCGATCAATGCTCGCCTCAGGCTCCTCCAGCGCCGAAGGCGGCGCGAAGCGGTTCAGCCGTCAACAGATCATTCAGCACGTTAAAAAGGGCTTGCTGTACACGGCCTTCGACGTCAGGTGGGTACCACAGACGGCGTCCTTCGCGGTGGTTGGACAATATCCAAACAACCACGGTGCGCTCTCTGTTTATCAGCTGCACCACGGCGATGTTCAGCCGACAGTCGAGGTGCGGCTTCCTCATCCACTGAAATGCTGTACATTTGGGCACAACGTATCCTTTAGCGGCAGCGGAGGGAGCAGCAGTAATATCACCGCCGCCGGTGCGACAACAAATCACATCGCGACTGGCGACTTCGCCGGCAGTATGCAGATTTTTGACCTGAGTCGCCTCGGTTCAGTCCTATCAAGCTCGTCCAATGCGCTGAGCGACGTGACGGAGGCGTCGGTGCTTCACATTCCCCACGCACACGAGAGCATCATCAACGCCATCGACGGTGCACGCTACTCAGGGCCTCCGGAGGTGGCAACAGGGAGTCGCGACGGCTCCGTCAAGGTGTGGGACACTCGCCAGTCCAACAAGCCCGTTGTGTCACTCAACCCTGCCGATCCTTCTCGCGCCCGCGACTGCTGGACAGTGCGGCTGGGAAACAGCTTTGACCCAGACGAGCGCGTGGTCGCTGCGGGTTACGACAACGGAGACGTTAAAATATTCGACCTTCGCACGCAGAAGATGTTGCACGAGATGCACGTGAACAACGGCGTGTGCGATTTGGAGTTTGACCGGCCCGACATCCCCATGAACAAGCTCATTGTGTCGTCTCTGGAGGGCCGCGTGCGGTGCTACGACATGCGCACTTTGCATCCCAAGCTGGGCTACGCTTACGTGGAGGAGCGCGTATCCGAGGGGACGGTGTGGTGCTCTCGCGCGCTGCCACAGAATCGAGAGATCTTCTTGAGCGGTGGTGGTGGCGATCTGACACTGTGCCTCTACAAATACCCGCCAGAGCGCACTCTGAAGGACGGGGATGGCCTTCAGCGCGGTGTAGCGGGCGCGGTGGAGGAGCTGAACAAAGCGAAGATCGGCGATCAGCCGATCAACGCGATGGACTGGAATCGATCGAAGGAGGGGCTCGCAGTGTGCACTTCTTTTGACCAGAGTATTCGGGTTATGCTGGTCACTAAACTCAGTTTATTTTCGTAGCGATAGGGTGATGGTGGGGTAAGACGCACGGAAAGACGTTGCACCGCCAAAACGCGCACGCGTTTGCACACGCGCGCTGTGCACTCCTTTCCTGACTCGTCTCCCAGCGACAAGGGCTTACAAACTGCGTGTGTGCTGCTCGACTGCGGTCTTGCTCGTCCCCCTCCGCTCGCGCGCTCATTTTCTTTTGCATGCTTCACGATGGCGTCCGTTCATGGTAGTTACACGACTACCTCCCCTTTTCTTCCTTTCATCTCTCATCGTTGTGCATCCCTTGGCTCATCTGCGTCGGTGTGTGTGATCGCAGCAGCTGTGGCTGTGGATGGAAGGAAACGTGCACGTGTGGGCGCCCACTTTGCAATCAGACACACACGCACCCGCATCCATCCATGACAGGGTACTGCCACTACTCGCCGTCACTTGCCTGTACCATTTGAGGAGATTGCTTATAGAGTGCGGCTGTTGAGTCAGTGGTTACCTTCTTTCTGCATGCCTGTGCGCGTATGGGTGTGGCTACAGTGGGCTGTGCTTGCCACCCCGAGCTCTCTCCTGCGCTCACTATTCTTCTGCTTGCCTGTTACTTCACCTCCCCTGCGCATGCGCCGTGCACAGCTCAGCAGAGGGGAGCCAACCGTGCCCAATGTACATGGTGCACTTCTACCGAACCACCGAACAGCAGCGGCGGCACTGGTACAAAATACAGGCAAACATTCATAACGACGTCAAGGAGAGTACCCAACCAACACGACGTCACTGGCGTCGGTGTAGGCGTGAGGTGGAGGCGGCGGCCGATTCTGCATGGAGGTGTGAGTCTCACACCATGTGTGGGTCTACGCGAATTGGACTTACTTTTTTTTGGTTTATGGAAGCAACAAAAGAAAGGGTGATGCCCTCTGCATGCACCTGTGAGCCGATACAGTTTTTTTTTTTTTACTCGGTTGCATGCCCTTCACCGTGCCGCATCTCGACTTGCCTGCATCTTGCGGCGCTGTGTGTGAGAGGGGAAGGACTGCACGGTATCGCCTCACGAGGCTTGTGTCCGTGCAAGCATTCGGGCACTTTCGAGGCGGGGGTAGTGACGCTGAATTCTTCTTACGATGTGCTGCCATATAGTTTCTGTGCGCTCTGCTCAGATGCGGACGCTCGAAAGCGTTTACACTCTCCGATCACTTTTGCCTATCTTTTCCTGTTTGCTCCAGTTGCTTGTCTCCGTCGTGCATCGTTCTCCAGCGTGGCGGCGACACACTGCGCCCCCCTCCCCTCTCTCAGTCTTTCCTTTTATATACCGTCTTCATCTCCCGACTCTCGTTCTCCGGGCCTTCCCACGGTAGCGTATCTCCTCAAGGCACATTCGTACTTCGTGCACCCGCTTCATTTGTGCGTGTGTGCTTGGCATCGACGCAATGGCGACCAATAACGCGAACTACCGCATCAAGACCATCAAGGATGGCTGCACCGCCGAGGAACTCTTCCAGGGCGATGGTCTGACGTACAACGACTTCGTTATTCTGCCAGGCTTTATCGACTTTGGTGCTGCCGATGTGAACATCTCCGGCCAGTTCACGAAGCGCATCCGCCTCCACATCCCAATCGCGTCGTCGCCGATGGACACCATCACGGAGAGCGAGATGGCGAAGACAATGGCGCTCATGGGTGGTGTTGGTGTGCTCCACAACAATTGCACGGTGGAGCGGCAAGTGGAGATGGTGAAGTCGGTGAAGGCGTACCGAAACGGATTTATTTCCAAGCCCAAGTCGGTGCCGCCAAACACCCCTATCAGCAAGATCATCCACATCAAGGAGGAGAAGGGCATCAGCGGCATTCTCGTGACGGAGAACGGGGACCCGCACGGCAAGCTGCTTGGTATTGTGTGCACAAAGGATATCGACTACGTAAAAAACAAGGACATACCGGTATCGGCGGTTATGACGAGACGCGAGAAGATGACGGTGGAGCGTGCACCGATTCAGCTGGAAGAGGCAATGAACGTGCTGAACCGCAGCCGATACGGCTACCTGCCTATCGTGAACGAGAACGACGAGGTTGTCAACCTCTGCTCCCGTCGCGATGCGGTCCGCGCCCGTGACTATCCGAATAGCACACTGGACAAGAGTGGTCGCCTCATCTGTGCTGCCGCCACATCAACGCGCCCGGAAGACAAGCGGCGCGTGACAGCTCTGGCGGATGTCGGTGTTGATGTTCTGGTTCTGGACAGCTCTCAGGGCAACACGATCTACCAGATCGCTTTCATCAAGTGGGTCAAGTCGACGTACCCGAACCTAGAGGTGGTGGCAGGAAACGTGGTGACGCAAGATCAGGCCAAAAACCTCATTGATGCCGGCGCGGACGGTATTCGCATTGGCATGGGCAGCGGCAGCATCTGCATCACGCAGGAGGTTCTCGCTTGCGGTCGCCCTCAGGGTACGGCGGTGTACAAGGTGGCGCAGTACTGTGCGTCCCGCGGTGTTCCGTGCGTCGCTGATGGCGGTCTTCGCCAGGTCGGCGACATCTGCAAGGCGCTCGCCATCGGTGCCAACTGCGCGATGCTTGGCGGCATGCTGAGTGGCACGACTGAGACGCCTGGCGAGTACTTCTTCAAGGGCGGTGTGCGCCTGAAGGTGTACCGCGGCATGGGTAGCCTGGAGGCGATGAGCCAAGGAAGGGAGTCCGGCAAGCGGTATCTCTCCGAGAACGAGGTAGTGCAGGTTGCTCAGGGCGTGTCTGGCAACGTCGTGGATAAGGGCTCTGCCGCAAAGCTCATCGCATACGTCGCGAAAGGGCTCCAGCAGTCGGCGCAGGACATCGGCGAAATCAGCTTTGACGCCATTCGCGAGAAGATGTACACCGGCCAGGTGCTTTTCAGCCGGCGCTCCCCCACAGCTCAGGGCGAGGGTGGCGTGCACTCGCTTCACAGCTACGAGAAGAAGCTGTTTGCATCTAAGATGTAGGACGCGCAGACAATTTTCTCCCCCCCTCCACCACCAGCCCTCCCCTTTCGCGGCGTCACCGTGGCCTTCTGTCGCTGCTCCTCTCGTTCCAAAATTCATGTCACACGATTGGGCGCTTTTCACTGCTGCTGGTTCGCTCAGAATCGTGTCGCGCACGCAGGCAGCAAAGGCAGTCTACACGTACCCGCCTCCGAGAGCTCAATCTGCACTCACAGGCTATTCTGAGCACGGCTTTGAAGGAAAGCGTCCCTTTTATCCTTTTTCCCTTTGCTCTTGTGTCTCGCGAGTGTGCCGTGCCCGACGCACGCACCACGCGCCACCTGTGAAGTGCGGCAGGGGGGGGGTGCTGGAAAGGTGTGCGTGTGTGTGCGTGCGACTCGGAGGATAGAACGGGGCGCAGTGGCTCTTCTCCATTGACGATGCTTGTGTATCACTCGAACCTTCCAGTGAGTTTTGTGCGTATCATGAAGAGGGCAGTGGCCTCTCATGTGGTGAAGACCCATCCGCAACGGGAAGGCCATCGGCAATGTGTGGCAGACGCCTGGGAATGGGTCACCGCTCTCTCTCTCTCTCACGCTTGTCTCCTTGTGCGTGATCGGTCTTGCCTCTCCTTTCTCGCCCCCTCTACCAACGAGGCTGCGCCACTGTCGCACGAAGGGGTTTCTTCTCAACGCAAATGGAGACATAACTTTAATCGATTTAACGCTCCGAAGTTAAGATATATTACATCTCCCCTCTCCGCCACCGACCACCTCGTCGTGTCATGCCACATTCTTTGGTATCGCTTCTGGTGAGACACGCATCGAGACGCCATTCCAAACGCTGCAGGCATTCGCAAGTGTGTGCGTGTCTTTCTTTTGTTGCGGGCAATTTTTTTTTTCGCCACTGTGCTCTTCTTTCAGTGTTGAGTGGAGCGTCAGCTTCTGAGATGTTCCCCTCGCTCTCATGTGTGCCTCTGTGCTGTACATACCCGCATGCACATGCACACAAATGCGCTGAGGGCCGTCGTTAGGCACCTTTGTGTTTCTTCATGCTTGTAGGTGCGATCTCCTTACCGAGAACGTGAGGTCGTTTCTACTGTCTTTAAGGCAGAGCGATATTACCTCAAAATCGACACGAACGATGTGGCTGAACCGCAGGTGTATGTGCGTGTACGTAATTTTGTTTGGGTAGTTTACGGGCACCCTCGCTTCCCTCTGCGCTATCAACGTATATCGTCCTCAGTCACATTGATATCCTCTCATGTGCGCACATGCGTCTTTGCCGCGCTACACGGGTGGCGGTGCCTCGAGGCTTTCGCTTGCGTCCTGTGCATCTGCACTATTTTCGTGTACACAGCTTACCCAGTGGACTTGGCCCTTATTTTTGGAAGAGAGCGGCGCTCGCGCCACCTATGTACCAATCGAGGGCTTGTGCGTGTTCCTTTCAACCAGTGACGCTCGCCGTTGCCAGGAGAGGTCTCTTCACATCTCTACCTCTCCCTTGCTCAGCTTTTGGATACACCTCTTCCATGAACCTCCTTTCACGACGTGCCTACGCACCTCTTTTCGGCGCCGTATCGTCTCGCGGGCCATCCATCGTGCATGTACGTTGCGCTCCGTGCACGAGCACAACCACCACCTCTGGATAGAGGCAGAGAAAACATTAAGGAAACACCCTGCAAGAGGGCCACAACCGGAAGAGCAAAATCAAAGAAGCACCACGCACACGCATTTGCGTAGTGGCCTGCGTACGCACCTCTCCAGTTGCGCTTTTTTTTGTTCTTGCTATTCTAGTTCCAAGATGCGTCAACGCAAAGGTGCACCACCCTCAGTGGTCCCATCCACCGCCGAAAAGTACGTTGCATACCCAGGCAGCTCGGACAGCTCCAACCCCGCACACCAAGCGGGGTCAACGAACACCCTAGACCTTAGGCACCGAGCAACCACCACCGCCAGCACAACTACAGATGCTGGCTCGTTTCAATGGCGCGCAAATCGGCTGGAGGAGATGGAGAGATCCCTCTACTACACACCGAAGTTCTTGTGGCTGCAGGTGATGGACCGCATGCCATACGAGGTCGCTCACTGTTTGGTGTCCCCCCTCCCACCGCAGCACGAGGCGATGCTGGGTCAAATTCGCGAGCAATACGGACGTCCGTACTCCTCAGCGAAGACTTTCGATGTCGAGCTTCTGGGCCGTTTGTGGAACGGTCATAGCAGGGTGGTGTTTGCGACGGACGACCTTGTTTTCTCGGCAGCGGCTCACTCTGTGAGTGATCGATGGAAGGAGATGGGCTTCCAAGGCCCGGACCCCTCTACGGACTTCCGTGGAGCCGGCATTTTCGGTCTCGCACAGCTTGTATACCTTGTGGAGCACCACCCTGAGCAGTGGAGCGCCATCCTGACTCCCGACTTCATGGTCGCCGCTGCGGGGTTGAACGTGACGATGCGCCTTGCGACACTTCTTGGTATCAACTCATCCCTTAATCAGTTTAGCACTTCGATTCTCTCCACATATTCCGCACGCGAAGCGCGTCTTCGGTTGTGTCGCCTAATCTTCGATCCGAGCGCCGATGTTGTCATCCAGAGACTTGGCGAGGTCTACTGCTTCGCCATGCGCCTTCTGCACTACCGATGGATGCACTCGACGCGCAACATCATGGAGCTCAATGAGAAGCTTACAAAGATGTACACAGAGCTGGACCGACTTCTGTTTTTGTGTAATACGCTAGAGGAATTGTGCAGCCTCCTGTGATGGAGACGCACTTTCCACTCCCTTAGCAACGTCGCCAACGAATGCGTTGCAGCTGGCAGCAAAGCCTCTACTCTTGCTCTGTCTGTGGTGGTTACGGAGCGACTGGAGTAACAGTGTACTCTGCTTCTCTCCCTCTTTCAGTCATTTGGTTGGGCGCCACACCTGCACCTTCTCATGTGTTTCGGATGTGTGTTGGGCGCGATTGTTGTGCTGACACGTCTTCCTGTCTCCTTCTCCTCCGTGGCTCCTCGCGCTGACGCCGGCGCTTTCTTCGTGAGATGTGAACAGTGAGTACATTCGGGCTTCTGTGTTCTATTTGGTCAGCCCTCTCCCTTTCCGTTGCTTGGCCATCGACTGTTCTTCGGTCTCACGGGGGCACTCTCAGTGCTGGAAGAAGTGCGCAGGAAAACGTCTACTGGGCGACTCGTTCCAGGCTCGCTCTGCTCGTGCCCGCTGAACACAGCCTCTCTTCAAGTTTGTGCGGTGTGTACGCACACTGTGACTGTACCGGTGCTCTCCACCACCGGTTCTGCTGTGCCTCTAGAAGGCCGTTGCCATACTGGCGCGCGTGGCGCGTAGCCCCTCCCTCCCCCAAGGGAGTGGCTCCGTCTCCGTGTTGCTCCCATCCAACACTGTCTAGGCGACATCAAGACAAAACATTCACCACTCTTTTCATTCCCCATTTTTTTCACTGCATCCTCTTACTGTGACGTCTGGGCAGACACTGGAACGCACTCGAGTCTTCTGCCAGCACCCCACCCACACAGACAGGCACATGAACACGCACAAGCACACGCTTGCCGAACACTAGACGCGTTCTCTCACGCAGCGCGCCGCTGCCGCTGTTGCGACTCTCTAGGCCCTGCTTCAGGGCGCCACATGACGAGGACGGTGAGATAATGAAGCGTACTCACCAAACTGATGCTCGAGTATGCCTGAAGAAAAGGCCCCGAACCCGCTCGACGCCACTAATTGGCGACTGCATGCGCCACCTGGCAGAACAGATGAAGGACTGTGACGCTGTCGTTGCTGTGGATCCGCTGGCGTGCGTCACATTCCATGAGGAGGCTGCAGCGCGTATTGCACTAGAGGCTCTCTCGTTAGTCCTCTTGGATAGGAATAGTGGGCGTCACAGGGGTGGTATGTGTATACATCGGCAAACGTGGTGTGGCATTGGTATTTTGCGTGGCCGGGAGAGCGACGTAAGCTACAACTGTGGAGAAGGTGCAAGCGTATTATGGAACGTCGTCCCTCTCGTACTCACCGTGGTGCCATGGCAGGTGGACCTTCCACCGCGAGTACAGGATCTCGTGCTTCGCCAAGGCCGTCTTGCATCCATTGACCAGGCCGATTACGGAAGCAGCGCTGTCGGCTCTGTCCCGGACACCTTCCTGGCACGCGAGGCGGTGACCTTGCTTTATGGGCTTCCACGGTGCCGCTTGCAGGCTGTCTCCGGCCGCTTCCCTCTCTTTAGGCGAGCCAGATCTCCCTCTCTTTTGGCGGTGCCTCGAGGTGCTGCGGGAACGGAGGTCGCCTTATCGCTGGTGCCCTCACGAGAGGTTTCTCCTGCTCGATGCGCAGCGGCTGTGCAGCGGCACGCACGGCGACTGATGCCCTTTCTGGTGAGTGGCTTGCCGTCTCTGATGGGGTCTTTTACCCTACAGAATGATGCGTCTGTGCCCGAGTGCTGGGCCGTGGTTTCTTACCCAGATGGACTGCCGTGTGCAGAGGCAGCGCTTGAGGAGGTCGATGGTGTCTCTCGTGGTATGAGCGACACCGCTGGCGCCGTCTCCGCACACGAAGCCAATGTGCACGAGTCTGATTGCTACGGCGAAGTGGCACCATTTTTTATTTTGCCGTATCGCCTGCTGTGCCGCTCACTGCGCATTGCGGTTGGCTGGCACAAGATCTCGCCTTCCACACGACCATTGGCGGCGGAGGTGCTTCAACGTCTCTGCTGCCTTGTGGACAATGTTGCACTCCGCACCGACCAAGGCGTCACACTCAGATCTCGGACAGCCTCTAGTGCAAGTCAGGAGACGCGTGCTTCCACCATGACAATTCAAAAGGCGTCCAACATGTGAGCTGCAGCACCATGGTACCCCCTTCACGGCTTCTGAATTCCAACTTACGCGTTCGGTTCCTGTGTTCTCTCTTCGACTTTCTGCCTCTGATGTCTCTTGCCTCCTCGATGGTGTGTGCTGTGCCGCACACCACCCGACGCTTGTCATCAGTGTAGTTTCCTGCTACATGAATTTTCCACCCAGAACAAAAAAAAATCAAAGAGGCATATACACCAAGGGCGAGAAGGGAGCGCCATTTTCTCTGCGATAGAGCGCGCTGATGCAGCCTGTGCCCTTCTCGCTTTCTTCACTTGGATTGGCGTCTGCACATGTGCCAGACGCAGCAGGTAGCGGAGGGTGGTGGCGGTGGACAGGGATTGACACAGTCTATGTGAGTGACATGCCCTTTCACGTTCTTGGCTCCTCCGCTCCACTGGGTCTTGTGTGTATATCCCATTCGATGCTTGCTGTTCCTCACTTCCACGGCTGTGTCTTTGCGATGATGACACGCCAGAGGCCTTCCACCGGGACAATGCGCTTCTTCACTGTTCATCTACTGCATCGCCTGCGTCTTCTCCTGTGCCTTTCTCCCTTTTCACCCATCTCGTGCGTCTGCTGCGCTGGGCGACACCTCCTCTTCTCCATGTGGTGCCACGCACACAAATATCTTCGGCTTGGCAAGCACTCCCCGATTCCGGAGACCAATGCAGCAGCAGAGAGGCCACACTTCCATTTGCACGCCTGATCCCTCTCCCGCTTCTTATCTATTCCTGTTTTTATTAGTGAAGTCCTTCTCTTTAACGCGCGTGCTCGAGCACGCGTACTGTGTCTGTGGCACGTACCAACTGTGTTGACCTTCGCCCTTTCTCGCGCACGTAGTGTTACGCAGCTGCGCGGCTCGGCAGTGACTGCACCGCCCCCGGCTTATCTGCGTTATTTTCCTTCGCTCTGCAGGTAATGGATCCTCTTCAGCGGGATATGCCCACGAGCGGCGAGGGTGGCGCGTCGGAGGCAAAGAAGCCCTCTTACTTTCGCGGCTTCTTTGTCGCAGAGAGGCGACGCAAGGTGGTCAACCATGACCCTACCCTCGGCCAGGCCATTGGCGGCGCTGTTGTAATGGCCCTTCCAGTGGCGCTCATCATCCTTTTAGTGATGCGGCGACGCGCTCGCCTCGCAGCTCAGACGGCATCCGGCACCACGCCGAAGGAGGGCGGCTTCTTCAGCGAGATGCAGAGAATGATGCGGCAGACCATGAACCCAATGGGTGAGAAGGACTTCAAGGTTTCAGTGAAGGACACAAAGTTTAGCGACGTCGTTGGCGTGCCAGAGGCACTGGCAGAGGTGCAGCAGTATGTCAACTTCCTGAGGACGCCGCAAGTTTTCACGCGACTTGGTGGTCGCCTTCCAAAGGGTTGTATACTCACAGGGGAGCCTGGAACCGGCAAGACGCTGCTGGCAAAGGCGGTGGCTGGCGAGGCAGACGTGCCCTTCTACAGCTGCAGTGGCGCTGACTTCATCGAGGTGTACGCCGGCTCGGGACCAAAGCGAGTACGTGAGCTCTTTGCGGCAGCCAAAAAGGATGCTCCATCTGTTATCTTCATTGACGAGATCGACGCTGTCGGCTCACGCAGCAGCGGGAACGGTGCGATGGGTCTCAGCAGTGAGGAGAATCGAACCATCAATCAGCTGCTGGCCGAGTTAGACGGGCTGCAGTCGAACGAGGCGGTGGTCGTATTTGCGGCTACGAACTTTGTGGACAGCCTAGACAAGGCGCTGCTGCGGGAGGGCCGCTTCGACCGCAAGGTCGAGATTCCAATGCCGGACCGGCAGGCTCGCCAGGACCTCTTCAAACACTACCTTAGCCGCATCACCTGCGAGGATACCATGCATCTCTCCAAAAAGCTGGCCGATCTGACTCCTGGAGTGTCGCCAGCCACCATCTCAGCAATCGTCAATGAGGGTGCCCTCAGTGCTGCCATCAAGGACAAAGCCGTTGTCACCGCCGTGGACCTTCTTCCTGCGATCGACGATGTACTCGTCGGCAAGAAGCACCGCAGTCGCATGAGCCACGATGCTGCGAGAAGGGTGGCACTACACGAGAGCGGCCATGCACTCGTGGCATGGCTTCTGCCGGAGCAGACAGACGTAGTCAAGATCTCCATCACGCCGCGCGGCCCCGCAGGGGGCTTCACCCAGCAGGTCGGCCGTGAGGTGCTGGACATGGCGACTGAGTTCTCTCTCTTCACGGACATTTGCGTCATGCTGGGTGGGCGTCTGGCGGAGATGACCCAACATGAGTCCCTCACCACCGGCGCTCAGGACGATTATCAGCGGGCGACTCAGACAGCCATTCGTGAGTTCCTTGCGTTTGGCATGTCTCGCCAGGTTGGTTTCCTCTCTTATGAGCTGCAGCGACTCAGCGAGGGCCGGATGCATCAGAAGCACTCGGAAGCGGCACATATGATGGCGGAGGAGGAGGCAGCCCGACTGGTCGCTGCTGCGTCTGATCACGTGAAGGTGCTCTTGCGGTCTCATGATGCAGTACTGCGAAAGCTAGCGGCCTTACTCTTCGAGAAGAAGGAGCTGCTGCGTGAGGACATCGAGGCGATCGTGGGACCGCGTCAAGGAACCAGCTCAACCGTCTCTGAGCAGACGCGTGCGGCGCTTCGCCGCTTTGTCGACGCATCTGAAGCCGCAGGTCTGCAACGCCAGACCGCAAGAGAGGCGATGTGCGGCCCTCTTTCCACTGCGTAGGGTGGAGGGATGGGTGGGCGACACAGATGCACGCGTGCACGCGCACCTTCGGGCTCCGTTTTTTTTTTTTTTCATGGCCTCTTCACTTCTCTCCGTATGTACTGCTCCCTTTTTGGCAATCAAGCAGTGCCACTGGCTGTCCTACGTGCTTATTACTTTCACTCACAGAGATATACGGACACTCGTGGCGAAGTCGCTCGTGCTGTGCTGTTGTGGAGCGGCGGTCACTGAGTTGGCATACGGGCACAAAATAAGAGCAAAGAGACACAGGTGCCCGTTTCGGCACGTCCACCTCCACAGGAGCATCGATGTGTTGGCCCTGCACATTGCCAGAGAAGGTGGAGGATGATTAACTTACATCTACATCTAAAGCACTCCTGGGAAAGTGTTGTGGGCGTCCCTGCTACGCTGAGCGCGTGAGGAGCCGTTCCTCAGGATGCGTAGGATGACGTAGCTGAGGGGTGCCCTTTCCGGATTTCCGCACAGGCCAGTGCGCGGGCTCCTCCAGCATCACTGCCGTGAAATCGGTATCTGGGCAACAGCCCCCCGCCGTGTTGATCCGCGCAAATTGTGCAGGTCAGCTCCCTCTCTGGTTGTCCTCTGCTCCTTGGCTTCGTCTTCGCACCCATCGGTTTTCCAGCTCCCTGCTTTCCTCCCATTCCTGTTTTCTTAATCCTCACTCTGATACATCGACATCCCGAAGCAGCGGTAGAGAAGAATAACCCACGCAGTACTTCTTCAACCGCGCGCTTATGGGCTTGACGGTGTGACCACTTCTTCTCTCCGCCTCCCTTTTACAGTGTGTGTGTGTGTTGTACGAGCTTCACGGAACGCCCTTTGGTGAGCCACTGCTGCTCCAGTCTTTGCGCACATTTGTACACGAACTGCCTTTCTATCTCGCACTTGCTTGCTTCCCCCTTCTCTCCCTCACGCCTGCCGTGTGGTACTCTCCGTTTCCCCTTTCCGCTGTCCTTGTTCATCTCTCGTCTCTCTCATTTGCACTTTGCGTAGTAGCCATGCAGCAGCCAATTCCTGGGATCACCGAGCCGGCGCCGCGCTCTTACGACAAGAAGGCATACCAGACCATCTACCCTCAGTACCTCGATTCCTACCTGACACCAAGCGAAGGCCGGCGTCTCACAAAGTCGCAGGGCGTCGAGCACCCGACAATGGATGAAATCCTTCACGCACTGAGAGTTCTAGGTTACAAGGATGTCATTGTAGACCCGGCCCGCTCGTACCCGCGGAGTCAGAGCACTACCAAGTTTCCAATGACTCCGCGCGGATGCATCAAGGTTGCCATCAAGACACCGGTAGATGTGCACTACATCAAGAAAAGCGACTTTGACACACAAACGCGCAGCGCTGTGGTGAACAATATCGACACCAAGCAAGAGCTCCTCCGTCGTCTCGCTGCACTCATCAAGGAAAAGGTTCCAAATCGGCCACAGCTGGCGACCGTGGAGGAGATCATCACTGCGTACAATCCTACCCCTCAGCCGAAAGGCAAGAAGTAGCCGGTAGAGCGACTAGACGAGTGGCGGTTGCTGTGGTTATTGTGGTGGGGCACACGAAGCTGTATATGCCTGTGACTGGCATACAGCATGAATTTTCGTTCTTTCTTTTTCCGCGCGCGTCCATGTGTGCCAGCGCGCAGATGTGCTTTGTTCTGAGTAGGTAAAACGCCGACGTCATTGCTGGAAGACGGTTAAGACTGAAAGAAGGTGCAACAACAAAAACAAAAAAAAAAATGACTGCACCTCGAACGTGAGAGCTTGTGAGTGGCAGCCGGGCACCCCAACTGGGCGCCACGCCTCTCCCTCTCAAACCTCGCTTCGCAGGAAGAAAGGCCGAGGAAGGTGACAAGGGCAAACACCGATGTGTCGAGGCGTATCGGTGCAGCCTTGTGCCCTTCGCTCGAGTCGGTAGATGTGCGAGCGAAGCGCGTGTGGCTCACTTCATGTGTTGTCTTCGTCACTGCTAGCACACATGTGCTAGACGACTACGACGGCGGTCAAATTCTCTCAAGTCCTGTTCTCATGCCTCTTGCCTGACTCCGCTTTCTTGTGCTTGCCTCTTTTCCCTACTGGTCTGCTCGTCCCACTCACATGCCCTTATCGTGACTCTTGTTTCGATGCATCTGCATGTAGGGTGGGCAGCAAGCGCGAGGTGCAGCTGACCTTGGTATGCAGCGGGTCTTCACGAGGGCTTCCTTTTCATTAACGTACTTTGCGGCCACCTCGCGCGCAACCATAGCGCGTTGGTCCTTCTACAGCCACCTCGATGTGCGCGTTTGCAGAGACGGATGAGTGGCTTCCCTTTTTTTTCCTTAGAAGATACCTGCGACATCGAGGAGAGACAGTACGGCGGGGATGTGCCACTCTTTATTGCACGGGGTGAGGTGAATACACGGCGGAGTCGACTCCGCCGCGTTCGGTGGCTGACGCATCAGCGCATCGTCGTGCTCAAAGAGGTGGGTTTATGGGCCGCAGACTGCGTAACGGAGTGCGTGGACGTTGTTGCTGAGCGACTTTGGCGGGTGCACACAGATGCGAGCCGCAACGGGAGAGCGCACTACTTAGCCGAGTACCTTGCTCTTCATGTCGACTCCTCGCACCACTATCAGTGGCTCCTCAGCAGCTACGGCCCTTCTCTGCGGGACGTGTTGCTGACTCCCTCCTTGACTCCCTTTACAGAGGAGCGCTGCAAAGGTGTGCTGCGCCGTGTCCTCCTGGCACTCGATCAGCTGCACCGAGTGTCCATGTACGTGCACGCCGACGTCAGCCTGGGCAATGTCTTGACTTCACCCTCAAGCTCTGAAGACGTTGTACTGGGGGACTTGGAGAGCGTGAGTCCAATCGGTGCGGTGCCTCGTGGATGCCTTGGGTCATATCTCTTCATGGCGCCCGAGAGATTGGTGGATGGCGGACTGCCCCTCGCCCCTCACGACGATATTTGGGCGTTTGGCGTCGTCTGCTACAATCTGCTAACGTGGGACGTGACGCATCCGTGGTGTACCCTAGGGGCGGATCCCAATTACTCAGAGAACTACTGGGCCTTCTTGGACCTTATGTCGAAGGCAAAGGACGTGTTGCCGTGCCAGCTCTTGTTGCAGTCGCCCCTGTCACGGTGCTCCAGAGAGGCGCTGATGTTTGTTGCGGTGTGTTTGAGTTGGAACCCAACGTGTCGCCCCTCTGCTTTGGAGCTGCTACAGCACAGCTGGATGCTTTCTCGATGAAGGTCGTGGAGCAAGTATGCACTCGCTGGCATGAATGAACTCATAGGAATGACACTGCGAACGGCAAAAACGAAAGAGAGTGATGACGTTCGATTTTAGGACCACACTTTCCCACGGTTTTCCTGGTCGCCGGTAGGTACCTGAGTGGTGCTACACCTCTCGTGTTCACTACAGTGAAAAACTTGTGCGCCCTTCCTCACCATCCCTTGTCTTGTGGCATGCAGGTCTCTCTGTGCATGCCTTGTGTGACGTTGCTTCCACCGTGCACGTGGGCAGAGATGCGCGCATGGCTCAACGCGCCGTAACTCCTCTCTTCTGTTTAACTGCTCTCCCTACCATTTTCCTTCCTTTTCTCTGCCCTGTGAGTTTCCATCGGCGATGGTCGTGGTCATGGGAACGCCTGCCATCCTCAGCCCGTTGGCTTCAGGGGTGCGTGCGTGTGCTCCGAGTCCGAAAGTAAAAGAAAATGAATCGAATTGTCAAGGTCAACGTCGGAGGGCGTTACTTTCAAACACGCCTCTCTACGCTGCTCCGCTTTCCCGACACATCTTTTGCCAAGATGTTCGAGGGACTGGCATCGCCGCCGCCGCCGCCGCCCACAGAGAACGAGGATGTATTTGTGGATGCAAACCCTGACGTCTTCGAGAGGGTTCTGGGGTTTCTTCGCACCAACCGCATTCAACTGCCCTTGCAAGATGAAGGTTTGCGCGCAGAGCTTGTTCACCATCTTAATTCTTGGGACCTCATGGCGCATGCCTTCCCTGCGTCTGCTGCAGGCAGTGCGATGGATGGGGAGGAGACTCCTCTCATCGAACTTCCCGACGTGTGCGTGGTGCAGCTGTGCGATCACATGCAGCACGACCAAGGCGTGAAACGCCACGCCATGACTATTACCTACGGAGCTGACGGGTTTCAGCTTCGAAAACTCACGCAGATGATTCGCCGAGACCTGAACCAGCAGCTCTCTTCCACTTACTGGCAGTGCTACCAAACCAACGAGCGGGCGGTCTTCTTTGCGACCACCAAGGTGGCCAACGGCGCCGCGGACATTCTTACCACCTCCATCACGCAGCAAGTCGTCCAGCACACGGAGAGACTTGGTTACCACCTGGCCACCTCCTATGTTACTCTGAGCCCCGATGTTGCCCACACGAGTGTGCGCATGCTTATCCACAACTTCATCTTTCGACGAGTGCGGCTACCTGTGTTGGAGGCTGCCGATGAAGCGTCGCTTCTGGATGGTGAGGGGGACGAAGTGGAGACGTACCAGAACTTTGAGCCGCGCCCTGTGGGCCCGCAGAAGGTGCAGTGGGCGGACTCCCCATCGAGGCCGCCGGCACAGGACGTCTCCTCCGACATATGGAAGTAACGCACATACAGGTGGGGACTCACGTGTGGTCGCGCGCGCGCGCACCTTCACCTAAACAGCTACTTCACAGTTTTGATGCACGATTATGTGGCTTCATAAACAAAAAGGCAATATGAAGTTCGAGGCGCTTTGCAACCCTGTGCCAGTGAGTGCGCCAGTTAGTAACTACGCATCACCTGCGGCTCAGCGTGTGACCATCACCCTCATCCCTGGCTCCCACAGCATAAATGTACACATGTACCTGTGATGCTTCACTTTACCTCATTCACATTCTTCCACCTTGTCTGTCGCACGCTCCTCCACAGCAACAGAGCCATCCCATTACACACCCACACGCCCCACTCGTCATTTTCTCTTCCACTCAATAATCTTCTACTTCCTGTGCTGACACGCACGCTCCTACGACTATCTGCGCCAAGGTCAGCGAGAGAACAAGGAAAGGGGGCACCAGTGTGCACATACATTGATCCGTTGTCTTTGTGTGGTGTTCCTCACGCTCTGCGCGTTTGTTGACGAACGCGTCAGCATGTCTTCCAGAGTAGCTGGGTCGTACAAGAAAGCGCACACTCTGGAGGCGCGCTTACGCGATGCGGAAAAGGTACGTGAGCGTGCCCCCGATCGCATTCTCGTGATTTGCGAGAAGGCAGAAAATTCACCCGTTCCTGATTTGGATAAGAGCAAGTTCTTGGTGCCACCGGACGCAACCGTTGGCGGCTTCCTCGTGAGCATACGCCGTCGCATCACCATGGAGGCCGATAAGGCACTCTTTCTCTTTGTGGGTGACAGTGTTCCGGCAAACAGCACTCTCATGAGCGACCTCTTCAACCGCTACAAGGACGAGGACGGGTTTTTGTACGTCACGTACTCTGGCGAGAACACGTACGGACGGTAGAGTCTGCACTAGAGGTCGAGGCGGTGCGTTTCAAACCTCCTCCCCGCAATTTCCCTGCGAGACACCATTTTTTATTTTATTTTATTCCTGCACATGTGCGCGCGTTCACATGTGTATCTGCTGTTGCCCGTGAAGGCTTGGGCCCGTCGGTGCCGCTGTCCCTGTTACTGTGACCTTTTGTCCCGTCCTGCGCGCGCGTTTTCTCTTCCGCACACGCCACCTCCAATGTGGCGTGAATTGCTGCTTTAGTTTTTTCTACACTTTCTCGCATCTGAAGTCTCCCACACCTCTTCATCAGAGACAAAAAATCGACACGCACACCACACACCACGATATACATACGCCGATGTCGCCCTTCCGCCCCACTTCTGGCTGTGTGTGTCCACTTGTCCTGCTCCTTGTCTATATGTGCGTTTGCTTTTTTTCTTCTCGATTTCTTCTCTGTCTCTCTGTACATGCGTGTCTGTACGAATTCTCCCCTTGTTAAGGCACCCGGCCGCAGAGGGGCAGCCGTCTCGACTCTTCTGCTGTTGCGGGGTACTGCTGATGTAAGCTGATGCCCTTTTGCATTTCCGCGGGGACTTGTCCTTTTTTACTTGGACGTTTGTGGCAAAGGCGATCTTGAAATAGAGAGAGAGATGACGAATCTGAGTAGAGGCTCGGACACATACACACGTGGACGCTCCGAT
>CP119845.1:0-375000 GCA_033953505.1 Leishmania tarentolae
GAAACGAACATCATGTCTCTTTCTTTATCCATAATTGATCTTGTACTTGAATTTTGTTTCTGGGGTCATCGCAATGGCTCCGTGCACAGGACTACATTCGTGAAAGAAATCGCCAGTGATCGTGTGGACTCCAAGCAACAGCCTTCACTGCATTTTTGCCCTTAGCCACCTCATGGAAAAGGACACTGGCATACACGTGCCGATAACTCGTAATGGTGGCACATTTAGATACTCCAAGGATGTTCAGTTACATGCCAACGATTTCGAATGGGATGGAAAGGTAGCGGAGCTGACGAGCACTGAACGAATGCTTGTTGATGAGTACATGAGTAGGTGTATGGAGGAATTACGGAGGATAGGCTCACCAACGTCGCGGGAAGAGATCTCCGAGAAGCCGTGGGAGGTGCATTTCTCTGCATCGAAGCATCATTTTCCCCTCAAGAACTATATCATTCATGCGTTTCCCCTACTGCGCAGCGTTCTGTGCAGGCAAGACTCACCGGTATGGATTTTAGAATGCGGATGCGGTACTGGAAGTACACTGCTTCCCATTATGCATGAGTGCACAAGCCCAGACGTTCACTTTGTCGGCTTTGACATTTCACAATCCGCACTGTCGCATTTCAGAAGCCATGAGGTTGCACAGAGTTATCTTGAAAGAAACCGGCTGACGCTGTTTCCCTTGGCGATTGGTTCTTCTGAATATGTCAGAAGAGGTGACTTAACGACACCTGAGGCGAAGCGACCACGGAGTGAAGATAGTTATACTCTTGTAGTTGATGCCCTGACCGCAGCTCAGGAATCTTTAGGGTGCCAGAAGTTTGATGCAATTCTCCTAGTTTTTGTTCTGTCTGCTCTACCAACGGTGGAAAGAATGCTTTTGGCTATCAAGCAGCTGAAGAGTGTTATGAAGCAAGACGGAATTCTGTTTTTTAGGGATTACGCCCTTCCTGATCACAATTTCTTCCGCTTTTCATCGAAAATGAACAACAAAGTGGAAAGCATAGCGTTTGCAAAAGGAGACCGCACAACTCAGGTTTTTTTCTATAAGGAATTCGTCGTCAAGCTTTTTTTAGCCGCTGGGCTTGTGGAAGTTGAGGATGCTCCGTCACAGGTGACGTATCATTGCAATCGAATCGTAAACCGGAAAAATGGGAAGAGAATGGATAAGATTTTTATTAATGGAACGTTTAAGCTAGCACCGAGTAGCTAAACTGTTCAACAGCTCTCAACGCGGTATAAATCCGAAATAAAACGAGAACGAGGAAAAACTCAGTTGAACGTTTTAACTGTTGTGTGTACACAGTAAATGTGTAGTATACTTGAGAAACTGTGTTTCCTGAAGTAGGATGTGAGGGAAAGAAAGGAGTTTCACTTGCAATTCTTTTTCGAGTAAGGAATGGAAAGAATGGATGTAGAACGTATTAGCATGTGGTATATGCTCTACATTTTTTTGTGTGTGAGCACTAGTGTTGTCTTGGTGGTGCTAGTAGCGCCAAGGCAATTATGTAGGGAGTTGCAATGACAGAACCTCCAGGTGTAATGTGAACTTCCCTTCCTCGGTCCATTAATATGCCTGAAACGTTTCCCTTTTTTTTTTTTTTTGCTGCTCGTACACAAATATGCTCTATTCTCGCAACTGTCGTTTGCATGGTGCGGGATATTATACTTCAACGTTTACTGTAACATACGTTTTTCAGTGTTTAAAAGAGTACGAGAAAAATCAAAATCATTCATATAGAGCAGCACAAAAGCATCTGGAGATTCGATGCAGACGAAAGACGAGACGGGGACTTTGGTGGCAGAGGAGAGTACCAAAGGAAATCGTTTTGAGCTAAAAAAATGGAACGCGGTCGCGCTATGGTCCTGGGATATTCAAGTGGACACCTGTGCGATCTGTAGAAATCACATTATGGATCTGTGCATCGAATGCCAGTCAAATCCGTCGTGCTCGCCGAAGGACTGCACGGTAGCGTGGGGTGCCTGCAATCACGCCTTTCATATGCATTGTATTTCTCGGTGGCTTAAGACACGCAATGTGTGTCCTTTAGACAATAAAGAGTGGGTTTATCTCCGATATGGCGCGTAATGTAGGCGCTGCGCTCGACATTGTGGAGATGACAACTGTGGTGTGCATTTTGCAGCGGAAATGATAGTCAGAGTTTTACGTTGATGGTTTTGCTTGGTGCTCAGTACGTTTGTGTATGTGTGTTTTGTTGTATTTCTGTATGGCACTCCGCTTTACTAAAGAAAAAAGAGAGAGTAAGACGACCTTTGGTTTGTTGGTGCTGGAGTCATTGAAGGGGTACGAAAAAGTGAACATATTGCTGTACTCTAAAAAGGGATGTGCTGTGGTTAAAATGCGCTTCTGTTCTCAAAGAAGGCTCACAGGCTAGGTTTTGTTTAAACCGTTCATCCAAAATGAGTAAATCAGTAGAGATATATGCCGTATGAAGAAAGTAGTTGGTTTACGATACTCCCATATCTGTCTTTTGTTTTTCTCCGTCTACATGTGCCATGTTATCAGTGGTTACTATTTCAAAGGTGCACAATGACAGTTTTTCGGCGCACTGTGCAGCGCCTATGTGCGAGCACTGGATCTTCCCTGGTTGATCCTTGTGCGTCTTCTTCGCGTAGGGCACCTCACAATTTGCAGCTTACTCATGTTCTTGGAACACGTCAATTTTCACTGTTTGGTGAGACGATAAATCACTCAACGCTGCTGGTTCTGTGTACAGTGTCTCCAGTACGCTGTCACAAGTATAAGGGCAGGAAAAATGTACCGCATAGGGACATTAAGGTGAGCGAATGCACAACTGTAGAGTTTGAATGTCAACTGAGCAAAATGTGCCGCACGTTTCCACACACCTTGTCTCTTCATTGCAGCACGCGCGCTGGGCTCCTGGTTATCAATGGTGCAAGATTTTTGCCGGTAGGTGGGGCTGCGCTGGAGGGGCCTGAAACCACCCATGGTCAATTCATCTATCAGGGTCCATACATGAACCAGTCACATTTGGCGGAACTTGTTGTTGGACACAGGCGTTCTAATTCACCTCTAGATGATATCGCTCATATTGAGTCTGTGTTTTTCAGCGGAGAGCGGTGCTTTGGAAGCTCTGCGAGCTCTTGGTTTGGTCACACGCCAGTTCACACTGTAAAACCTGAGGTTGCGGAGCGTATTGCGGAGTTGGTCTGTGCGTATGGGGTTGATGATGCACTAGCTGAGTACGTGGAGTTAAAGGCACGCGCTGTAGAGAAGCTTGAGCGCGAAGCATGGAATTCTGTCTCAAAGAGTATTTGGTGGAAGCGAGAGAAACTCTAGAGGCCGCTGTATCGAAGTATTAAGTTGTTTGTCACAATACTGCTTTTTTTTTTTACAGCCTTTAGTGCAGCATGTGAAAACGGAAACCGGAGATACTCTGGATGGTGACTATTGCGTTAGAATTGTGCACTGGTAGGACGCTGACTGTCTACTGGTTTCCATGTCGGCGTAAGTGGTGTGGTTTGTACACGGGGAGCAGCGAACCCATAACCTTTGCTATTCTTGTGTTGGTGTGCAAGGGTAGCAATGAGTTGTTGTTGGTTGACACCAGTTTATCTCATGTGACGCTTCGTAAGTACTTTCCTTCTCCGAAACTACATAAATCTTCCCAACAGTGAACAAAAAGATATAAGGAGCTACCCACGCTACAAAAAAAAAAGCTATCTGAAATATTTCCTTTAAGCGGTACAGCACTTTTGGACTTTAGCGTACGAGCCAGTTCGAGATCACAGCCATGAAGAAATTTATGCTTGAGACGAAGGCCGCCCTGGGTGTCGCACCCAAGACTGTGGACGTGGACTTTGATGAAAAGGCCGCCAGTTTAAAAACTATCAACAGTACGCTTTCCGACTACAAGTCTGCCATAGAACGGACAAGGTCGGCTTCTGAAAGCCTTGTGTCGGCGATGGAGAGCATGCGAAAAGTGATGGAGACAATGGCACGCGGAGATGACGTTCCTGAGAGCGTAAAGAGCGTTGTGAAGGACTATACTCAGTTGACGCAGAAATCGCAGTCGGAGTTCCTCGTGGACTTCAAGAAGACAATCAATGAGGGTGAAAGCATTGCTGACATCACGACCCTGGTAGGCAAGTGCAAGAGGCTTGAGGCAAAACGCAACAAAGTGATGAGCGAGTACGATGCTTACCGTGACTCTGTGAGCAAGAAAGAAGAAACGTACCGAAAAAAAGGTAAAGATCTCTCTGACTCGAAAGGCTACAATGAGGAGGTTGCCAAGCGTGACAGCCTCAAGGCTGAGTTTGAGCGCATTGACAAGGAGTTCAAGGAGATGTATGCTGAGCTGGAGAAGAAAAAACTGCACAGCTACATGCACGCCATCTCAATTTACTTAGCAGGCACATCGCAGCTGATGGCATCGATTCAGAAGGAAATGGAGTCGACAAAGAAAAAGGCAGACACAGTGAAAGTCTAATACTTTTTTTTTTTCACCGAGAATAAACAAAAATTGGCATCATGCCAATATCATTTGCTATTGCTTTTTCCCTTCTGATGGCTTGATTATTTCATTCAAAGCGGGACGCACGTTGATGAAGGGACAGAATATTGTCTAATTTCTGGCTCTATTTGACATGGTGCGTCGTTCATCCTTTTGCCCTCCTGTGCCCATGCAGGAGTCTATGTTCTTATCAGCTTTCTCTACGGGTATAGGAAAAGACCCCCTAGTGGGATCGATTACAAACAACCCATGAGCTAGCTGCTTGCTGCTGCCCTTCGCAGAGAAAGAAAGACTGTCGAGAAGGGCGCCAGTAAAACCTATTTTTCCCCCTGACGGATGCATGAGAATGTATGGGGCATTGGTTTAGTTTGGTTGTTTACTTCCCTGGTGGCGGAGAGCAGCTCAACGTTGTCTCTCGAGGTCCACTGCATCGGTGTCCATCAGGAAACCAAAACAATGCACCGCTGTACCATGTATGTGATGTGCAAAGTCTCTAGGTGACTCGAGCGTACCTCACTGGGTCCGCGCACTGCCCACTTGTGTCGGGGGCCTGAAGCACTCTGCGAAGGCGATGCACCACGTGGCGGCGGGCGTTATGGGAGCTGATTCGAGGCGTCCTGCAGGACGGTGTGTGTGTGTGTGTGTGTAGGTACAGTTTGAAGCAAGGGCCCTGCACTCATGTGATTGAGTTGGTGCGCTGCTGTAAGACTTGCCTACAGCTTCCTTGCGCCACATGATGGAACCTCCGGCAGGAAGGGTTAAGTGTTAGCTCCCTAATCATATATATGGGAAATCTAACACTTTGACGAGGAAAGACCTTGTGTGCGCTCTCGACTGTCATTCCCCTTTCCGTCTTTTCTCCCTGCCCTTGGCGAAACCTGGATTGGACTGATTATGGGGGGAACACTCGCTTCTTTCTCTGTCGGACGCTCTTGCCTCTGTGCTGAGGAACACAAAGAGTGAATACACGGCCGAACGAATTCAACAGTTATTTTGTGTCAAGCACTGAGGAGGCAAAGTGAATTGCTTCAAAAAAAAATATTGAGCCCATCGAAAACTGTGGTCGATGACAAATTCAATGTGGCAGTTTTCTCGCGAAGGCTTTAGCGGGGAGGCTACGTTGCAGGTTCCCCCACGCTGCCTGCTTCCGAAAGGAAGTGCGTGTTTGGTGATCCGTGGCACGACACTGCGGAAAGAGGCCCTTGGGTATCGTCTTGGGTGCAAGCGATCAGTATTTCCTTTTGCATCTCTGAAAGCGGAGTCGCTGGCTATGGCATGGTAGAGGTAGTCTTAATTCTTCACTTTTGTTAGCGATCTTATTCCACTTCATGTTTGTGGTACCCGGTGGACGGCTAGAAAAACAAACAAGCAAACTTCAAGGCCCACACAAAAACCGAGTTTCAAAATGGAAATCATTATGAAAATAAAAACGGCGCTAAAGCTGGCGCCCTCTTTCCCCAACGAGGATTACGACCGCCACAGACGTGAAATAAAGGCCGTGTGACCTGCTATTCGCAGTTACAACACTGTAACAGAGAAGAGAAAAGTGTCTGCTAGGCGCTTCGTAGAAGCACTCACTGAGGCAAGCAAGATATCTGAAACATATATTAACTTGAAATAATTCTCGGGTTGCAAAGTGGATTGTACACTGGGCCTGGTGACCTTTATGAGTCGTTTCGAAGGAGCGGTCCTCCCAGGGTTTAGCACCGCAATGCACTCAACACTCTGCTGTCCGCTGCTCACAGGCTGAAGATCTTGGACGACGAGTTCGAAGGGCTTGAGAGCAATCGGCACATGGCTATGCACGAGTATAATACAGACCGCCAGGAAGTCACAAAAGAGAAGTCAAGACACCTGTGCAAGTCAAAGAGCTTGTTCAAGACGAAAGCTTATAGCACAGAGCTTGCGAGGTGGGACGAATTAGAGGCGGTCTCCCAATCTGTGGATCAGAGATTCAAAGACGCTCACGACCAGCTTCTTTAAATCCGTACGGTGACATACACAGACACTCTTACCATATTCATCAGTTACATGTCGCGTTTCGTGGTGGAACTTTCCGTGAATTCGAATATCCGACAGGCTCTCTGGAGTATGTGGTACCAGAACGACGCAATATGATGCATGCAGGGTGCGAGAGCAACTGAATAGAAAACGTCCTGTACCTCCACCGATGGAGTCATATCGTACTTTTTGTTTGACAGGAAAACGAGGTCGGTTGCCTCTTTTCAGCGCCAGAGCTTTTTTATTTCCCACGTGAAACGTCTAACCAACGTGCAGCTCTTACGTTTTACTACGCTTTTTCTCTTCCCTGATGCTGGAGGGGCACTTCAACGTGTTCTTACGGTTCAGTGTCCCGCTCTTCAGATGAGCAAACCTCCCCCTTTTTTATCGCTATGGATGTCGAACCACTTCTCGTGCTGACAGAGTCCAGTGCCTGCGATTTTGGCACGTGAGAGAAACCTGTCTGGACTTTTATCAGTGTTGAGGCTTCGGATGGCATTGCGTGTGAGCGGCCTACAACAGTGGGCAACGCTTGGACCATCCGTATGATCGGTAAAGCGTGAGTGCGACTCGAACGCATCCTACTTTCTGCTGTCTTAACTGCCCATTAATGGGGAGATTGCACCAGCCCAATTGATGCATCACGTGGTGATCGGCATAGTGAGAGCATCAAGAAGACATGTTGTATATATATATATATGTGTGTGTGCATTTATTTCAGATATCCTTTTCTTTTCGGCAATGCTTCTTAAAAAAAAAAAAACGATCGCACCACTCGGCCCTCAGCGGTAACCAGTTCACGGGATTCACGATATCTCCTGCGGAGAGCGTGTCGAGAACCGGTAGCATCGCTTGTGCTGTAGGGACTTCAGCGTTCACACCTCCTGTTATGTGAAACGGCACACATGCCATGCACTACATGCCCCCGTTCACGAAAGGAAGCCAAGAAACACTTCTTGTTTTTCCCCCTTGTCTCCTCCGTGATGTCTCGTATCCTACTATGTTTATTTGTACGCAAGTTGATGCCCTTATTAATGCACACCAACCCGAGCATGCGGAATGTTGAATTTCTCGTGCTCGCCCTCTAACGACGTAGCCCCGGAGTTGATGCTCGAATCCAGGTAAAAGCAGCCTTTAGGAAAGGAAATGTGAGGGCGGAACTAGTTAGAGGTTTCTCTATACCTCACCCCAGCTTGCTAGGCAGAGTGCGTAGAATCGGGGGTGTTCAAAAGCAGCTCTCACCGGCGCTTTGGGATGATGCAACATTAATACGTATATTCATCTCTAGGCGCCTTCTTCTTTCCAAACTGTCTCCGTTCTTCTAGGCTTTCAATTTGTACTACCGAAGCGTAAAAGTGTATTCATGACGAAGTCTGCGATCATAGCGCAGCAAACCCTCCGCACACATAGGAAAAGAAATGCTTACCAGCGACCCGTTCAATGACTCCGTAAAGGAGGTGCAAGAGGTTATTGTGCGTGCGAAGCTGGTTGAGCAACAGTTGACGCAGAAAGGTGTAATTTGTGCATCGAGCGTGTCAGAGCTTTGCGATGCCAAAGAGACTGCAGAGGAAATGCTGCAGTTTCTGAAAGAAATGCTTCGTGTTGTCGACGAGCGCGGTGGAAAGGTGCAGGGCAAGGTTTTTTCTGCGAACGAAATTATGGATCGGCAAAACATTGTACGTAGTCTCGAAGGGGACGTGGCGGAAGTTCGCAGTTTCTACGAAAAAATCGTGGCCTCTCCAGCGCACAGACAACGCGTGGCTGAAACAGCTCTAACTAGCTCCGGTGTGTGCTGTGGCGGTGCCCCGGACGAGTTCATATCTGCGCAGACATTTGCGCAACGCGAGGAGGAAAAGGTGCAGGATGAGGTGTTGGACCGACTCACCTTTGGACTACGTGAATTGCGCGAAACAGGCCTCCACATTCATGAAGAGCTGGACATGCAGGAGGTCATGCTTGACAACGTTGATCGAGACATCTCAGGCGTCCAGGTGCGGCTGAGGGCCGCAAATGCGAAGGTGGACAAGCTCCTTGCAAGCATGTCGAACAAAGGTAAGGTGTGCACCATTGTTGTGCTCATTTTCATTCTCGTCTTCCTCGCCTTCTTTGGCTTCGGCTGATCCTGCGTGAAGGTGTGGACAGCAGATTTTGTTGCCACCATCAGTGCGCACAACAAATGCAGGTGCGGTGGTGCTTTGAGATGGAAGGGATGGATCGAGTGTAGGATACCTCATGCTGTGTAATCTCGTCC
Organism: Leishmania tarentolae; assembly: GCA_033953505.1. Lineage (NCBI taxonomy): Eukaryota > Euglenozoa > Kinetoplastea > Trypanosomatida > Trypanosomatidae > Leishmania > Leishmania tarentolae. The sequence continues at coordinate 8,749 of CP119845.1, forward strand.
CTCTTGCTCTTTCTTGTGGATTTCTTTGTTGCCTTTCTTTTAAATATTGCCGCTTTCTCTCTGGTTGCTGATTCTATGCTATTTCTGCACCTACTGCTGGTGTGCTGCGGGTACCTCGCTGAAACTTTCAAAGGCTTTCTTCCTTTTCCGTTTTCCACCGCATTGCAGCACTGTTCCTTCTGTGCTTCTCCCCTAACTGCGCTATGTGTGCAGCGCTGACATACCCTTGGGTGCCCTCGCAGAACACTCTTTGCACCCGTCTTCTCTTCTGCACATATCGGTCATTCTACCTCCTCCGCCTCCCTCTCCCTCCACTTGCACGCCTCCTTTCCCCCTCCCGCTCCCCTGGCCTGCTCATTCCTCTTTCCCATACATCTGACGTGTCCTCTTTGTGTTTTTGTTTTTCTGTGGGTACGTGTGTTGGTAGCGTGCATCAACATCGCTGACTACAACTTTCAAGACCGCAAAGAGGGAAGAGGGGATGAGTGGGTCAACAGAGCTAGCTGGCCTGGTACGACGTCTGTCGCCACAAGCATACGAGAGAGCTCTCCTTCTTCTGCATTGCCTGCTCATCTGTAGTGAAGGCGGCTACGGTAACAGCAAAACACAGTCACTCTCTTTACAGGCTATTTTCGACATTGTTTTATGTGCGTGTCCAGGCCCAGTGCCTCGATTTTTGTTTGCGTTATCTTGCAACGACAAACTGTTCCGGAGCGCTGACTGTGGACTGACCTGGCGGTTGTGTTTCTCCAGATCTATAGATCCTCTTAAAACTAGCACGCCTGATGCCCAGGGCCTCCTTGACGACGTGACGAGCCTGCTCAAATCGACGGAGGAGACCGAGAATGTTTCTGGTGGCGAGGAAGCCTCCTCTGTTGTGTGCTGTGCAGATGGCCATGGAGACGTGGTAGCCCTCTGCGGCCGAAACGGATTCCTCGCAGTCTCGGGTGACAAAGGTGTGACGTTCACGACAGCGACGAATTATTTGGTGGATGAATTCGGTGAGAAAGCGCATCTCCGACACATTAGCGTCCTGGACACAGACCGTATCCTCGTCAGTGATGGTCTACGAGTGGTGTGTGTGGCTGTGCAGCGCGCTGACTATGGACCGCTTGTACTGGGAAAGGCGCACGTCGCATTAGTGTGCACAACGCAAATCTGCATGATGCGTGCTTGTTCCTTCGGTGGCGGCGCGCGCGGCGCTGTGGTCGCGGAAAACAGAAAGCTGCATCTCTCGTTCAACGGTTCTGTCTCGTTTATGGAGGTGCCCCATAGCCTAGGGCGTATTCGTGATTTCAACACCACAGCTGCGTTGCGCCACTGCGAGCTTCCAAGCTTCCCACATGCAGCTTTGGCGTCTTCGTTGGGGCTACAAGGCATTGACTCTGGTCCTTCCTCCCCTCAGTCTTCCTCGGTGTATGAATACATCAGTGGATATAAATTAGATGCCCTGGTCGGCAACAGAGAGTCAGTGGAAGCAGTGACGCAGTTTGTGACTGGCGCGCTTTGTTACAGCTCTGATGTCTTCTACCGTTTTTTCTTTGTTGCTGGCTGCGGCACTGAGGTACTTCCTTACGACTACACCGCTCTGTTGTGTGTGTGCACGCGGCGGGTGGACAACCACATTGTTGTTATGTCTACGGCATCTTACGTCTCATATATACCCTTCTCTCAATCCAGAAGTCATGATCGGCTTATCTGTGCTCTCACTCGAAGCTGTGGTGGCGGGAGCAACTACCTCGCCAGCCGAGGTAGTGTTGTGGGTACGAGCGTCTCTCGTGATTTGGATCGCTGGAGCACTCCACATGGCGCGGCTCAAGCTGGGTTGCTGGTGGTGGGAGGCGGCGACACTCTCGCGTGCGGACGTAACAAGGTAGTCTCGCGAGTCGGAAGAGAAGCCGAGGCGCACACAATTCTCCATGATATGCGCGTGCCTGTACTAATTACTGCCTTTTCGATGTAAGCAACGGTGACATCTTCGGATGCGGTGACGACACACAGAAGGGAAAAAGTGGAAAACGAGATTGTAGAAATGTTTAGTTTTCGTGCCTGACTCGTGGATGTGGAGATACGGAGACGGACAGCGAAATGATACACCGTCACTCATCACCCTACTAACCTCCCACCTTCCCTCCTCTTGCCCTTCCCCACTGAAGTTCGAATAAAGAGGCTTGTGCACACGCAGCTTTAACGTCTTACATCAAACAGCTTTGACACACCTCCCTACTTCACTCTCCCCTCTCTGCTTGCCACGGTGGGCTGGCGAACGATTTTCGTGAGGCACTAGTCTCCCTTCTCCTCTCTCCTTATACTCAACTTCATTGGTGCAACAGAAATAACAAAAAAGATTGACTGCTGCTTTCGCAGTGGCACTGAGGGACTCTACAGCGATCGGACGGATCAGTGCTACTTGCTGGGAGACTGGCACGCGTTTGAACGACATCTGCTGTACAACAACAGACACTTGACTTCAGGCAGCTGTGCGCCTCAAAAGAAGCACCGTATTTTTTATGTGCATTTAACTTTATTTCTTCTTTGTAGTGTCCAAATATGGGAAATAAGGGCTCCAAGGCCGGCGAGGTGGTGGGAAATCGCAGTGACGCCCATGGTAGCAAACACTCCAAGCGATACATGGCGAAGCAGCACGCCAGAGAGAAGGATGTGTCGCGTTCTCCGGCAAACAAGGAGAAGGTCGCTGACGCCGACAAAAAGACTGTGGTAAGGAGAATTGAGGCGCTCCAGCATACGCTTAAGCCCACCGTATCTGTTGTCCTGTCGGAGTTGCTCCATGATGAGTTCCGTCAGTTCACCTCCGTCTTTGCCCGTGGAAAGGCAGCGCTTGCAGTGGCGTCATGTGCCCAGGTGCAGGGTCCCCGGCATATTCTGGCCGCCGGCGAGGACAGAAGTATCGTGGTGGTCAACTACGAGACGGGCCACGTGATGCAGCGCTGGGTACACGCTCACCAAAACGACATCAACTGCCTTACGACACCGACTTCGACTGGAGCGTTCGCTACGGCCAGCCGCGACAAGACTGTGAAAGTGTGGAATGTAAACTCCGACAGCTCGCTGGCGGAGCTGCGTGGGCACACGCTTAATGTGACCGGCATCGACACGAACCCAGACTGCAGCCTCCTCGTGTCTGGAAGCAAAGATAATACAGTGCGCCTATGGGACATCAACAGAGCCGAGGAGCTGTTCTGTGGCGATGTCAAGCTCAACATTGTGCACTTCGTCCGCTTCATGCCGTCTATGCACTGCGTTGCGCAGGGCGGCGAAGACTTGGCGGTTCGTCTGTGGGATGTGCGTACAAAGGGCACGCACAGCGACCTGCACCTCTCTAGGACAATCGAAGGAATGGACTATTATCCGGTCTGTTGTGAAACAATACCCGAAAATCCTTACATGTTGCTCACCGGTCATAACGGTGTGAATAGATGTGGCTCCTACGTTGCACAGTGGGACGTGCGAACTGGAAAGCGCATCGCTTTGTACAAAGGGCACGACGCAACCGTCTCCGGTGTGCGAATGGTGGCCGCCGGCGTGTACGGGAATGGCTCCTTTTTCACATCCAGTCACGACGGCACGTTTGGTGTTTGGAATTTAGAAGACGGCGAATCGAGTGGCGAGGTGCAGCTCTCGGTGGAGCATCGGTTTTGTTTCCAGGAGGGCCAGGTGACCAGCTTCGAGGCAGAGGACAACGGCGACATCGTAATTGCATTAGAAAGCGGTTGCCTTGTCGTGCTTCGTCCTGCCGTCAAGGACGACTCAGTTGTTCCTTCACTTCGACTGCGCTACATTGGTGTGCTCGCTGTGTAGTAATGAAACGTATGGCTGAAGAAGTACATCGAGAACGTCTTTTTGCGTTTTCTCTGCTCCGTTGCCGTGGTGAAACCTGTTCATATAATGAGAAAACAGAGGACAAAGGCAAGGGTGAGTGTTGCGTGGGCGCACATCTATGGTCCTTTTCCCTCTATCTCAGAGTGTGTACGGCATGATGATGTTAAAATATTTGATTGTCCGCTTGGTTGGAGCAGCTCCGTACGCCTTCTGGTGATTGTTGAAGTTGCCTTCTCTTTGTTTCTGTAAACGTACATTGTTTCTTGATCTTGTGACCCTGTCTCTGTGTTTATGTGGCTTTTTTTATATATGGCGCTTTGTCACTCTTCTTGCACGTGTCGATGGTGAGCTACACTTCTCTCAGCTTTCTCACAGCTGCATTGTTGCCATCAACATCTCTTGGGCGCCGCTGGGCATCACAAATGACTCGGATAGGGGACTCGTACATGACTTTTTAGTGGGTGCAGAATGCATCGGTGGAGCTCTGCTGCCGCGTGATCTCGTCTGATTGTGGACTCTGACACCTGCCCCTTTGTGTTTCACTGCTCATAGCCGCATAGCCACATCAATGCCGGCAATCTTCCATGAAAATGAGGAAGGGAGGCGGCGTCTCCACGATACGACGGTGTCGTTTTTCAAAGCTTTAGATCTAACCGGTATGCTGATATACTTGCGCGCCTGAGCTTCGGCACCGGCGCGTCCGTCTATGCTACTCTTTCTTTCTCTTTCTCTTCTGTTGCATCCTCACTTCGGTCTTCAACGTCCATCATGGTGCAGTTTTACACTACTCAAAATACATCACTCTTTCTCCCGTGCCAGCATTGGTAGATGGCTGTGAGCACAGCGACTCAAAAAGACGGTGTCGGGATCCGCGAGCTACGCGAGTGCCGACTCCGACTCGTGTACGCGGCGCACCAAAAGCTGGAAGAAGAGCTTAGCACATTTCTTGCTTTCGCCGAGGCGGCGAGAAAGCACGGCGAGAGTGGAGCACTGTCCCACGATGGTTTCTCGCCATGGACAGGGATGATGGAGTCCGCCACGAAATGTGTTGACGCCACCTCCTGCTGCCTTCGACTCTTCAATCCTATCAGGGCAATTACGCAGCCCAAAGGCATGTCTACACTAGAAAAGCTCTACGGCACAAGCGCAGCACCCCCCGAAAGAGTGATCGCTTTTCTTACGCACATCTGTAATGCATTCGACGGCGTGTTGCCTGTAAAAATCGCGCTCAGCGGCGGCCACTGTCTCCAGCGACTAGACCCATCTGCTGCAGATAAATATCTTGTGGCCTTCCTCACCGACTGGTTAGCGTCAGCATCTGCGGTGGAGGAACATGCAGATCCCTTCCGACGGCGCTTTCGCTGCCTACTTTCAACTCACAGCGCACAAAAAATGTTTCACCTCCATTTTCGTGCGGTCGTGCTTCTCCAGATCGAGTGCGCAGTCCAGTCTGGGCAGAAGGGTGTCTCCGAAGCTTACAGCACGCAAGCGTTGGATACTTTCCTAGCCCCTTTAACGCGAGAGGAACTACAAAAGTACGAGGCCACGTGCTGGAAAGAGGCTGCACGGCACCATGAGGTGGAAAATGAGGTGGCTGTACCTTTTGTGTCTGCAGGCCCCGCCTCGACAACGTCGTCTGCACTCACCCCTTACAAGCAGCAAGGGATGGAGCGGGGCACCTCAACAGGGGTACATCGAGGAGGTGCAGTCGCCCCATTCTCCTTCGGAGTGGCAAACTGGAGGCGGGATGCCATCCGCATCGGTGCCTTCCTTCTCCTAGCCATTCTTCTTCGATTTACATGGGGGCCGCTGGCAAGGGCGTTAAAGAGCGCCCTGCAAGTGGCACGCGGGGCACCGGCACGTCAGCGCACTTTGGCACTATGAAAGGTGCTCTAATGTAGCGCACTCCCTTCCTTGGTCGTGCGGCGGGGATTTTTTTTTTTTTGCTCTCCACCGCGAAGATCGGGAATGCAGCGCTCCCTCCGAAGCACCGCAAGACTCTCGACGGGAAGCCACACAAGTGCAGAAGTCAAGCGCGGCTTCTTGTGCACAGCCCTTCGTTCTCATCACCCTCACCCGTCAGCTCTGCTTATAAAGAAACTTCTCTCCTGGTGAGTGTTTTGTTCTCACAATCGTCATCCAGCGCTGCAACAACACACGCACACGTCAGTGGTCACTGCGCGCCCGTACCTTCACACCCCGCAGCTCTTTGCCCGTGGGAAAACGTCTGCGTTATCACGTTGATTTTGATGGCAGGAGCAGTGTGTTTTGTGAACGGTCATTATGCTGTGAAGGTAGTTTACAGAGCAACTACGAGCGCATGAGTAGCTCTACCGCCACAAAGCAGATACCACCTCTTTCGGTGGGGATGTCCCCTCTTTCCCCATCCCTCCTTCATTGCTTTCTATTGCTTGCATTTATACCATTTTTGCCTGTCGTACTCGCTACTACGTGTATGTGTGTGTGTGTGTGTGTGTGTGTGGTTGTGTGCCTTATTAAACACACGGTCTACATACAAACATAAAATATCATCAGTATCACTTACTCTCTTGACAGCTGCAGCAGCTGGCGTGCACCGTTTCCCTCGTATTTCTCATTCTCTGTAAGGATTCAGCACAGAGGCACACATACACTTACACAAAGGTGCTTATTATCTTCATCGTCACACAGCGTAAACAGTCACACAGCACTGGAGGTCGAAGAAGCAGCAGCACCGAGCACATTCCCACAAAATGGGAATTACAGACTTCTTTGCTCGCTTCGAGAAGAAGTACCAAGTGTTGTTTGTTTTTATCATCTTCACCATGAACAACGGATTTGCCTGGCTCATGTTCGAGCCTGTCGCCGATTGGCTTAAGACAAACGTGCATGGAATGACGAGCCGGTCGCTGCAGCTGCTTTCCTCATGGCAGCCACTTGTTTTTCTCTGTACGTTTGCTCCTATTATGAAGCTGGTGACGAGATATGACGGACTGCGCCTTGCTGTGCGCATTGGCACCGCTGCTGAGATTACGGGTGCTGCGTTTAAGCTCATTGGCGCCTTTGCGCACAAATCCTCTTTCGGTCTGGTCATGCTCAACATTGGCCAAATTTTTAGCGGTGTCGGTTCTCCTGTCGCCACCGGCGCTGTTTCGGCGCTGTCAGCCACGTGGTTCGAACCAGAGGAGCGCACGCGTGCCACCGCAGCCGCGGTGCTGTTCAACAGTGTGGGTAACTCGCTGTGCTACATCTTTGTCCCCACGCTAACAAAGAAACTTTCTTTTTCTGCAGTGATCATCTACGAGCTGTTAATTGCTGCCATCGGTCTGAGTCTAGCCTGGGTGATCATGCCGCAGGAGCCGGAGCCAACGGAAGTATATACCGAAACGAAGGAGCAGATGACGCCTCAGCACAGCACCCGCTCAGAGTCGAAAAGTGATGGGTATGTTGTGGTTCACTCCAAGGAACACGTATCGCTGGTAGCGCAGCTGCACTCGCTCTGGTCCATTCCGTCGTGCGTGTGCCTGCTGGTGGTGTACGCGTGGTTGAGCGGTGGTTTCTCGGCATGGGTCTCGCTCTTTGCCGATACTTACTCCAAGTTCTACTCGGAGGAGTTCATCGGCATCATGAGCTTCTTTGGCATGATCGCCTACGTAGTGGGAGGTATTGCCTCCTCGTATGTAGTGGACCTGTATTTCCCGCGTCAGATGAAGTACGTCATCTTTTTCTGCATAACCATGAACATGCTGTGCAACCTCATCTTCATAGCCTGCACGCCCAATGACAAGAGCTACTCTCTGTGGAACCTGGGTCCGTCTTTCATCGTCTTTTCCACCGCGCTCTGCGGCTTCTGGAATGGTGCCGCTGCTCCGCTCTTCTACGAACTGGTGGCAGAGATTTCATTCCCCGTAGAGGAAGGCGTTAGTGGGATTTGTATCTCTGTCATGGAGAACGTTGGTGCCCTCGTATTTTACCAGGTTGTCTCCCGCTTCTTTACTGGTCAGTCCATGAGTGTGGCGTATTCGTTTGGCATGACAGTCGCCGTGGCGCTGACTGCAGCCGTGAAGCAGCGCTACAATCGTTCTTACCATGCTTATGTGCTCCAGAACGCCGAGGAGGAGGGTTAGAAAAAATGAGGGGAAAAGCTACTGAATTGCGCACCCCTCTCGTCATCGGTTTCACTTCTTGGACTCTTCGAATTTCTTTTTTCCGTCTCGGGGATTTTCAGTGTCATCGATGTCTTTTCTTTCTTGAAGGATGCAGTGACTCCAAGGTGATACTAGAGGCGTATGTCTCTCCCCTTCGATGTGCAGGGTCGTGAGGCAGAGGTGTGCGCGCGCAGGAAAGCTTTGCGTGCACATAATCGTGTATTTCTGCTGTATGCGGTCGACGGAAAGGCAAATGGAAAGGCAGCACATTCATCCCCACGCATGCATGCATACAGGTGAGCTGCTGATTTATTTTTTTTATCTCTTTTTCTTCTTGTTGCCGTGGAGATATGGTGTGCATATGCGTGTTAGCCTTTTCCCTATCTTATTATCCTTTGTATTTATCGGCCAACAGACTCCGCCTTCTCCAAGGTGAAGAGGAGCCGATGCAGGGCTTGCGTGCGTGCATGTCTGTGTGTGTGTGTGTGTGTGTGTGTGTGTGTGTGTGTGTGTGTGTAATATTCACGAGGGTAAAACAAAGGGCCCCTTTCCACAGCACAGTTGCACACATGCGATAGGGAGTATGATGTGGTCGAATGTTGTTTTCCTGCTTTTCCCTGGTCAGGATACTGTGTCTTCCTTTCCTTTCTGCTGTTGGAAGCTCATGTGGCTGCAGTGTGCATGGCCTCTGTGTTTCTATCATATTATACGATTCGCTTTTGTGTTGAGCATCAAGGGTGATGGCATGCGTGCGTGTGGCACGTATGTGCAGCTGTCGCGCAGGCGTCTTTGATGTGTTGCACGATGTTTGTCTGCGCATTTTGTTCTTGTGCCATTCTACACGTCTGCAGTGTGATGGGCGAAGAGAAGTTGCTCAAGGCATGAAGAGGCTGCCATCTTCACCATTAACGTTCACTCTATACAAAAAGTTTACAAGGTGCCGACGTGTTCGCCGCTGACACTGCCATGAATGAGTGTGGGTGTGCATCGTAGTAGCAGTGTCTGCGAATGTTGCACTCTTTTTGAGGTTTTTCGTCCACTTGTCTCATTCCTGTGCCCTTGCCCTGTTTTGGTGGACCAGTGTCACAAGTGGATAGGCGAGGATGTCAGCGCCAGTCGTGTGGGTGGCCGAACAGACGGAAACGAAACAAGCGGAAAAAAATGAAACTGTGTTAAAAAGCTGTAATAGCCCAGTATGTTATGTGACACAAGACCGTTCTACGTTCTGGTACCTCTACACACACGTCGTCTGCGCGCCTTGTCTCAGGCTGAGATGCAGGTGTGCGAGAATGTATTCCACTCTCTTTTTGGTTACCGTTTCCTCTGCATCGATTCAGATCCCCTTCCCTTCTATTGATGAATGTCTCCTTTCCCCACCCCATCCTCGAGCAGAGTGAAAGGGTGGACGGTAGGCGGGTTTCACAGGTTATCACAGCTCTTTCCTGTATGCCCTTTCAAACCCTACTTCTCCGACTCTATGGCTCTACCTTTCGACAACAAGGATTCTCCGAGGTCGGCGCACTTTCACCAGTCATTACACCGTAGCTGTAGGTGCCCCCTCCACCCCTAGCCGCCACTCTTTTAATGCTACATTGCGTGCACATATCTTGCTCGGTTGTTGGACTGTCACCAGTGCTTTTAATGCTTCTCTTTCATGACCACGTACTCCCGAACTCGGTAGCCCTCCTCCCCCCTTTCGGCACTATTCTCAATCACTGTGTTCGGCTTCTGCAAACGCTTTACGTACATGTAGGTTTGTCTCGGCTTTTGGGTGCAGGGAACGGATAGTCGTGAGGGGAAACGTGCGGCTCGTGGTGAGAGGCGTGGGCACACTCTCTTTCTCTCTCGTCGCTGACTCGGCGACTTGGTGGCTGCACACCCCGATCCTCTTGAAAGTTCTTGCACACACACACACACACAAACATTTTCATAGAGTCTCTCCCTTTCAGGAGAGTAGAAAGATGGATGTCAAGTACGGCAACTGGAAAACCGCCAGGCCACGCGCTCATCTCATGATCATTTTCCTGTTCATTATAACCGACCTCATAAACATGATGTGCTACATCCTCTACCTTTTACCATCACGGGAATACTACGGTGTGTATGGCTCCAATGCGTACATTGCCTTCAGCTGCATGGGTATTTTTATCTTTGCGGGAGTGAGTGCGCCACTCATCTACTGGCCCTATGCACACGGAAATGAGATGTCGCCCGTGTCGAGGCGTAATGCGCTGTGCGTGGGCATAATCATTTCGCTTCTCGCTCACGACCTCCCAATGGCGTGGCTGGAGCTGTGGATCGTCACCACGTTTGGTTGGACACAGTTACTCCAGGCGATTTCTTTGTTTCTCACCCTTTTGTGCTTCATCATCGGATTCCTCGTTACATGGATGGCCTATTCATGGAAGATGAGCAAGATGCTGCAAATTCGATACGGCAGTGCGGCCCCCAGTCAATCAGCTGTCCCCGCTGCTCAGTTGGCACGAAGCTCATCACGAGCCTATCGTATTTGAGGGAGGGAGAACGCATGTCCGGCACCCCTTAGCGAAGGGTTCAGCTTTACCTTTAGACGAGGGCTGTCTCATCCCTTTTCCCGATACTCCTGTGTACAGTCTCTTACTCCCTCGTACCCCCTTCCGCCCTGACTCTTCAGCAGCTGTTCGTCGGAGTGGGTAGTGTTGAGCTCCTCCTTTCCGCATATGTCTCCCCTTATCCTAGATGTTGCTAGATGTGTTTGTGTGTGTGCGTGTGTGTGTGTGCGTTTTGTATTGCTCGCACTGCTGCTCTTCTCGAGGGGCCATCGAATACCGAAACTGAGGGTGTAGCTGTGGCTGTGCATCCGCCCATCCTCTTCTTCAGGGCCCTCTCTGCGTCGTGTGTGTGTATGTGTTGGTGTGCGCCTGCTCACTTCTCTCTTGTGCACTGCATCATCCATTTACTTCAATCGAAGAGGGAAATGATAACAAGAGTCACTGGAGGTGACTGAAGAACAGAACTGGTCCTCACTGGCCCCTTTTCCCACTCCCCATGCTAGCAGGCGGAACGTGGCAAGAACTACAACAAACTCCCCTCCTGCAGGGCCTAGGTAAAATGGCCCCAGCTCCTCACAACTGCGGACGGGCCGCCTGCAACGTGCTCACCGCGCGTCAGCAGCTGGTTGGCGCATGTTTTGTACACACGTGCAATGGCGCTTTCTTCCCTCCGCTGCCATACTCTCTCCCGTCTTCGTCTGGGTTACCGATTGCTCTCGTCGTTGCGCTTTTCTTTGTTATTTTTCTTCTTCGTCTGGTGCTGAGTGGCGCCACAGTACAGAGCAGCGCCCAAGTCTCGTCTTTCCTGCTTTTCAAGGCAGCACTACCGCAGCAGCTTGTGGCAGCGGTGTGGTCCGCGTCCTCTCAGTCGGCCAGCCGTGTGTTACGGCAGCAGCGGACCCACACTCGGTCTCTCCTCTGTTTACTCCTCAGGTGCAATGTTTCGTATTAGCTCGATTTGCTTCCCCAAGGCGGGATGCGAGGAAATCAGGCGCCAAGCGCGTCGCGTAGTGCTTAAGCCACAGGAATACTTTGCGCAGCACCGCATGCAGGTATGGCAGATGCGGTTCAAGGAAATGGGCCCTCCCTTCTCGCGTGTCTGGGTGGCGCTCGGGGGAAAGATGCGCCGCCGTCGCATTGGGCGGCAAATAGATGTGAAGGACATGCGCTACTACTGGCGGCCCATCGAACCGCAGTACCAGCGTCTGTACATGTCACGCCTTCGTACCAAGGACCACTCGAACAAGCGCGTGCAGCCGATGCGTTTGCGAGCGACCAACATTGATATCGGTCAAGCCTCCTCGACAAAGGAATGGGAGCGTTGTAGCAACCGAAAGTACGGCGCCGCCCTCGCGCCTCCCAAAAAGCGCGACTTTGAGTTCCGCGTCTTCTGAAGTCCGGATTTTCACCTAATTGGCTTGTCCTGTTGTTCCCCATTGCCGCGTCCTCTACCGGCGGCCCTCAGCTTGGGTGTGTGCCCTGCCTCATCTCTTTTCTCTCCTCCCGTGCACTCCGTGATCTTTGCGTATCTTGAGTCTCTGCGACTCCCTTCTTACGTGCGCGTGTGTACAGGGGGACCAGGAAGCATGAAAGTGGGGAGAGAGGAATCGTTGAGCAAGAAGCACTGGGCTCTGTTTTCGCTGTTGTGGAAATAAGCATGGGTGTTGAAAAAGGATATATCGATGTGCATGAGATTGCCCGAATGGGTCGTGATCATCTGTCCGTTGTCGACGAGCGTCATGGTGTATCTCTCCGTCTCAAGTTCTGCACAGAACCAGAGGCACCACCCGAGCTTTTCGAGGTCCCCAAAGTGCGTCTTTCATGGAGCAGCGACCCTGCACACTCCTCATATCTGTCTTGCAATTCGCTTTGTTCTCAGCACCGCCGTCCACGCAGATAAGTTCGTCTTCCTTCATCTCTCGCTTCGTGTGTCTTGGAGCCCTTCCCCGACGATTGTTGGATTGTCGAAACAAAGCCCGGGGAAGTTACCCTCCGCGCTGTTATGTGCCCCCCTGCCTCCCATACCTTTCCTCGTTTCTCCAACCTCAAACTACCTTCCTACTCCTTACCCCTGCGCACGCTCACATACATACATACATACGCACATACATTCTTTGTTAGTGCCCAGCTCTTCCTGGAGCGTGTGTGTTCATCAGATCAAATCCACTCTTGCAAATTCGAAGACTTTTCCTCGCGTCGGAACCATCCACACACCTGCGCGCAAGCGCTCCATTCTCACTTCCCTTCTAACGCGCCGTCGCCGGGCTGCTGCCGGGATGATGGAGAGCCCTCGTTCACGATCCGGTCGAGAGGAGGTGCGTGTCTTTCAGAGCACCCTCGACAAGCGGACTGTGACGACGACTGTCTTTGCACAGCCTTCCTTCTACATGGGGCTAGGCAGCGCCTTGGTAATGGTGCTGACACAGCGCTTCCCAGAGGAGTTCATGCTCCGCAAGCACCTTACCATGTCATACAATGGCATCCGTGCCCCGTCACTGCTGGCCATTCCATTCTGCGCTATCAGCGGCATGTATTTCTCCATTGCCAGCGTTATCACTGCTGCGCCCACACCGCTCGCGGGTCATCTGCTCGGGTACGGCGTCAGTGTAGGTGTTGGGATCACCATGTTGTGGTTGCGTCGGGTCTCGTGGTATTACCCTCTCCTGGGCCTCATGTATCTGTCCTTTGGTGGCCTGCACCACTATCGGAAGATGATGGTGTACGGGGACAACGCCCCCATTTTTTACTGGTCAGACTTTGGAGAGATCTACCGTGACAGAAAAGCATGCCGCTTGGAGAAGAAGCGATGTGCCCAAGAGAAGAAGGCCATTGTGCAACAAGAGCGCGCAATCGAGTAGTGGTGATGGCAACGGTGTAGGCAAGTCCTCTTCTTCCTCAGATTATGGTTTAGCGCAGCGACCCCGTAAGTAGCGCGTCCATTCTCTGCACTGCCGCACCAATAGGCGCTGGTGAATGTGGCTGCTTCTCCTCTCACCTCCTCACATAGCTGGCCGTCTCCGGTACTGTGTCGGCAACACAGCTTTGACCACGACGGCAGTGTTACGTATCGTGACATCATCCCCTGCCTACCTGGGCATTCACACGCAAGTAAAGAAACAAAAGCATAAGCACAGTAGCTAGCACTCTCACCCCCGCCTCACACGCACACATATGAAGCATAAGAGGCTAGGAGGGCATCCCATAACAGCAGACGTAAGGGGAAAAACGTATTCAACGGATGGTCAAGCAGTCGGAGCCTCCTCCCTCCCGGCTCTCCCTCTCTCGCCTCTCGCTCATCTCCCCCTCTTCTCATCCTCTGTCTTTCTGCCACAGAATCTCACGCGTGTCGAACTGAACTAACGCACGCTTTTGATTTTTTCCATCGTGACTGAGTCGCAGCGCGGGCACACACAGGAACACGTCGCTCCTTTTCGACGGCACACGAAGGAATCCCCTGAGGCATACACTCGCGAGCGGCCTCCTGGAGCTTGCCTCTCTCCCGCTACTCCCTGTGGTGGGTGTATGTAGGCACAACACGGACGTCATGCACATACCCAAATACAGACACACACACACAGAAAGGACCGTTCACAGCAATGCCGTCCAATGCTGAGCTCTATACATACTATTGCCGGCGCTCTGCATGCCACCCCAACAGCGCGGTGAAGCAGTACCTTAACGGCACAGCCAGCAGCCCGCTGGAAGTGGTGGATGTCTCGGGGAACTACTTGGGCTCGCGCGGCCTCATTCCTGTTTTAGACCTCGTGAAGAACACCAAGACGGTGCACACATTGGATTTGAGCAATAACACAATGGAGCTAGAGCACGTGCAACACCTGGCATACTGTCTTGCCCTCCACCCGTGCATACGGACGGTGCGGCTGTGCAACGACGGGTTACATGACGGCCACGTCGACGCGCTGCTGCAGCTGCTGGCGGAAAACGCGTCCATCGAAGAAGTGCGTGTGGAGGGCAATAACTTGACGGTGGCTTCGGTGCAGGCTCTGACCCGGGCGCTAGAAAAGAGCAAAGCAGTGCGAGAGCAGCGCCGCCGAGAGGAGAAGGAGCACGACTCCTATCTAAAAAGCCGCACACCCTGTGTGCGGCTGTCCTTCCAAGCGCGCCTCTCCGACCGCATCTCGGCTGAAGAATCCGGCGGCTACATCCACTACGCGACGTGGTGGAGGAACCCGCAGTACAGCGTGAAGCTCTCCCGCTCGTCGCGCGTGTCGTTTGTTCTGGAGTGCGTCCATACCGAGGCCGCGAATCAAGTGGGTATGCTGCTGATGCGCCACGACGGTGTTCACCGCGTTGTCGAAATCCTCGCTGATACCCTTGTTGTGGAAAGCTCCATTGAAGATCAGCGGTGCGTTATGGAGGCCCACCTTAGCGTGGATGAGTCGTATGTTTTGATGCCCTTCTCCTTTAATGTGGGTCGCGCTCTGGACTTTACGCTGATCGCCACCCTTCGCAATAACACCACCGCACAGGAGGAGGGTTGGATCACGGTGGAGCGGCTTAATGCGCGGTACGACTGGTGCACGCGAACGGTGGAAGCGGCCTGGACGAGCGAAAACGCTGGCGGAGCCCCGGGCTGTCCTTCTTGGCGACGCAACGACATGTACCATCTGAGGTGCGCGAGCATCCCCAGCGCCACGGGGCAGCAGCAGCAGTCGTCCTTCATGGCCACAGTACACGTGCTGCTCATGAAGGAGGCTGATCCGTACGAGAACGATAGTCGGGAAATTGGGCTGGATGTGGTCAGCTACGACGTCCACAACGCGACTGCCCCGCCGCTGCTATGTACCCCCAAAGTCGTGCGCGCATCTCTCGCTCACCAACGGAAGACCTTTATTTCACTGCAGTTCAGCATGCCTGTTGAGGAGCTGGACGTGTTCGTTGTCCCGAGCACGGCGGAAGCGGGGCAGACAGGCACCTATAGCATCACTGTTTTTAGCTCAGTGTTAGTCGACTTCACGAGGTCGGTGTTCCCACATGGATGGCGCTATCGCACCGTGACTGGCCACTGGGATGCAGACTGCTGTGGTGGGTGTCGTCAGCTTTATCAGTCATGGAAGAACAACCCTGCCATTGAGGTGTGCGTGGAGGAAAGCGCGAAGTCTCTCATGGCATGCGTCGAGGTTCACACATCGAAAGCAACGGCCGCGCCACGGAGTGTGGAGGACAAGGTGCCTACAACCGCCGTCGAAGAAACATTGGCGGTGATAGAAAGGAAGTCAGAACTGGGGGAGTTTCGGCAACACCACCGCAGCTCGAAGCGAGAAGTGTGCATCGCTGTGGTGAGCTGCAGCCCACCGTCGTACCCCGAGTTGGCCGCGTCGGCGCTGTCCGAAAATTCAGCGACAGCGGTAGCCACTGGTATTCAGCAGCCCGTTTTCATAGTACCAATGCTCCGCCACCCAGCTGAGACGGACGCCTACACGTTGGAGCTCTTCTCTTCTTCTTCCTTTGTCGTCTGCGGAGCAACACGGTCGCTCGCCGTGCGGCAGCGAGAGGCACAACTGGCTGCCTACTCCGCCGAAAACGGGCGGCGCGCAGCACAGCAAAACGCAGAGCAACACGCATGTCGTGGCGGCGCCGACCTGCCTGCCCTATGTGAGGAAAGACGGGCAATATTGGACAGGCTCTACGCGACTGACCTGCCGTTTACTGACCGCGAGTTCCCGCGTGGCGCATCGTCCCTGTTTTTGGACCCGGCTGGTCCCCCTCCGGCAGACTTTCCGGTGGCGACAGAGTGGAAGCGCGCGTCGCAGCTGAATGCCTCACTCCACACGTGTGGAGGCGACACGACCTCCATGAGCCCGCCCTCGCCCTACGGCCCCCGCCACTGGTTCGCATCAGTGCTGAACGCGGTGGCAGCCAAGCCAGGATGGCTGTCTCGTATCTTTGTGGATTACTTCAAGGAGGCCGGGTTTGCGCAGTTTGCCTTCCACAAGCAGAACGAGTGGGTGGGCGTGACAGTAGACGACTATCTGCTCGTGGACAACCAAGGCACGCTGGTGTACGGTTACAGTGCCGCTGCGGACGACGCGTTCTTCCCCTTAGCCGAGAAGGCGTACGCGAAGCTCCATCGGTGTTACGAGGCGATGGAGCCGAAGGTGTGCCCGCATCTGTCGCTGCTCGAGTTGCTGCAGCAGGGGCTCATGGATGTGTCAGGAGGTTACTGCTCCACGATGCGAGTGAGGACGAAAGACGGCTCAGAACTGCCAGAGGATGAGCGGGAGGACCTTTGGCGTCAACTCAAGGGCGGTGTAGGCCACTCAGTGCTCTGCGCGTTGATCTTGGACGGTCGCAGCACTGGTGCACGGGAACGCTCGCATGCCGGTCTTCTCCCAGATCGCCTCTACGGTGTCATGGACGCCCGTTTTGTAGAACAGCAGCGGTTGGTGAAAGTCCGCAATTTCGACTCTCACAATGACGCCGACACAACGTGGCGGGGGAAATGGGTCGAGAAGAGTTCGCTCTGGACTGAGACGCTGCTTGATATACTTCAGTACCGCCCCGACGAGGATGCCATGTGGATGGACTTCGACGAGGTCCTCTACTACTTCACGGACTTGTTCGTGACGGAGGTGTGTGCGCACACAGCCACCGTCGCAGGCAACTTTGCTGAGTGTACCGCCAACGACCCCGAAGATGCCGATGTTTCGCTGCGTAACCCGCAGTACGCGCTGACAGTGACGCCAACATCTGCAACGGTGGCGGATAGAACGACGATTGAGGTGCATGTTGGGGTGCATCGGCGGGATCCTCGCCTCGATATCACGCGCGACAAGCATGCCATTGCCACTTTCAAAACTGCGATCGGCTTTGCGGTGCTAGCGACAGAAGACAACTGCCGGCGCGTCTCCCGCATCACAGACAAGCAGCTGTTGCACCTTATCACTCCAAACCGGCAGCGCGACTCCTACTGCACTCTAAAACTTACTGACGAAGCGCTACGCTCGCAACGCATCACTGTCATGCCGTTCCGCGAACATATTTTCGACCCCGATGCGGTCTACTACATCTCCGTGAGCTGCGGCGGCCCCGCTACAGTGAGCATCGCGCACGTCATCCCCAACACCACCACCACCGTGGCAGGCCAATGGGACACGCATGCCGGCACACCCGAATCACCGCTCTGGCGGAATAACCCGCAGTTCTTTCTCTCTCCCGTAGAAGCGATGGAGGTGACAATCACTCTGCGCACACCGCATCGGACATCTGGCGTGCGCGGGTTTACTGTCCACAACACGCAGCGGTGTAACAGTTTCCTTACTTTTGAGCCCGCTACAGTGGTCGCGAGCGCTACCGCAGATGCGTTGGAGGCGGTGCCGAGGTGCGTGGTGCGTTTGGCCGGCATGAAGGAGAGGCGTGGAATGCCGTATGTGCTGGTGCCGTACTCCTCCAGTGGAAGTGAGGACTTTAGTGTGGAGGTGACTGCCAATCGCTCAGTGCAGCTCCGACCGATTGACCCGAGGCTCGACTGGCATAGGGTGCGCCACAACGTGTCGATCAACTCCGAGAGAGGCAACACCGGTGGCAGCCTCGCATTTCCGTCGTGGCGCTTCAACACTCAGATGGCACTCACCTTCCCTGTAGAGCGGGAGGGCCGTCTTTTCATTTCTGCCCGGCGCCTCCGCTCCGCCGACCCACGAGTGAGGATAGGCGTGGTGCTGATGCGCTCCGGCCTCGCCGTGAGCGGCGGCTACCGCCGCCTCCTCACTTATACAGAGGAAGATATCGTCGCGCAATCATCGGAAAAGGTCAGTGGAGAGGCGGTTCTGTGTACGGAGGTGAACCTCCCGGCGGGTCAGGAGGCGCTGGTGCTATTGGTCCACACTGACCAGCCTTACAAGGAGGCCGAGGTGGAGCTGAGCGTATACTCGGCAGCGACTGTGGAGGTGCAACCGGTGGTGGAGTGGGCGAAGGTATTATGGGAGGAAGGAAGTTGGGAGCTTGGTACCACCGCCGGCGGAACCCGCACCCACTTCGCAAACTGGATTAACAACCCTTTCTATGGTCTCTCGGTAATTCGAAGCACCAAAGTTGTCGTCCTCCTCGTGCAGTACCCCCGCGACCGCGAGCACCCCAAGGTGCGGCGGTACGGTCAGAAGAAGGCGTTTCTACCGCCCCCGATAGAGTTCAAGGAGCGATGCACCGCCATCGAACTGAGTATCGTCAAGTACAACAAAGACCTGTCAGAGGTGGCAAGCGTGAATGCGGGAACCGCGGTGGAGGCGTACCTGGTAACGGAGCTGCTGCCTGATGAGCAGTACCTCCTTGTACCGTGCACTACCGAGCCGCAACACGACGGGGACTTCAAACTCTTCGTCTTTGCCGACCATCCCATTGACCTCTTTGAGGCTGAGAAGCCGCGGCTGTACTATGTCTAGCGCTGACTTGCTCTTGTGAAGTCTCTGTGACGGCACCATCCGAAGAGAAGGCACACAGGAATGTGTGGGCGGGGGTAGTGCGCGCTGTAGGTAAGGCGAACGAAGTCAGCTTGTTGGTGACTGTGTGCCACGATGCGACCTCGCCGCTCCCCTCGCCTCCCCCCCATGTCCCCACTCCGTTGCCTGCAGTGGCATGGAAACGCCTCAGTGTTTTGTTGGCTCTCTTTGAGTGTGTGTTTCCTGTGGCCTATGATGCGGTGGTACAGTCTTGTATAGTCTCTCTATCTTGTGCGCTTGCTGCCTGTGGGTGAATATCCAAACACCGCTGACATCCTCTGTTAGCATCGCTCCCACGAAAGCAGTACGGCCCTTCGGCGTCCACGTGAGGCGTGTGGTGAGAAGGGGCAACGAGGAGGTGTCTGGTGATGAGTGGAGATGAAACACATGAGGATGCTGAGTTGAGCCTCCCCTCGTTCACACTCGCTGGCACAGGCACATACACAGACATGCAATGTGATCGACGGGCATGGATGCACGCACGTGCACCTGCTTGCAATGATGTACATAATGGGCTACGGTCCCTCCCTAATATTCTCGGCTGCGTGCCTGATGTGTTTTGTCATACCCCGCCCAAGAGCGTGGCGGCACTGCCTGCCCCCCCCCCCCACACACACACATACACACAGACGGTTCGAGAGAGGGCGCACGGCCGATGTGCGCGAACTCACGCGCACATGTACTGCCACGGTGATGTGTGCTTCACCGCTCCCAAGGAGGTGGTGAAAAAGGTGGAGCCCGACCTGGCGTAGACCCCATGACGCGGAGAACAGAAGTTTTCCAGCAGCGCAGTACCATTATCAGATTCATTGTTTTCTTCTTAGGGGCTGCTGGTAAAGTATCGCATCAGCCCCTCCAATGGTATCGCCCCTGATCCTCCTCTATCGGAGTATGTGACTGATGGCTGTCTCCAGTTACCTCATCATCATTGACCCTCCTGCACAAGCCTTCTCCCCCTCCCCCTTATCACTGTTCTCTCACTCATTTGCTCTCGTTGTCTGCTTCGCTTCGCCTACTGCGTGGTGCAACACTGATGAGGGGCCCTCCAAGCAGCAGCCGCAGCGCCATTGGTGAATAAATCACTACTCTATAGAGAGACACATACACATAACGAGCATAAAAACAGGTGTACAGCCGAGTAGCAGCGCGGCATACGTGTCGCTGCATCTCTATGCACTGCCACGCCACCATTGCGCAACTCCTTTACATAGACATGCTTTCGCACACACACACACACACACACACACACACACACACACACATATATAGACACATACAAATCCATCTAGGTGCCGTGCCTGCTCTTTCGTCCTCCCATTTTCTTTATTATCGACCGTCATTTCTTCTGCACAGCAGCGATGTTGCGCCGAAGTGTGCGTGCGTTGGAGAAGTTGGTGATTGTCGAGTCACCAAACAAGGTCATAAAGGTGGAGGGGCTGCTGAGCGACCCCAAGGTAATACCGGACTGGTCATTCCACAATAGCAAGCTCCGTACGATCAGCACGGGTGCGGAGAAAGCGATTGCTATGGCCACCACAGGGCACTTCATGTCTCTGAAGGAGCTAACATGGTCTCCGCAGTCGCCCAGACCTGCTTCAGGCACCACAGCAGCAGACTTTCCTGCCAACGGCCTTCTCGTCAGCTTCTCGCTTGAGTGGGAACTAATCCCTGGGCGGCGCATCCAGGACACTGTGTCGCACTACATCGAGGAGAAGGCAGATAACTTGACGGAGATCATCGTCGCGACCGATCCAGATCGTGAGGGTGAGCTGATCGCGGTGCACGCGCAGAACCTGATTCGGCGCATGTTCCCACAACTCAACGTTCCTTTCACTCGCGCTTACATGCACAGCATCACTGCTGAGGGAATCCGCCGCGCAATGGAGGAGCGGCACGAGACGTTTGACTACAACCTCGCCAACGCCGCAGAGGCGCGGCACGCAATGGACCGCATCTTCGGCTTTCTCGGGAGCTCGGTGGTACGCTACGCCAACCCGCAAATGCGGTCAATCGGGCGAGTCCAAACGCCAGCGTTAATCCTGATCAAGGATCGGGAGGACAAGATCAAGACGTACCTCGACTCTCACGTCTCCACCTTCGAGATTCAGGCGGTGTGTTATTTTACCTCTAAGCAAAACCAGCGCTTCTCCCAGGTGGTGAAGGTGACACCCGCGCGCAAGGGCAGCACCGCTCCGGTGGATTGGAGCGACAAGGTGACTGTCACGCAGCGGTGCGAGCAGTGGGCTCTGAACGCAGCCACTCATTTTAGCCTCTCGTCCAGCGCGAAGCCGCAGGAGACCGTGACACCACCACCAAAGCCGTTTACGATGGCCACGCTCATCGCCAGGGCAAACCGGCAGCTGCATTACTCCAGCGATATGGTCAGCTCATGCCTACAGGACCTGTTCCAGATGGGTTACATCACCTACCCGCGCACGGACAGCACCCGCATCGACGAATCGATCCTGCCGTCCATCTACGCGGCGGTGCAGAGGGAACACGGCAAGCGCCTTCTGCAAGAACAGGGTCGTCCGTCCAATCCAGGCTCGCGTCGCTCCGCTGCGGAGAAGGAAGCAGCAGCAGCCAACGTCGAGGACGCGCATGAAGCAATTCGGCCAACGAACATCGACACTACCGTCGAGGAGCTCGGTGCTGTGTCGGTGCCCATGAAGCACATTTACGACCTCGTGCGCCGCAACACGATGGCGGTTTACATGATCCCGATGAAGACAGAGCGGATTGTGGCCTTGGTGACGTGCAAGGCTGCCAACGGCGAGGAAGTGGAATTTGAGCTGCAGGGCAAGCACGTCGTGGAGCCGGGTTGGTCCACTGCCTTCCGCGGCAGCAAAGGTACGGTGACAGCAGTGACAGAGACGGATCAAGATATGGAAGCAGTGGAAGACGGCGGCGTCGTTGTGCCGAGCATCTCCGACGAGGAGTTCAAGGCAATCATAGGTATGGCTGCCCAGTGCAGAGGAACAGGAATCAAAAAAGGAAGCATGCAGCTGGAGTCCGCGCAAGTCGCGGAAAACCGACCGAGCCCACCGCTGCCTTTCTCGGAAGGTGGCTTGATTGAGCAGCTCAAGAACAACGGTGTGGGGCGGCCGAGCACGTACCCGATGATCGTCAAGACGCTACTCGCACGCAACTACATAACGCTCAACAAGGGAAGGTGTGAAACCACCCCAATAGGGCGTATGCTGGTGAACACCTCCCGGGCAACATTCCCCTCCATCGTCGACATCGGCTTCACCTCGGCATTTGAGAAGAAGCTGGACCGCATCGCAAAGCCGGATAACGCGAAAGAGTGGTCGCTGCCGTCCAACGTGTCTGACGCCGACTACGTGCTCTCATCCTTCATCTCCAATTTCTTGAACTACGTGACGGAGGCAACCAAGGCACAGCGAGTCGCCATAACGGCGCGCTCCTTGACTTTACAACAGGAGAAGAAAGCGGCGAGCAGCACGTCGATGCCGCCAATGGACTTCAAGGAGAACCTAGTAAAGGAAACGAATCGGGTGATGACGCAGGTGCCGGACTTGTTGCAGAACGTGAAGAACTACCGCACTTTGACAGCCCTTCAGAACAGCCTGAACGACTACCTGCGACACAACTTCCCGTCCTCGACAGCAATGATAACGCCAGTCTCATCCTCTGGAGCCGCTTGTAGCCACAGCAGCAGCAGTTACAGTAGTAGTTCGACAACGAAGAAGAAGTCATATAGAGGGACTTACAAGGCGGACAAGAAGACACCGCGTCGCTTCCGTACAAAGCTGAAGAAGTCGATGAACTAGCACATGGACTCCCGCACCTGCACGGACCTCCTCCCCCCTTCGCTTCTCTTCGCTCTCTGCAGACGGCGCCTCCGTACGCTGCGATGGCAAATTGGGAGGAGGCATGATGCGCGTGATGGTACAGAAGCCGAAGTTTGGCTGCCTGTGTTGGTGAAGCGCTCATTTTCTTGTTTTCACGGAGTGGAGTTTCCTTACTAAGAGAGGGTGAGAGACAGTGGCGGATGTACGCACGCTTGTTAACGTCACCATACCATACCCCTCCCCAACCCCGCGCCGCCGCCGAAGACGTGCTGCTGGAATGTGTAGAAATGAGGAAGAGAGAGGTGCCTGTGATGTATGTGTACGTCTGTGGTACTGCTGACTGTCTGGTGCGAGCACTACCGTGCACTGAAGCCGGTGGCTATGCCTCTGTCATGCGCCCGTCCGGCAACTCCCCTCCCCCCTCTCCCTTGAGCATCCTGCACCTCTCCCTCTTCCGCCCTCACCTGTCTCTCACACAACTCCCTCACCTACATTCTCGATTTCTTTTTCTTCAACGCGCACAATGCGACACCGCCTTACCAGTGAGCTTTGGTCAGAAGGGGCGTACGCCCGTCTGCCGAGGTGCATCTATTCTCCCATACCCCATTCCTAGCGCTTCCTACCCTGTATCAGTGTAGCACAGGTATTTGTGTGCACGCGTTTGCTTGTGTGTTCGAAGGCAGTGGTCTTTGAGCGGTTAGCTCGGAGGCGGACAAATTCCTCTTCGCTGTCCAAGCCGCTGTTTGGGGACACGATCATCGTGATACCCCCAGCCCCCAACCCCCTGGATAGCTCACTGCCTCAAAAGCTGGTGGGGCCGTTCACACATACGCACGAGTATTCGCACACGCCTACGTCGTTTTTGTGGCACTCACTGGATAGTCTTCATTTGGCTGCACTTATTTCTCTTCTTGGCGTGGGTTGTGCTATGCGCCCCCCCCCCCTTGTCGTGCACACCGACAGGCCTCCGCATCCTTTTTCATTCACACCCGCGCGCATGCGTGTTTATTGCGTCATTCTCTGATTGCAACTGCCTCTGCTGCCGCTCTTTTTCTCATCACTCCACTGCCCCTTCTCCCTTGCCCTCTGTCACGCCCACCGCGTATTTCCGCTTACCTTGTGCGTATCTATTCTTGTATGTGTGTGTGTGTGTGTGTGTGTGTGTGTGTGTGTGTGTGTGTGTGTGTGTTCGCTAGCGCCCCCTCCCCTCATCCACCTTCTTCCTTTCGTAACTCAGACTCTCTCACTCCCTCGACTCAGTGCACATTCACGTTTCCTTAGAAGGTTTCCGTGATCGCCTCAGTGTGCACTAACGCCCCCCCCCCGCCCCCTCCACCCTCACCCCTTTCATCATACACGCATACGACACAGGTATACAACCCCTTCACTTCCCTCTTGCTGCCATATGCCCTCCGCCTTTTTCCTCTCTGGGGTTCCTCATTTGGTTTGTTGAGCTTTTGTGTTCGTGCTGTGTTTTCGTTTGTGCGCAGGGGAAAGTGCCCCCGACCATCTACGCCTGTCCGCTCCTCCCCAGTTTGTGCATTCGCTTGTTTTGCAGCCCCTCTGTGCCACTGCAAAATTTCCCCTTTACTCGATCTTATTGGTTGCTGCGGTTTTGCTCTCGCGCCTGCGTGCTTCACCTCCTCTGTTTGTTTCTGCTTTGTGTGTGTGTGTGTGTGTGTGTGTGTGTGTGTGTGTGTGCTATGACCTTTCGTCCTGTGCTTGTGGTTTTATTCTCTGTTCTCCATTCCTCGGGTTCTCTGCTTCTGCTCTGCAGCGTGGCCATTGCAGCACACGCGACAGCATTTGTCGACCGCTCTCCGCCGTCTCCGTCTTTATCTCTCTCGCATCTGCTGTCCTGCCCCATTGTTTGGGGCGTTTATTCAAGTGGGTGAGCGAGTCTTTTACTTTGCTCACCCACTCCCCTGTGGTAGACCTGTTGCACCTTACCTCCTGGTGCCTCTCATCTCTTCAGTCTGTGCGTGGACGTCTGCGTATTCAGCGTGTGCTAGCGCGCCTGTCGCTGTGAACGTTTCTCGCTCCCACCGTCGCCAGAGTCTTTCCCACATTACCCTCGCAGGCTGATCGCGCATCGAGCACGCCAAACAGGCACACGCGAACACGCACAACGTGTGTATTCCATCGTACGCCCTCTTCGGCACACATACAGGTGTCTTTCGAGTTGATTTTACCCCCCCCCCTCCCGCGCAGGAGCGCACAAGCACAGGCATGCAGTGCGAAACGGGCAAGGCGACGTCCCACCACGTGGATGTCGAGCTCGCCTTCACGGTATCGTCGCCGAGCACCGGCGAAGAGGAAATGTGCAGCGCACACGCGTCTGCGGGCCTTCACAGCTTCAAAGACACTCTCCGCATTGAACTTCCCGTCATGTCCAGCGACCAATGCACGACACCTGCGAGCTCAGCAGACTGCACGGGAACCGGATCTCCTGAGACAGCGATATTCCGCGCCTCTGAAACAGCCTTTAGCCGCGAGATCGAAGAGTGCACGCCACTGTCAATTGAGGAACACAACGCGCATCAGTCGGCAGTTGCGCTTCTGCAGGCTGATATCGTGCAGAAATCAGCCGGCGCCTCAAGCGGGCGAGGGACCAGTAGACGACTGCCGTCCTTCATTCCAACCTTCAGCAGCCTGGAACCCGTTGGGGCAGAGCTCACAAAGTCGCCTGTAAGCCTCTTCACGAGCATCCGGCGCAAGAATAGATGCAACCTGACCGGTTCGAGTGGCAGCTTGCAGCGTGAGACGTCCATCGAGGCCGACCGCACCAGTGACGGGGAGCTCGACGGGACGATCTCCTACTCAGGGGTGGTCAACCGCAGCAGCAGGAACTTGGAGCAGCACTCGACCCTGGCAACTGTGATTCCACAGGGTGCCTCTAGCGCTCTGGCCTCACCGGTGCGGCAGCAGCGGTGCGGCGCTACCTTCGGCTCTCCGGCCCCCTCCCAGCCGACTTCATCCATGTCACTGGGTGATCAAGAATCGGAGGAAAGCGGCGACAGCTCTGGCCAAGGCATCGAGATGGACATTGTTCTCCGCGACGCCTCGAAGATACGTGGTCTTCGCCTGACATGGCTCCTGTACATGTTGCTCGTCATAGTCATCATCCTCTTTGTGCTGGTGTTGGTGCAGATCACCTACGAAACGAACCGCCTGCTGACGCAATCTGCTACGGAGGCCGTACAGGCCCAAGCGGTGTCCTTGCTCAACAAGTTGAACATGCACCAGTACACTCTGGAGAAACTCTTTGACGTAACGAACGAATCGAAAATCGAGAGTTTCTCTAATGAATCTGTCACCCACGCCGTCGTGCGGGAACTCATCTGCTCCAGCTTTTACCGCGCCCCTGTAGCGTTTGCCATGTATGGCACTACCGGAGAGCTGCAGTGGAAAGTGGAGTGCAAGCAGTACAGCCCCATTACCATTCCTGTCGAGTTACCCGAAACGATAATGCCGGGTAGCTCTTTGATGCGCCTCGTTGACTACGGCAAACTGACGCTCGCCTTCCGCACCTTCTACACCGAAGGCGGCGGCGCTGATACCTACGTAGTGATGACAGAGAAGGATACTCTCGGCCGCATCCTCATAGGCGACGACATGAATGACTACAGAACAGCCACACCGTATCCCGTGATGGTAGCTTTCTTCCTGCCGCTATGGAACACAACGAAACTATCGATGCTCTTCCACACGTTAACGGAGGGGACGCGGTCCTACACGAACACACCCATGTCGCCCAGCGCGGCAGCGCTCACAGCCACCTTCAACTCATTGTGCCGCACGGACTCACCGTATGTGTGGCACACCGTGTTGTTGCCTGGGAACGCGTCGGAGAATGCCAAATCGCCTTTCAGCGCTGTAGACTGGCCAACGAACATAACGCACCGTATCCCGGACCCCTATTTCGAGCACAAGCGGTCGTGGGGCCAGGTGTCGACGGCGAGCCTCTGCGGCGTGAAGTGCGTGAGCTCTAAAGGCGAGAAGTGCGCATTGGACAACCCGACAAGCGTTTGGTTTCTCATCAACTACACACTGTCCCACCACGAGCCTTTACACACCACTGTGACAATCGTGGGGGCACTGAGCATGATGACGGTGGTTATCTTTAGTGCTGTCATGTTCCTCGTTTACCTCAGCATCACTGTACCGGTAAACTACCTCCGCTACCAGCTTATGCGAACCGTCGGGTCCAACGAGATGGCGACGCCGTGGCAGCAAAAGATTGTGCGCTGGACGTACCGCCTGTGGCTCGGCGACCTCACGTCGATCGCGCGGTCAATTTACATTCTGAGCTTGTGCTTTCGCCTTAACAAGAAGTACGTCCCAGATCATGTGTTGCGCAACCATGCGAAGCAGCTCTACATGCGACGCCGGAAGTTCAACTTTCTGGAAGAGGTGGACTTAAAGGAAGACACAATGCTGGAACAGGACACGGACTCTGACAATGAAACAGAGTCTCCGCTTGTTGGCGTGAGAACTGGCCTGCCGCCCTCCGACGCGCGCTTTCTCTGGCACTTCTCTGTGGGGCACGACAAGGATCAGGCCGCCCACGCAGCGTCCGACAGCGAGGTGGAGCCACGGATCTCGGATAGTGCAACTTTGGCAGAGGCGTCCCTCGCTTATGCCCCGCGACCGCAGATGCACACCATATCACACGAAGTGGTGGTGCCCTGCGGAAGAGCGGCACCAGCGCCGCGCGGGGCGGGATTGCCCCATGACACTTCTCTCAACGTGAAGGCTCACGGCGAGCTGGATGACATGGTGGCGGTGCAGGAGGCGTCGACGATGGTGATCGCCCCCATGGCCATTCCCAGCAGCAATGACATCATGAGCATCCGCCGAGAGTACGAGACCACCGTCTTGTGCATCCGCATCCCGAGTGTCGAGCTGGCGTATCTGATCAACTACTCCGGAGCGGTTCATCAGCACCGCCGCCTCATGCGCGTTCTTCTGCACCGCATTCGGCGTCACAAGGGAGCCTTGTTTCACTGCTCCGGTGATTGCCTGGGTGCCGTATGGAACGCATTCGAAGGCTGTCCAAACCATGCTGAGTGCGCGGCAGTGTGCGCGCAGGAGATTGCCAACGCCTTTGCATCATGCCGGAGCGACGGCATGCATGTCGGTATGGTGCTGCATCAGGGCACACTCGTGTGTGGGACCGTGGAGTACTCGAAGACAGCCTTTGTGACAGCGTTCGGTGAAGGCCCGCGTGAGGCGCTGGCTGTGGCAGAGCTAGCCGCCTCCGTCAAAACACTCAATGTTCTCGTGACTGAACCTGTCAAGCAGGCTCTCGCGGGCTTGTACGACTGCAACATTGTGGACGTCATCAAGCTCCCTAATTCAGCCCACCCGCTGCTGCTGTTCGAGCTGAGCGGTAGCCGCACGCCAGAGATCTCGCTGAACAATACACAGCTTCAGACATCCATGCAGGCGCAATTTTCTATAGACTACGCGCGAGCCTTCGCCCAGTTCCGCAACCACGAGTTCAGCAAGGCACTGCAGAGCATTCAGAAGCTCCGAGCGCACATCAGCAGTCGAAGAGCGCATCTGCTGCGTCGGTTGGAGCGTTTGTGTCTCTTCTTCGCTGCCCATCCGACCGCTCTGCCGCGCCCCTATCACCGCGCCTTCCCCGTGTGGGTCAACTATGAGGCCATTGCGCAGGCAGGGCTGCGCAATGACCCGTATTTGATGACTTCTCAAGCGGAAAGCTTGACAGCTCACAGCATGAACAGGGGTGTAGTGTACCAGGGTGTGCCGGTGCTGCGCAACGACATGGACTGCATCCGCGACTTCAAGCAGGAACTGCAGGCTAACATGCGCCGGCTAGTGTCGCCGCAGAAGACGGCGCGCCACCAAAAATCGCCCATCATGGACAACTCTACCACGCTCTCACACGGCAGCTCACAGTCATCGCTGCCAATGCAGGTCACGCCGTTGCCGACGCTTTCCAGCGCTGGGATTTTGTTAGAGATCAGCGGAGATCTCACCGAGCCACGGTCAACGACCGCATCTGCGAAGCCCCGCTACGTCGACACCCAAGAAAATGTTTCAGAGATGAGCCCCCCGCCTCCGCAGCGGGCACCAGTGGAAACGGCTGCGGCATCTTGTTCCATCATGGATCCACCGCTGGGGGCGGTGTCGGCAGCGGCGCTGGGGCCCTGCGGGGAAGCGACACGCCACGATGGGCTGGAACGGATGAGCCCTGCGATATCGACTCCACACAACGCGCCCTTTCCGTCGAATCACATGACCGCGACGCAGAGTATCGTGAATCTTCCGCCCGTGGCATTGGCGGACGTTCCTGACGTCGTCAACGTCTCTGCTGCCCTTCTGCAGAGCGCTGCGACGCACAGCGATTCCATTCGCAGCTCGGCGCAGGCAGACGGCGCGAGCTGCTCCATCATCCAATCTGCTGGGCTCTCCTTTCAGGAGACGGACGGCAGGCACGGCTTCTTTGTAGGCAACGAAACACTGCCAGCGACGATCAAGGCGAAAAACGGGACAACGTACCTGCGAAGCACACGCATCCTGGGCAGGGGCTCCTTTGGCTGCGTCTACCTTGGAATGGATGCCCACTCAGGGCGGCTAGTTGCCATCAAGTTCCTGCCGTTGCCCAGTGACGAGTCCGGGATGGAAGTGATAGAGGCGGAGGTCCTCATACTGCAGCGGGTCAACGACACACACGTGGTGCAGCTACTTTCCTACGCGTTCGAGGGAAACACCATTGTCATTTTCATGGAGTGCATGCTGGCAGGCTCGCTGCAGAACATGATTTCTGCCTTTCGCACAATCCCCAGTTCCACCGCCCGCGTCTTCATGCGCGACGTCTTGCGTGGACTAAGCAAGCTGCATTCAATGGGCATCATTCATCGCGATATGAAGCCGCAGAATGTGCTTCTCAGTTTCGCAGGCAACTGCAAGATTTCCGACTTTGGCGCCTCTGCATGGCTGCAGGAACTAGTGCGCAGAAAGTCAAAAGGAGAGGTGTGCGGCACCCCCGTCTACCTCGCCCCAGAGGCAGCGCGTGGCAGCCCAGAGAAAGAGAGCGATATTTGGAGTTGTGGCATCATGTTCTTGCAGATGATCACGGGCCGGCTGCCATACTCGCCCGAACAGCTTTCCTTGGGTGCCGCCGCGCTGGTGTACCAGATCGGCAGCGGCATCGCGCAGCCAAATATACCCGACGATCTCGACGTGCTAGACGCGGAGTTTGTGCGCGCCTGCCTGGACAACGACCCTGGCAAGCGCACCTCCGCTGCGGGCCTTCTGCAACTGGCTCTCTTCACCGTATAGTGATGAGTGATGATGAAATAGCGTGACGCCGTGCACCTCCGCTGCGGGCCGTCGCCGCATCCCTGTATGGGTGAAACAAGATTGCCTGAGCACTGTTCTCTCTTCACCACCTTCAGCACCCGCTCCATTCATGGCGCTTTTCTGCGAACGTACCCCGGGTGACTGGGTGCAGTGGCCGTCATTATAGTGGGTTAGAAGATAGACGACGGGGCAGACCACGATGCTGCCCTGCATCGTGGTCTGCCGTGTATCTCTGCATGTAACTGAGCACGTAAGCAGGGTTCTGCCTGCATACCATCTGCTTTTCCGACACGTATACACGAACAGGCAGAGAGGGAAGCACATTACTATCTGTTAACGTGTTGCCCCCTCCCCTCCCCCCTCCCCCCATACACACCTGGCTTCCCTGCTCACAATGAGAGACGTCGATCTCTCTTTCTCTCTGTATATTTACATATATGCATGCGCATACGCGCATATGTCTGCTCTCCCCTGGGCTAGGGGGTCTCTTCGGCGCCTTTCTTTCTCTTCACCTCTCTGCCTCCCCTTCCCTTTCCATGGAGTTGCGTGTATTGGCACGCGTGGGGACATAGTCAAGCGTGAGTCTGGTCATGTGCTCGAGTTTGCGAAGGAGTTTGGCGCACATGGTCTCAGTTTTTTGTTCTCCCTTGTGTATGCGCGCTTGAGTAGGCTCCGTGTACCCTTTGTCTTCGCTCCCATAACACGCACGCACAAATGTGATCTTCTCTTTAGCGTTTCATGGTGTATGCTTCGGCCTCCCCCGCCCCCTTTGGTGTGCTCGGCCACGTGTGTGCAGGTGGGTGGTGGTACGAGTGAGAGGCAACAGGTGGCGTGGGACTTCCTCTACCTCCCGAGTCCGTCCCTCTCTGTCATCTTTGGTGTTGTGTTTGCATCCGCATCGCTGGCGTGCGTTTTGTTCCGCCACGTGTGCAGAGGGATGCTTTTTTCCGCCTTTACCATGCCTTCGATGCCCGCATCCCTCCGACCCCAACGCGCGGAGTTCTCACGGCACCGCTGTGTAATACCGCAGTTTGAAGCAACCGAGACGGAGCGGCACAGCACATGTGTCAGTGAAGAGGGCAGCAAAGGGCACCCTAGCCGGATACCTGCTAAAAATTCCTTCTTGAGATCACCCGGGATCGAACACGGCCACGCCCTCAAGCACGACCCTGAGCGCAGCCCATTCGGATCAAATGACGCCATACACCGGAGTATGCGTTTGGCGTCGTTCGCAGAGCACGCATGCGGGAAAGGGTCAATGAAGGGCTAGAAAAGCTCATTAGGAGCATCATATAACGTAATAAGGCATGGCTAGTCCTGGAAGACCAGGTTGTAGCCGCAGAGCAGCATAGGGCATGCAAAATGTAGCTCTGCATACATGCATACCTGTTGGCGTGTTGGTAGTCGAATACACACACGTAAAAACAGTTTCTGCTGCAATGCAAGGCATGATAACAGCAGGCCGCTCTCTCTCTTTCTGTTCGTGGTTAAATCTCGCGGTTCAGTGCACCGGCTCCCCCAGGAAGCCAAGCAGCAGCATCTCTCCATCCCTGCCAAATTCAGCGCCACTTCTGCTGGTGACCTTGTCAAGTGCCTACGACATAGGAAAGTCGGGGCAATGTGCTGCTACTAATGTCAGCGGTGCGACCCTGGACAGCATTATGCGGGAGCGCCCTGCGACGGCGAACAGGTCCGCCCCACCCGTATGAGGGGCAGTGCGGCAGCGTGAGTCGAACGTATTCTACCTCCTCCCTCACAGCTTACGGAAGTGTGAACCGTCTAAGCCACCGCGAGCGACGCACCAGGAGACGACCACCATGACGAGAGCGACTGTGATGCTACCTTTTAGGGGAAGAGTCGGTAGTGTGTGAAGTATGCGCATTGCTGTAGCGCCTCTACCGACGCGTCGCACTACGCGAGAGGGGCCTGTGTCAAAGTTGGCCAGAGGGCTGTTCAGTTGGATGTCATATGCGTAGAAATTGAACTGTTGACGAAGGAAGCATCAGGCACGCTCAAGGATGACCTTGTCGGCTGGTGTACCTATCGCTAGCAGCGCGAGTGGGCGTGCACGTGCGCTGCCTCTTCATGTATGACTCGTATATATATATATATGTGTGTGTGTGTGTGTGTGTGTGTCATTGTTTCTGTTCTCCCCACCCCCTATATTTGTGTGTTCTTCCGGCTTATCTGCAGCGAACGCAGAAATGCATCGCCCACAACCACACAAAAACGCACACCACCTTCTCCCGTCCCCGTCGTCCCCACTTGGCATAATGGGAGGGGGGGACAATGAGAGGAGAAGTGAACCCGACAAGGCGAGGAGCGCACGCAACGCGCCGTGATGCGCCGGTGTATGAGTTTGTTGCCCCCGTCCCCTTGCCCCTCACGTACACCTTCACCTGGGTCTCTCTCGCACCTGCGCACACATGCACATTCTTTCCTCCTCTGTCCCACGCCTGCCCTAGCGATTTACTCGGCACCATTGTGCCACACTTTCTTCTCTATTCATCCCCCCCTTCCATCAACCTCCAAGCGGCTGAAAAACTGCGCACTGCTGCCGTTTGCAGTTCAGAGTCAAGGCAGTGGCCATTGTGGCTTTGTGTTCTGTTCGGCTGCCTCGTGTCGAGTCGAGAGATGCAACGATATGTGGGGTGTGCATGGGTGCACCGAAGCGGCAGATGTGCAACCGCCATACTAGCCAAGGCAGTCATGGCGCCAGAAGCCACTGCTCCATCGTTGCTGCTATCTTCTAGCATGCTCACTACTTCACGCCACTGCACCACGACGAGCCCATCGGCAGAGGCACCAGCGCGAGCCGATGACGGCGACGCGCCTTTATCTCACATCAAGCAAGACATGAAGGCACTCGAGATGCTGCGCTCTATCACGCCTGTCAGCTCCACAGAGGAAATCCAGGCAATGATTAAGAGCGCCAAGAACGCTCGTGAGGTGCGAATGGTGCTCGAGAGGATCGTCTACACGCACCACCTCTGCTTCGATCTGCTCAACGGTCACGGCTACCGTGTAGCGGTTCTGCAGACGCTGACGGCTGTTGCGCCTCACGCGGGCTGCATGCATGAGTGGTTCGATTGCGTTTCTCGCTTCCGGCGCCTGGGATTCGTGCTCACCCGGACGTACGCAGCGGAGGGTTTCACAACGATACGGCAGTGGCTGTCGCGCGAGTTCCTTCAACATGGGCGATCGCCCAGCCTCGTCACGGAGGGCACGGCGCACATCAAGGAGCTGATGCAGTGGTGCCTCGAGGACCGCCTTGTCTTTGACCATGTCCTCTATACCCGCATTGTATTTTTACTGACGATGATTGTCAGCTACTTTGACAGGCAGAACCTATACCGCGCCTCCTTCCCGGAAGAGTTCGCGAAACGAGACGGTATCGTGGTAGAGTGGATCGTGACGAACGAGCGGTGCGTCGACTTCGACGAGTGCGTGCTTCAGTGCGACGCCGTGGTCGAGGAAGTGCTGGAGCAAATGCGGCAGGACATACCATCGCGCCCGCCGTTCAGTTTCATGTACCGCCTCGCCGACTACTACTTCGCTACCGATAACATGGAGAAGATGCTTGCCGTGATGGAGGATGCAGAGAGCTACGGTCTGAGCGTGGCGGAGAGCACGACGGCAAAACTGATGCAGATGGCATGTGCCTTCAACTCTCCACAGGTGCCTGAGCTGCTCCTGCGGTGGCGGGTTCTACCCCCTCAGTGTGTGCTGGCCACGCCGGACATGAGCCGTCTCCTCTTCTTCTACAGTCGCTCTGGTGGCGGCCTACCGTGCCCACACTGCGGTGAACCCTACAATCATCGGAACGTCAGCGTGTATTGCTGGCTGCAGACGCCGCCGCACCAGCGGCAGTGCCCGGCGCTGCGCAAGGCGCGCCTGCAGAAGGGAGAGTTGGAGGAGTCCCGGGAGCTACCGCAGAACGCGGACTGGTCAGCACAGGCCTTTGGGCTCTTCGAGCTCTCGCGTGCCCGTGCCATTGAGTGGACGGCGGTGGAGTGGCGTGGCTTCTTGCTCTGCTGTATTTTCTCTCCACGCGCGATGGAAGCCAAGGCGCTCATGGACCAGCACCTCAACGTGACGGAAATGGACGACTTCTTGCGAGCCACCTGCATTCGACTGCTGCGTCACCATGCACCAGCGGAAGCCTGGCCTACCTTGAAGAGCTGGAAGCAGCAGCAATGTAACATGTCGCCCATTGCGCTGCAGGAGGCGCTGATGGCTGCCTCAATGGTGGAGGACGCTTCCACGCGGCTGGAGCACATGAAGGCGGTATGGCAGCTGCTTGTGGAGAAAGATAGCTACGTAATGCCCCTCACACGCCGTTTCTACCAGCGACGAATGGAAGAGCTGGCAAAGATCTACGCTGCCACCGCAGGTGGTGACGATAAGGAGTCGCAAGGCAGCTTGTTGACTCAGCGGGAAGAAGTGCAGCTAATGCAGAAGGTCGTGGAGATGCAGCCACGTCGCGTGTCGCTGCTCGACATGAAGGACAGCGCTGCCGACTTTGTTGTCGGTACACGTCGAAAGAACGTCTATCAGCCTCGCTAAGGCAATGGACCTTCGCCGTCCTGCTTCTCCACCTCGCTTCCCTTCCTGTCCTGCACTCACCGCTCTCCTGCAGATTTGTGCGTCCGCGTATCTGCGGGTGCGTCGGCCACAACATTGGGGGATGGTGGTGGTGGTGGTGGTGGTGTGTGTGTGTGTGTGTGTGCGTATCGGTACAGGTGTACGTGAGAAGCAGCACCGGGTTGGTCCCCCATCGCCACAACTCCCACGCTGCAGTTGATCCTTTCAACCGATGCTCTTGTAGTTGCGCTCACAGAGTGCGATGGTACGCATGCGTCTCTCCCATACAGGGACAAGAAACGATGAAAGCGAATATCACTGAGTATGCGTGTGATGTAAGGCAGAGCTCGCTTCTCTCCCTCTGGGGGACACGGGTGCCAAGAGACGAAACCGAGTGCGGGAAAGGTGTTGGATACTGGTCACCGCTCTCAGCTCCCGTGCCGATGGACGGTGCGCTTAACCAGGATGGAGAGTGGGGGAGAGGTGGCTATACGCGGAAGCAGCGGTGACACATGCCCCCACCCCACCCCCTTCCCGCCTAGTGTGCCTGAGCATCTCTTGCCATGTGCGGTGCGATCACCCGCCCTCTGCCCACTTTCCAACTATGCCTCATGCCGTCCTCCTCTTCACTTTCTTTCACGCTGCTTCAGGCATCTCCCCAGTACTCATTGGTCTAACACCAACAACAGGGAACAGACGACGGCGTCTCTTGGCTACCGGCACAGACGCCACCGCTCTAGTGGCTGTATTGCAGCACTCATAGACACATACATACGCTCGTTTTCCACGTATCCAACCCGATACCTGCCTCTCCCTCCCCTCCCTCTCCCCCTCTGTAACGCTCCACATGACCGCCTCGGTGCCGCCCACCCCCGTGCGGCACTCAAGGGTCGACAACAAGGTCATTCCAGCGGCGAGCCACCACATCCCACCACCTCTAAACGGATACGTCTTTGTCGAGCACCTCCGCAGTGCCCTCTCACATGACACCTTCATCGCCCGAGATGCGCACCAGCAGCAACATCCGGAGCAGCAGGATAACGACCAGGCGAAGGTCATTATTCGCGTATACGCCCTAGAGTACCTTCGCCGGGATGAAGAGTGTCGATTCGCGCTTGAGCGAGAGTGCCTGGCAGCGCGTCTGGTGGCGCATCCGCATCTGCTGCCATTGGGCGCCCCATTCGCCTCCAAGACAGATTTGTTTACTGTCGAGAAGTATTGCGCCGGCGGCGACCTCTACGAGCTGATGGTGTCAGCGGCAAAGGAGGGTCTTATTGCCTCAGAGACAGGGGCGGAGAAAGGCGAAGCGCTGCCCCGCAGCAGCACCGGACTGCCCACCCACACCGTTAAACGCTTCATGCGAGAGTTGCTCTCCGCCGTGCAGTACCTGCACCACACCTGTGGGCTTGTGCACCGGAACATCAAACTCGAAACTCTCTTCATCGACGAGGAGCAGCACCTTCGACTTGGTAGCTTCGGACTGTGTGCAGTGCTGCCACCACCAAGTGTGACGGCTGGAGACAGGGAAGGGACGCCGGGCGCATCGGAAGGCATGGTGTCTTCCTCACCTGCGCCTCTGCGGCTGTGTTGCGGATCGAAGCACTACGCCGCACCGGAGCTGGTGCGGGGTCACCCCTATCAGGGTGAGGGCGTCGACATGTGGGCCTGTGGCGTCGTGCTCTTCGCGCTTCTCACTGGCTGCTTCCCGTTCGACAGCGACGACGGCGACGAGGCCCTCTTCCGTCTTCTGTGCGGCGACGTAGAGGCTCACCTGGAGCAGCACCCGGCCAAGGCGGTCATTGAAGATCCTCAGGCATGCGACCTGGTGCGGAACTTGCTGCGGCCTAACCCCGACGTCCGCTACACTGTCTCCGAGGCGCTCGAGCACCCGTACGTGTTGGAAGCGTGAGTAGGCGAAGTGGACTGCAGGGGAGACCGTGAAGAAATAACTTCAATAGAGAGGGTCGACAAGTGTGTTACACATCTCTTCCGAAGAATCACTGCACTCTTCTCCTTCCTTCTTCGCGCGCACACGCCGCGCAAGTACGCGGGTCGCCAAGCACCTCACGGCAAGTCATGCACCCTACACGGAGAGACACAACGCGATCCCCCCTCCTCCTCATCCTGTGTGACGAGTATCATCCTCGCTTGCACACTCATCATCGTCCCGTGGACAATCGTGAGGCACAAACACACATACATACACACACACCATGGACAGCTGTCCTGCGCTGCGCATGGGGAGTTCGATGTGAGGCTGTTATCCCTTACCATATCTTTCCCATCCTCTCTCCTCCGACGCGTCCCATGAGCCGTCGTCACTTCAACCCTTCCCGCCCAGCTCGCCTCCCTCTGCCTGGGCACTCACCACGCTACGCGCACTCGCTCGTGTATCGGTGTATTCCTTTGTGGGCTGTGTTTCCGAACGTAGCGCCGACGTGTGCACTACGGAGGTAGCCAACAACACAGAGACTACACATACTTCGTCATGCGATGCTTGCGCCGCTGCTGTGGCACCTGGCCATCAACGCTCTCCTCATATCAGCGGCTGTTGTCGCTGGGTGCCATCATGAGCGCGCCACAGGCGTCGGTGGAGGGGTTGCTAGGCCAGGTGCGACAGCAGGCGGCAACGTCGCCAGCCTGGAGTGTCGACCTCAGCGCATTGCTCGAGCGCTGCTTCACCGTCGGGTGCAACTCCCCTTCGTCACAAACGCAACTCATGGACTGTGTGGCCGCCACCCTCGCCAGCGTATTGAGTGCCAGTGAGGCGCCGTCTGTCAGGACACTCAGCGTTACGCTACCCACGCCAGAGGCAGTCATGATTGTGCGGCAGCTATGTCAAAGCACTCCCCTTCTCTCCTCCCTCGAGTCACTGGAACTCGTGGTGGACGCAGCAGCTGTCCGCACCCCGCAGGAAAACATGGAAGGCATGGATTGTCATGCGGTGGCAGCGCTACTGCGGGAGCTGGCTGCGCATCAGCGGCGCAGATCGGGCCAGTCTCATTGGACGTCGCTGAGCATCTGGTCGCGCGACACAAGCTCGCCGAGCGTCTTCGCCGTGAGCTTGAACGCAGAGCCGCAGCACCACGTAGCGCAGCGGCTGTGGGACGACGTCATGGTAAGTGCCTTGGCGGAACTCGTGGCGGCAGCACCCTGGACTCGGGTGGCGCTGTGTCATTCTGACCTGACCCCCAGCAGTCACCGGGTCCGTCAACGGCTTTGGGCATCTTTCGACAGCGTTCACGATTCTCTCACGGTGTTAGACTTGACTGGGATGCAGCACGCTCACGAGCTGGTTGCTTCCAGGCAGCTGCGTCGCCTAGTTCATCTCTCTTCTCTCGATGTCAGTCACACGCAGCTCGAGGAGGACGCCGTGCAATGCCTATTGAGGGACGTGCGGGATGGCGTCGGTGGGTGGTGGTTGCTGCAGCATCTGGGCTTGGCGCAGTGTGAGGTGAGCGAGGCTGTTGTGACGCTCCTGCACGATGAATACGAGCAGCACGCAAGAACAGAGGCGCCGTTGCTGGAATCTTTAAATTTGTCGGGCGCTCGACTGTCACGCCGAGCTGCCTTCGTCATGGCAATGTCTCTGATGCAGTGCACGCGACTGCGACACATTCAGACGCGTCACTGCCACCTTCAGCCCGCCTCTCTCGAGAGTATGGCAGCGGCCCTGCTGCACGCCCGGGGGCTGCAAACATGGGTTCTGTGCCTCAACAAGTTCGGTGATGAAGGAGTCGTGGAGCTCACAAAGCATGCGAGGTGCTGGCCCTCACTCAAAGATATAGATCTCTCACGGTGCCGCCTAACCTGTGCAAGCGTTCACGCACTCAGCCGCGCGATTCCTGAATGGAGCAAGCTGCAGTCGTTGCGGCTGGCGGGCAACGACTTGCGGTGGAAGCCATCGCAGGCACTGCCTTCGTCATCGCCGAGCAGAGTGGAAGGCAGCGAGAACGAGAGAGACGCAGGTGGCCTCTTCGCCTACGACACATCCTACATGAAGGGCTACGGCAGCAGCGCCAAGGTGCCCACCTCCTATGAACTCGAGCGGCGTGACCGGAAGGAGGGTCGCCAGCGCTACAAGGGAACGGAAGAGCTCGCCGAGGTAGCGGTACCGATCACCCCGCCACTAGAGGTGCTTGGTGAAGCGCTCTCCATGTGCTTGGAGCTGCGGGTGCTGGACTTGAGCGACTG
This sequence comes from Leishmania tarentolae, assembly GCA_033953505.1. Classification (NCBI taxonomy): domain Eukaryota; phylum Euglenozoa; class Kinetoplastea; order Trypanosomatida; family Trypanosomatidae; genus Leishmania; species Leishmania tarentolae. The sequence goes on from CP119845.1 coordinate 47,628, forward strand.
CGCTATGGCCGACGCACAACTTGTAGAACTAGTCAGCAACTTCGCTGGTGTTGCGCTGGAGGAGCTTCGGCTTGCTGCCAACCCTCTCTTCACCACTGTGCCAGCGCTCGACGCACTGGTCAAGCTTCTGTGGCGCACGCCCAAACTCTCGGTGCTGGACCTGTCCTTCACCGGACTCGGCGACCTAGGCGTATCGATGCTGTGCGACGGTACTGCTGGAGGGGACGGCGGTGTGCTCAAGTCCATGTCTGGGTTGCACACACTGCTGCTGTCTGGCTGCGCCGTCGAGTCACTCGGCTGGGAGTCACTAGCAGCGGCGGTAAGCCAGCTCACGTCGCTACGCCACATTACCCTGCACCACAATCGTGTGTCCAAAACGGCGTTGCTCGAGGAGCTGTTGAGCGAACTTGCCACCGTGCCCTCGCTTCAGTCTGTGAGCCTAGTGGGGTGCGTGGACTCTCCCGAGTCGCTGCACGGACTTAGAGACGGTGCGGTATGCCGTGCCCTTCGCGAGCGCGGGGTGCACGTGCTCCTCTGATGCTGCCGAGGAAGAGAACGTACGGGCCGTATGGAGAGGTGGGAAGGTCGTGTTACGTATGAGGAGAGCGATCCACGTCGGCACACGAGTGCATCACACAGGGCAGAATAGCGCCCTGCATAGGAACGGGTGCCTTGGAAGAAAGAGGCATGAAAGCACTCGGAGGTAGAGCGTTGGCACGTTCCCATCGAGGACGGGTGCGACATGGCCAAATGAAGCGTTCGCTGAACTGGCAAGCAGCGGCGTGCACGCGTATACTCTACATGGGAGTGTGCGCGTGTGTAAGTCCGCCATGCGTCAGTGCGTATATGGCAGCTCCCCTGCCCTCCCTGCCCTTCTCTTGTTGCTTCCCATCCGTGTGGCATGTGAACAACCCACCTGCGCACGACCGCGTACTCTTCGCGCAAGCACGCATTCAGACGCCTTTGTGGTGTGTGCGTGAAAAGAGAAGTGTGTGGAGCTTGTGAGTATGTGTGCAGGGGGTGGGTGCGGTGCTTCCCTCTCTCTCTCTTGATGCCCCCCTCCTTCCTTCAGTCTTTCCACACTCTCTGCCAGCACGCGAGCGCACTCGTATCAGCGTGCCAGCATCCGATCTCTTCGCGGCGGCCTTTCTTCCATCCTTCCTTGCTGTGGACGCATGGAGGCGGAGCGCACTACCCCATGCCCTCGCTGTTCTCACGATGCTATGACCGGCCTCGCTACGAGGTGCCCTGGGTAACGCTCTCCTGTTGTTCATAGCCACGTGTGCACTCATGCGTGGGTGGCTGGGGGCGGTGAGCGGACGATGGGATCCTCTGCTCAAGACGCTTCGCTGATAGGAATATGTGTGTGTGTGTGTGTGTAGGCTTCCTCCCCCCCTCCCCCTCTTTCGCTATAAGCCCGCGAGTCCTCTTCTTTTATGGCGCCTGTGTGGCGTGGCTTCGTGGTGGCAATCGTGATAGTCGTTGGGCTGTGCCGGCGCCGGTGGGTCCGCGTGTGGCACACAACGCTGTCCTGTAAGACACCTCTAATGAGGCCTCGTGAGGGGGACGGGGTGCGCCCCCCGAGGCACATGCTGGCGTACTGCAGGTGTGTGCGTGTGTGCTTCCCTCCCGTTGTCGACATGCATAGCACGTACAAAGAAAAGAGAAGGAAACAGCAGCTGAAGAACACCTCAGCTGCGTGAAGACGCATGTATAGCCCCTGGTCCACTACCCACCGTTCCTATGAGGTTGCTTCTGTTGTGCCCGCACGGGCGCGTGCAGTCACTTTGGGCCCCTCGCCCGACCGCAGCCCCCCCCCCCCCCACCCACTCTGCCAGCCCTGACCGCCACTGCATGTGCACCGGAGTCGGTCAGCTTGCATCACCATCACCAGCGATACCCCCTCTCCCTTGTTTGCGCACCACACCACACAACCGACCTCCGCTGCTGTAGCAGACGCGGAAGAAACAGCACACAACAAAACGCGTGATACATCCTACCCCACACTACTCAATCACACGCGCGTCAAGCGGGGCGATGCCGCCAAGTGTGCACTGGGGCAAGCGCCCACGAGAGGGTGACAATGACGAAACCTTTGTGCGTTTTAGTGAGCTCTCTCCGTCAGATAAGCTGGAGCGACGGCGGCAGGAGCGCGCGGAGAAGAAGGAGCGTGACCGTACGCTGGCGTATTTCAGGTCTGTCCAGCGTGCGCTGGAAGAACAGGGCAACGGCGGCGGTGATGCCGGGGCCCTCGCATCCATCGTGGACGGCTTCTTCTCGGAGCTGCTGAAGCTGCTAAAGGCGGACTCGTCGTTTTACATTCTTCGGAATGGCACGGCGTGCCGTGTTGTGGAGCTGGCGCTCGCCAACGCGCTGCTGCTGCACGTCAAGTCGCTTCTCTACGTCTTTATCGGACACATTGGCGAGCTTCTCGTTTCCCCAGTCGCGAGCTACACGTTGGAGACACTACTGGCAAGCCTGTCGCAGGGCCTCAGCGCGCTTGCAGACACGAACCCGGGAGGCCTGGAGGCGGAACTCGTTGAGGGCGGTGTCGGCGTGCACACGGGCAGTGGTGTGCCGAGCTCTGCAACACTGCTAAGCTCCATGGTAGAGGAGATCTGCGAGAACGCTGAAGACCTCATCGTTCACGACATCGGCGGCCGTGCCCTGCGCTCGGTGGTTCTCATGCTTGGCGGACACTCGATCAGGCAAGCGCCCCTGCCCATTCACCCGGTCGCTTTCCCACGCGTTCTCGGTACACTGGCAGAGGCCATCGTCAAGGCACTGGAGGAGGGCTACGGCCGCGAGTACCGGGTAAAGAGCCCAGCAGAGGCGTGGATGGCGGCGGTACAGGTGCCGGCGACAAGCCTTGCCGTACAGAGCCTCTTGCGCGTAAGTAACGAAGGCAGTGTTGTGGACCGTTGCGTACGTCAGCGGATCGAGCAGCTGTCCTACAAGGGAAAGCCGCTTTTGCACCACTTGCTGGTGGACGCGCTCGGCTGTCACGTCTTCCAGAGCTACCTGCAGGTGCCGCCGCCGACCACGGTTGTGGCCGAGGGCGACGCCGCTGCCGTGCGTGCAAGTGCGTCGGCAGAAAACAGTGGCGTCAGCTCCGAGACGGCGTTAGTACCCGGTGGGGAGACGTCTTGCTGCTGGTCACGTGCGGCCGGAACGGTCACTGTCGAGGTGAATAACCTCCTGAAACCTGGCAGCGACCTTGTTGCGCAGACAAGCTACGTTCTGCAAGACCTCGCTCTGTACGCACCGACAGCCACACATCTCCAGTGGCTTTGGGGGCGCTTGCTGGAGCCACGACTGGCACTCTTGTTTGACGTTCCAGCGCTGACGCCAGTGCTCGTGCAGTTGGTGAAGCGATGCGCGTTTGAGAGCTTCATGCGCACGCCTTCCGCGTCCTCGGGTCTGCTGGCTGCCGACAATGCAGCAGGCCCGGCGACTGAGGAGGTGAGTCACCACGGCACAGTGCTACCCGCCGATGTTGTCAAGATGCTGCACAAGGATGCAATCCGCCATGTGCGCTACTCGCCCGTGCCCATCGCCTTTCAGACGGCGGTGTGCGCGTCGGTGTGCGCGTTGGCGAAGCAGCGCGTCGTGAAGGGAGCGGCGCAGTATCTTCTCGTGGACGGGGCTCTGGGTGAGAGAGGATACGAGCTGGCGCGCTTTCTGCTTCACCTGCACCCGACGGCATCGACGGTGTTGCAGTACTCCCTGGACAAGCTGCAACGGGACGACCTACTTGCTGTGATGTGCCACCAGAAGGGCAGCCTCTTCATGCAGCAGTACATCAAGGTGTCCGCCCTCGCTGTCTCCAAGTCAACGGTGACGTATGCGGAAGGCGATAAAGTAGATCGCGGGAGTGGTGCTGCTGCTGCGGTGGCGGCGGCAGAGCTGAAGAGCCCGCTGATGCGTCTCTTCCGCCGCCTGCAGCCGTCCCTCGGAACACTCATCTACGATAAGTACGCCGCCTTCATGCTGGAGGGTCTGTACGAGGCAGCTTCCATGCCGGTGAAGGAGGCGCTAGTGAAGTCATTGGTTCTTCACTATCAGGAGATGCGCGTGCAGAACAGTGGCTCAACTTCTACAGTGTCTGCGAACGCGGAGGCGGCGCCGTCAGGCCCTTGCGCAGCAACAGAGGAAGAGGATCAGAATGGCATGCACGCAGACCTGACCCCAACGCAGAAGCGCTTCATCGCGTACAAGGTCATGTCGAAGTGCTGTGTGGAGCAGTACTTACATCGCAAGGACGACTGGATCAAGTTGGCAGAGCGGCAATGCCACGCACAGCGACTCCTGCGTCGTATGCTGCTGAGTGAGTAGCATGCTCTTCTGTGTGCGACTACGTAATGGAAGCACGGGTAGGCGACAGCTATACCGAAGAATGCGAGATGACCGGCATCACCACCGCCTTCCTTTCATGTCTCGGCTCGACCCCCCCCCCCTCGTCCTCCCTTGGATTTGCCTCTGTAACGCTTCCTCGAGTAAAGCCTAACGTGCGCAGAAAATAAAAAGGCGAGCACCAGTGAAACACCGTAGCCGCCTGTGCGTATGCGCACGGGCATGGCTTCGTTACTCGGCGTTCCCCAAACGCCCGAATGGAGAGTAAGGGAAGGAAGGAAGTCATCTGGTATGGTGCACAACATGTCTTCTCTCTCGGTTGCTCAGCAGCACACGCACGTCTCGGTGCACGCGATAACATAGGCGTGTGTATGTATATGTGTGTGTATGTGTATCTCCCTCCCATCTCTCCCTCGTCTTCCTGGTCGATTTCTCTTGTTACGGCCCTCCTGCTGACAGCACACACGCATGCGCTATCATACCAACACACACACACACATATATATAGACACACACACACACACACAAGGGACGTATTGCAGCGCGTGCACCAGCGAAATTTTGTTTTATGATGGCCGACACGGCGCATTCAACAGTGATGCCGGTACTAGGTGAAGGGAAGCGTAGCGGGAACGGCGGCTTCGCCAACATCGCGGCCCCGGTATCCGCGGATGGCTCCATGGACCACGTGGCGCTGTACCGCCAGTTCTGCGCAGAGGAAGGGTGCAAGGCGAATTCGGCGTTTCTCCGCTACATGAAAGACCATGGCGGCGATTTCTGCCTCGAGCGACTGAATCTGAGCAACAACTACCTCGGTCCCAAGGGACTACGACCAGTGATCCGCATGATCGACCTGTGTCAAACCATTGTCTCCATCAACCTGGAGAACAACGGGATCGGCAACGACGCCGTTATGGACCTCTGCGAGGTGCTTCAGCGCCACGTCAGCATCACCGCGCTCAACTTGAGCCACAACCCCATCTCCGTTGCAGGGGGGAAGCGACTGCTGCAGCTCGTTGAGGACAACCCCCGCATCACGGAGTTGCGTCTCACCGGAACCGACATCTTCGAAGGGTCGCAGAGCCGCATCCGCATGGCCCTGCAACACAACTCCGCTACTCAGCTAGGCTCCGGGCCGCGCATGGAGGTCAACAAGGAAGTGGCGAGCCCTGCCGCCCTGGCCAGGGCGGCAAGGAATCAGCCGCCGCTGTCCCCAGCACGTCGGCGCGGTGGCCCAGCGGCGGCTGATTCCTTGCCTGCCTTGACGCCTCCCAAGGCCACATTGCAGACGGTTCATCACACCCGAAGCGCTGAGAACACAGCTGCAGACGGCACTGTTGCGGGAGCAGCGTCGACGCTCAGTGGTGCTGTGTCACACCGCAGTCCTCCGAAGGGGGCGTCAAGTTCTCGCAACGGTGTTTCGTATAATGCTACGTCCGCTGCAGCATCGGAGGCGTCGCCGCGCGACATGTGGCAGGAGGTCACGCTCGGAAAACCACAGCATCGCCCGCCGCCTCCCGCGATGGCCTCACAGAAGCACGAGAGTGTTCCCCTGAGCAAAGTGAAGGATCTGAAAGCGCTATTCGCTGAGCGGGCGCGGCTGCTCACAGAAATAAATCGGGGGGAGGCCAGCCGACGCGCTTATGCGGCACGCCAAGAGCTACTGGCGCTGGAGCGTCATGGTCGACCCACTGAAGCGACTGCTAGAAGTGCGCAGTCACGCACGTACCCCGGCCCCGCGACTGCAAGTATTCCCCTTCGACGACCGCTGACTAACGTGGACGAGGAGGTCGTGACGACTGCCCGCACCATCGACGGTGACGGTGAGAATGCCTCCGTCGACATTTCTGCCGCGCTAGACGTCGCCGCATCTAGTGAGGGAGAGACAACGGAAGCGGTACCGCGCAGTGACAACGCCCATGCAGTGTATTCGCTTCCCTCACCGGACGATACACGTGCGTGCATTACTGACACCACGGCGTCATCCCCGGTGGTAGGGGAGAAGTCCGGGGAGGCAGGCCTCTCGGACACGACAGCCGCGGCAGACCCGGCTGAGCCGCCCCAGACCCACACCATCGACGATGTGTTGACTGTGACCCGCATGCAGCTCCTTACCAAGGAGGAGCAGTTCACGGTGTTGTTTGACCAGGGCTGCCGCGAGTACATGAATCACAACTTGGATGCTGCGTACATGGCGTGGAACGAGGCAATGCGAGTGGCGGTGGGTGAGGGACAACGGGAGTGGATGGCAGTAGTGGCGAGCAACCTGCAGCGGCTCAGCTACGAACTACTCGTCGAGGAGGGCACCTCGCATCTCGGACACGGTGAGCTGGACAAGGCACTTGAAGCATTCAAGCTCGCCTATGATGTAGCCACGAAGGCGAAGAACGCAGCGTGGGAGCGGGACATGCGCACGGCGCTGCAGAATGTGCAGAAGGCGCTCTTCCACCGCTGCCACGAGGCGGCCCTGATTCTTTTCCGCCGCGCCCAGGAAGATATGAGTGGCAGTATTGCAGCTACAACGGTGACGGAGGACGACTATTTTCTGATCCCCGGCACGGAGGAGATGGTGCGTCACACCGCAGCCTTCGTGCGAGAGTGGTCGTGCCTACTGTTGCTCAAAGAGGCGGTTGGTATGTGGGCAGAAGCAATTCGAGTCACAGCACGGCTCAGCGAGGAGGCAGCGGCACCGCTGAAGAAGTCTGTGATGGATGCTGTGTCGCTCGTCGCCGCCTTCATTGCGCAGCACCACTTCAACACGACGTCGCCGACAGGCCTGACGTGGTTCGGCACGGACGCTTACCTATACCATGAGTGCATCCTCCTCAGCGAGCTGTGGTGTGACCTCGTCGCGTACAGCGAGCAGAACTTGCATCACGGGCTGCTGAGCGCCATATGTGCCGCCCAGCTGGGTGAGCTGTACGTCGCCACCTTCCAGCTTCCGCAGGCCCTCATTCAACTGAACAAGCTGGTCACCTACGGCCGAACGGAGCAATCTGCGGTGTTGGAAGCAGCGGGCCTGACACTGTGTGGTCGGGTGCATCTTCAGCGAGCTGACTACGCACTGGCGGAGGCGGCCCTCGGAGAGGCCCTGCAGCTCTGGACGAAGGTGCAGAGCGACCCAACGCCGAAGGAGCTGGCGGATGGCCACGACGCCGGCGTGTGGCATCGCTACGACGTCCCAATGATGGACCCCTCTTCTGTTCTAACAGACGAGTCGGCCCTCGCTTCCGCTCAGGCGACCGCGGCTGAGGAAAGTGAGGCGAACGCGCCTGCAAAGGCGGTGGCCACCCCGCCGGACAAGCTTGAAAAAATGATGGACACCAGTGGCGACGGCCGTAGCAACACGCAGCTCCGCATCGAGACACATCTCCCGACGGACGCGGTCGCTGTGCTCGCCAGCATGTGCCGGCACTACAAGGTATGCCTGCTACTACACACGTACCGCTACAGTGCTGCACTAGAAGCGCTGGAGAACAGCCTCAACGAGGCCTATAGCGACACCCTGCGTGAGAAGCTGAGGCGGAACTTTCACCTCAGCCCGTCTCTCGATGAGATCGCCGCAATCGCTGGCGTTCTGAGGACACCGTTGATCTTTTACACCTTGATTACCAAGTACGACTGGGCCGTTGAGGAGAGCGTCTACACGGCGGAGGACTTGCTGTGCATCTGGGCTGTTTCCGAGTCCAGTAAAATGCGGTTTGTGGAGGTGAACTTGGCCAAGGACTTCAAGTGCACCTTGAGCAGCCTCATAACCTCGCTACGGCAGCGGCTCTGCATCGAGCCTGAGATGGCCGTGCAGCCGGAAATCATCACGGAGCTGCCGAGCCGCTCCTGGCAGGAGCCGCTGCGGGTGCTCTACAAGGCGTGCATCCACCCCATCCTCGGCTACGTGCGCGCGCTAGACCCGAATCTTCTCCTCAGGGATAACATCATTACTGTGGTGCCATCGGGGCAGATGTGGATGGTGCCCTTCCACGCGTTGCTGAACACGAAAGCCAGCGACCGGTATTTTGTCGAGGAAGCGGCCGTTCAGATGGCATTTTCTGCTACGCAAGCTGCCTTTGCCGCCCTCAGCACGGAGCGAGTGCAGAAGCAGGGCCTGCACCGCGAAGTGGTAGCGGTGCAGCGCGACACCGTGCACGGCGCAGCCGATGCTTTATTCTACACGCCCTTTCCGTCTGACACGGACAGGTCGGAGCAGGAAGCCGCAGCGGTGGTCGAGATACTGAGTACGGGGCATGCGCAACTGGCGGAGCAACGCCGCCGACATTCCGCCCCTGAGAAGGTTATCTTCAGCCGCAAGGTGGAACTCGTGGAGGACGTGGAGTCACTGCGGGCAGTCCTGCCTCGCGCCCGCGCTGTGCATATTGCCACAGCCACCACAGCAGCACCTCCGCTGTCGCGGACGAGCCCGGTCGATAAGACTGCCTTGCGGCCAGAGGACGAAGGTGGTCTACTGATGTGCACTGCCTCCCTGATGGGGGATGTTGGCGTGATTCGGGCGGCCGAGATAGCGCACATGGAGCTGGCAGCAGAGCACGTGGTCTTGACGAACACGAACATGTCGCCGCAGCACATGAATGGCATCCGCGATGACGTGCTCGGGCTTCTGCGGGGCTTCTTCGGCAGCGGTGTGCCGTGTGTTATTGCGGGACAGTGGTGCACGCCGGACATGAAACCGATGGAGCTCTTTCAGCACTTCTACGCGCAGTTGTGCGCCCCACTACCAGCACCGCAGGTCGGCTTGTCTGGTTGTACGGCTGCCGCCGCCGGAGACAGTGTGAGCGTCAGAAGTACGCAGTTCTCGAATGCTGCACAGCCGCAACTTGTCACCGGAGAGGACGAGCCGGAGGAGAAACGGGAACTGTTGCGTCATCGTGCATTACTGCTTGCTCGCTCTATTCGTCATCTTCTCGCTGAGGAACCGGCAATGCGTTACCAGCCTCGTCTGTGGGCAGGCTACTACTGCATTGGCAGCGGCTGGTAGTCGCTCTGCGCTTCACTTCGTTATGGTGGAAAGTGGGGGAAAGGCGAAAGCGCGGCAAGGGATCAAGCGACGGCAACGGGTCTGCAGGTGCGTGTCGACCGCACACACGTACACCACCCTTTCCCTAATGTACAGTAGATCGTCACACGGCACGTATCTTGGCGAGACGTGTTGTGAGCGATACTCTTGCCGCCACTGGTGTGGCACGGTGGCCATCTTATTGTATTCTCTGCTTCTCAAGTCGTCTGTGTCAACGGTCACGCGTGCGATCGGCCCGGTGATACGATACGAGCGCCCTTCTCGACCTGTGTGTATGTGTGTTCGTTTCTTGCGATTTCATGTAAACTACCGCTCCTCCTAAGTGGGCGTGGGCGCCTGTGTGTGTATCATCTCTGTGCCACTCTCAAGCACGACAGACGAAACGGGAAAGTCTGAGGAGGAGGAGGGTGCCATTCATCGGGCATGCTGGAGGCGGTGCATGGATGATCGTTCCTGAGGTCGTCTACCCTTTCCAAGTATCCCCCCTCCACCCTTGCAACCTCTCTCGTGTTGAGCGCACTCCACCTCATAAAAGGGCGGTGGTGGTGGTGGTGGGGCGCGTCCCCGCAAGCATGTATATGCTTGCTTCAGTGGCACCAACTCACACACCGCATCTATGCCAGGACGACTCGTCTATGGCGTCCCACACACAATGTTCTCCGACTCCCGTGTGAACTTCGGAGCCGAAAATTGTCTTACATGTAACAAGTCGTATCATGGGAGACTATGCATCACCACCTGCGGACACACACACACACACCACCTGTGCACGCATACCCTCTCTGTATGACCATTCTCCGTCCCCCTCCTCCTCCCTCCCCCCTCTGTCTCTCGCTGTCGTCAAAGTTCCGCCGCGTTTTTTTTTGTTTGTTTTGGGGCGGTACTCTCAGAGCACCCTTGCGCATTCTGCTGCATACTAGGAGGGCACGCGTTGGGTCATTTTGTTCCTCCGCCTCTCCTACCAACGGTGCGGCATCTCGCCCCCCTCCCCCTCGCCGAACTCCAGTTCTCTGCGTGTCTCGGCGTCAGCGCACTCACGCCTTTCTTCCCTGACTGACTCACCACACCCGCGGCGCAAGGCACACAGACGCGCAAGGACGGCCTGTACTGCTCACACAGAATGAGCAGCAGTATGCGCAACATCATCTTTTTCGGCTCTATCGCCGTTAGCATCATCGGCCATGAGGTGCATGATGAGGCCGTGGCGGCGCAGCTGGAGCGGCAGAATGCCTGCATCAGGGTGCGCACGACCACCGAAGCTGCGTATGTCAAGACAGAGGAGGTTTTCGGTCTAGACGCTACCTCGCCCCTCTACGAAATTCATCCGACCGTCAAGGACAACCTGGCCAACTCGCTCACCCATCAGCGGAGCATCTCTCATCCGAAACCCCACCGACAGAAGGCTGCCTTCCTCCCTGTCATGCTGAAACTGACTCAGGATGCGGCTGTGGAGGAGGTACCCTCGATCGAGGACCAGGATGGTGCACTCTTGCATCTAGACTCGCCGACGAACAATGTGAACCCGGCGCCGAGCTACACCTCGGCCTCGGTGCGCATCGAGGTTGGCATCTCGCACAGCGGCGGTAGTTCAACGCCGGTGGGGACGAAGAATGTATTCCTGCCCTCGCTAAATTACCTTGCCGCCCGTGACATGTGCAGCGTTGTGCGCATTCCGGTGTGGTCCAACACGATCTGGAATTCGGAGACGGGCGAGGTTGACGTGGCGGAGCCACACCGTCAGTCTTCGCAGCCACATAGCGTCATCGACGGTGACGGCAGTAGCGGTGGCGGTGTGCTCGATGACGTACGAGACCGCAACAGCAGAGGGGATGCAGTGAGTGGCGTGGCGCTTAGCGTGTACGCAGTGGTTCGTGTCATCAGTCTCGCAGAGAAGGTGCGTCTTGCCTTGGAGGCCGACGATGCGATGCGTTGTCTCTTGAGCCTGCCCGACCCGGCGACAAAGTTAAGTCTCGCCCTCACCCAGAGAGGCAATGCCCCGTACGGTGCCATGCCCCTCGCAGAGCTCTACACGCATCACCGACACTTTTTCGGCTATTACCGCAACATCATCATCAAGCACAGCAGCGTGGTGACGCAGCGACTCGCCGAGGCGCCGCGACAGCGCGAGGCCGACGCGTCGTTCCCTCACCGCTGGAACACGCTCACGGTTGTGGACCTGCGGCCAATTCTCCTTGGAGAGGATGCGTTCGCGCCCCTTCTGGTCACCTTGGCCTATTGTACCAACCTCCGTGCTCTGTACGCCGACGGCAACCACCTCGGCGACTTCACCTGCGCCCGACTCTCCGCCCTCTTCCGACGGCACCGCTACCTCGCCTGCGTATCGCTGTCTAAGAACACCATTCACGAGGCCGGTGGAGAGCACCTGCTGCGACTGGTGCGCAACAACCTGCGTGTGACGTCCATGCCGTGCCAAGGGAACTTCTTCTCCGATGCGTTGCGCAGGCGCATCGAGGAGGTTACCAGGCGAAACGCCGGCGTCATTGCCCGCGATCCGCTGAACATCTTCTCCTCCAGCTACGACTATCTCACGGACTTATCGAGCCTGCCCAACTCTCTGCAGCAGCAGGCTCTGCGGATATGGACAATGCTTTCGGCAGCGCCGGTGGGTGACGTCGACGTGATGGTGCGCAACTTCACCACGAGCACGCAACGTACCTTGGGCGACTCGCCAGTTGTCGCGATGCAGCGAGCCAAGGCCGCTTTGCACGCACGAGAGTCCTTCTCTTTGATACCGCCGGCGGCTCTGGCGCCATTCTTGAACGAGATCATCCGCACGGTGTCGGTGGGAATATCCCGTGTAGTGGCCGACCCTCTTGTTCGCTCACTGTTCTCAGACATCGAGACAGTGGTGGCGCGGGAACAGGAACAGACCGATGCTCAGCGTCGTGACGAGATGGCCGGTGACAGTAGCGACGCGTCACTCCTGCCACCGGAGGTGTATGATGCCTTGGGTGGCGTATACACACCACAAATCGACTCAGAGATGATGTACGCTCGCTCCTTCGCGCGCATTGTTGTGGCAGCACTTCGAGGTGTGGCGCTGAGCACGCCGTGGGCCGAGATTGCCAAAGTACTCGAGGGCATCGGCCGCGTGCATCGCAGCCTTGGTGTGATGCCAGAGGACTACTGGCTCGCAGTCCACATCTTCATGACCTCGTTACGCATCAGCTGCGGTGCAGAGTGCTACGATGCCGATAGTGCATCCTCTTTCCTTGGCCTGCTGGCGCTGGCGGTGCGGACGGCTGTGGGCACCGAGACAGTGCTGCAGTGAGCATGGCACTGCATGGTGGGTGAAAGCGAGTGGCCGTTCTTCTGCATTTCCACAAGGTCATCAAGAGTGTGCCGCAGTGCGTGTGGGCGCGATCTTCGCGCTACGTCTGTCATCGACATTATCTTTGCCTCTCGTCTGGCCTTTAGTGGCGTCGTATTCGTTCCCGTTGATGTGTCTATAGGACCCCCCCCCCTCCCCCTCCCTTCTCTCTTCTCTTCTCTTCATGCTTTCCGCCCCTCACCATCAAGCGTTTCTTTTCGTGTCAAGGTCTTCGAATGCAGTTTGGGGGCATCACTCCCTGGCGATATCACCACCCGTGCACGTGCCGCCTCCTCCTCCATCCCTCGCTCTCACGAGTGGAGGAGCACTCGTGTGTGTGTGTGTGTGTGTGTGCTCGCCTGTCTGTGCGATGTTTGATGTCTCACTGAACGGGGCACCGGAGAAAGGCATGGCGTCATCACAACTCCTGCGGCGTTGAAAACAGGAGACGGCTCGAGATGCTTACGTCTTCCTAGCACCTTCTCCTTCTGGATGCTACCCCCCCCCCTCCCCTCCTCCGCTCTCCTCCCTCGCTTGCACCAGCACACATGCTGCGCAGGTACGCGCATATGCACGCCAAGTTACAATCTTGGCCATTACCACCCCCTTCTCTCCCCCGCTCGCTCTCCGGAGTGCACGAGCACCAGTGAGAAGACGAAGAGAACGAGGGGCTGCGCGCACTCTATAACGTTGTGCGTCTGACTCGTTGCTGCTGCTTAGTCGGGCGAGCCCTCTCCTTCTCACGGTCTCAGACAGCAAGCCGAAGACAATGAACACGGCATCGGTAGTGAGGCTGATGCCGCATGAGTACCTGCATGTGGAGAACACGAACACGTGTGAGGTGCTCACCCTTGTCGGTCCTATTACGTACACCCTGCATGATTATCACCGCAAGTTGCACGAAACATCGCAGCCATGTGTTGTGGTGCCACCCAGCTACTTCGTGGAGGTGAAGAACCCGATGCACATGGTGCCGACGACACTGGATAAGGCCGATGCGCCGCCAGTGTACACGCTGCTACGCAGCTCACCTGGGTCCTTCACGGGCCTGGAGGTGCTGCGATACAGTCGGTGGAAAGTCCCATACGGCAGCAGTGAGCTACGCTTTTTCGATGAGTCTCCGTTCCCACTGCTGCCAGATGAGACCGTGGATGGGCCATCGCCCATGCCGCTGCTGACGGCTTCAGAGGCGCTCATTCTGGAAGCACTCGCACCACATGACGTTGTGGACCCTGTTACCGCTGAGACAGTGCACCGGGCTGCTCAGGAATGCTTTCTTTTCAAAGGGCCTGGCCTCTACACCCCACGACTTGACGAGCGCATCGTGAAGAAGGTGACCGGCGTGTACGTCTCCCCACCGCAGGTGTGCTACCTGTCAGCCAAGCACGACTTCGTGGACGACGAGGGTGTGTCCCGTGTGGCTGGAGAACAGTGGATTGTGCAGGCGCACGGCATCTTCTTTGCCCACCCTGCCGTGGTATTGCAGTTGCGTGACGCGTACGTGCTGTCGAGCCTCGAGGCGCTGACGTTCGTCTCCTACAAAGCCTTCTACGATGAGGAAATTCAGGTTGCCCGCGAGGCGCAGAAGCCGTACCTCATCTCGTACGCGGACACCAAGGATGGGACGTACGTCCCACGGCCGCATGAGGTGTTTCAGGGCAAGCAGAGACAAGTGCACCTTAGCGTCATGCAGTACTGTGTTATTGTCAACCCTATCGGTTCCGATGGGACAAGAAAGCGTCAGCAAGCGGAGGTCCGCGTGGGAAAGCAGAGCTTCATGCTGCAGCCTGGCGAGTGCTGCACGAAGCCTCTCACAGCGCTCGTGCTGAGCCAGGATGAGGCGCTGCTGCATGTTGCACTGCAAGCCTACACGGAGGCCGATGGAACTCTTCGAGAGGGCGGGTCGCGTTGGCTCGTCCAGGGCCCGCGGCAATACATACCGCCAGTGTACGCGCGCGTGGTGGAGCGACGGCGCATTATCAAGATCGACGAGAACTGTGGCGTCTACGTACGCAACATCCACACAGGTCAGGTGCGCTCTGTCTTTGGTAAGCCATTCATGCTGGGCGCCGACGAGGAGCTCTGGGAGCACCCCATCAGTGCCTATGTGCGTCGCCTTCTGGCCGAGCCGCGGCAATCGCTGCGGGTAACGGACATGTCCGCCAAGGAGAGGGCGGAGGCCTCATTGGAGGAAGGTTGGGCGGCCACGCGGATAAAGACGAATGAGGTATCCTCGAGCGCCGCCGCCGTGGAGATGTCGGGGGGCGGCTACTACAGCGCTAGCAGCAGCGGAGAGAGTCTCGATTCCTACGACAACTTGATGGATAAGGACGAGCGCGCGGACGAGATGCAGCTGCTGGACGCCGCCATACGCAACGCACACCCGCCAAGCCTCTCGCGGGACATTGGCCGCTATCGCGTCATCACAGCCAACGTGGAGCACAACACGCTGATGCGCCTCTACGACACGAGCACCGGCCTCAGCCGCGTTGTTGCCGGCCCCGCCACGGTGTTCCTGGAGCCGCATGAGCACTTCACACCCTTCTCCCTCTCCGGCGGCTGTCCAAAGGAACCGCACCAGATCCACTCCCTAAGCCTCTACCTTGGGCCGGACTACATGGCCGACGTCATCGAAGTCGAGACCCGCGACCACGTCCGCCTGCGACTTCACCTCGCCTACAACTGGGAGTTTGGCTCCCTTGCCTCAAACAGGAAGGCGGGCGGGGTCGATGCAGAGCGGGCCTTTACTATCCCGGACTTCATTGGGGAGGCGTGCAAGGCTCTGGCGAGTCGTGTGCGGTCTGTGATAGCGGGGCAGGCCTTCGAGTTCTTCCACTGCAACTCGTCCACGCTCATTCGCCAGGCAATCTTCACGCCAGCTGAGGACGGCTCCATCGTCTCGCACGGCGACGCGCTCTGCTTCACCGCAAACGGACTTTATATTACCACGGTGGATGTGCAGAGCGTGGAGCCGGTGAACACCAAGACGCGGACCGCACTCACGAAGAGCGTGCAGCTCGCGGTAGAAATCATCACAAAGGCCCAGGAGAGCGACGCTTCTCACCAAGCGGCGCTCCTCGAGCAAGAGGCAAAGGGTGCGTTGGACCTACAGGTGATGCATGATCGTGCCAAGGCAGAACAGCAACGCACGGAGCTGCTGCGCGTGATGGGAGACAACACGGCGCTGGAGCAGGCCAGTGCCAGTCGTGCGCAGGCGCTGGCCGAGAGCGCTGCGCGCCTGGCAGAGGTGCAGGGAGAGCTAGACGCCACCCCGATTCGTTGTGCTGCCCACATCGTCAGCATGGACACAGAGCTGGAGGTGTTGCGCAGGAGGGCGGAGCTGGACCTTGCACACCGCCAGTCAATGAACAACCTCGCCATCGACAAGATTCGCAAGCTGTCTGACATCGAAGCGACCAAGTACGAGAAGATAATGGCCTCACTCGGAAAGGAGACTCTCGTCGCGATTGCGAGCGCGGGCCCAAAGCTGAAGGCACAGCTTCTTGGCGAGCTGGGCCTGCAGGGCTTTCTCGTCACGGATGGCAAGACGCCCATCAACATACTGAACTTGGCAGACAAGATGACTGCCGAGCCATCAGCCACCACCCCTCCTTCAGCAGCCCCTGGTGCAGCGCGGGTGTCGTGATGGCACACGGGAACCTGCGCAATCAGAGACGTGCGAAAGGGGGTCTAAATGAGCTCTTTCTTTCGCTGTGGGCCGACGTCCGCATCGCGCACCTGCCGTGTACCCGCCGGGGTACACACATCTCCAGGGGCTGCCTTACGCCGCGCTCCTTCCCTTGCAGAACTTGCCAGTGGCGCGTCGTCGTCCGTGCTGTTTCGGAGCACTTTCTTTGGTGCGACCGCACATGCGCTCGCATCTTTCGGTCTCGACGCTCTTCGATGAGAGCAGGTCTTTCAGGTGTACTGCTTATCGTCTATCTCAACAGGAGCCGGCTCTTGCACAGCCTCCCGCCCCCCCCCACGCCTCATGACTCTCCTGGTCTCGCCAGTGAGGGAACCCAGCGGCTAACGCCATGATGTGGCGTCACCTTTGGGGTCTGTCACGTGCTGCACACCCCCGCATGTGTTAGTCGGTAGAACGGCCGACAGTGGAAGAGGGAGATGAACGATAGTTGGTTGATTGAGCGGTGGGGAGTGCTTGTGGCAGTGGGCAGTGGCGGGGTGGCGGAGCTGCCGGCTCCGCACGGAGTGCAGCCTAGCATGCATGCACACCGGCTCATGTGAACATAGTGGCACACGGGCACAACGTCTGAGCCGGCTCTAGCGACTCATCTCACCACGCACCTACCTCATACTTCATTCGATCTCCCCTTCTCGCTCATCCTCCTCTCCTCCCCTTCCCCCCACCCCCCCCACACACATTGCAGCAACACGAACGCACCTGTTTCTGTCGTCTACTTGACGTCACAAAAAAAAAAAAAAAATTATGCACGAGGTTAGCATCGGCACGTCTGACATTGTCCAAGGCAGCCATGACGACGACGATGGAGCCACGCAACAGCTGCCACCCGCACTCTCGGTGGTTGAAGAGCATATGCAGTGCATGCGGCTCGAGCTGTGTGGGGAGCGGCACCCACCCGGTGGGTACGCTTCCAGCACCGCGATTCCCTCTACTGCCGCCGGGCTAGCTCGTGTCGCAGTACTGGTCGATCTGCTAGACCAGGTGTACTACTGGGCTATTGAAGAGGCCTCCACATTCAAGGATGAACCAAGTCGTCTCGCAGAGACAGAGGCTCCTGAAGCAGTGGTCGCATGTCTGTGCAGTCAGCGGCCGCAGCTCGTGGCCCAGGCTCTGCGTGTGATGCAGCCCATGCTGCGAAACCGCCAAACCGCATACGAAGCACGCCGCGTGATGGCGGATGTCTGGGCGTACCGGGAGCGGGCCAACTCAATGGCGCTGCTGCCGGAGGGGGTCGATCCATTGCTCGCCATGCTGGCGGATGTCTTGCAGCAACACAAGGGCGTATTACCAGTTCTTGTCGAAGCGCTCGCCACCGCGACGGCAGTGCTAGTGCAGGATGCGACAGCGTGCGTGGATAGTGGCAGCGGCAACGATGTTGATATGAACAATGGCCTGTCGCGGCACCGTCGCATTGCACCTCTGGTTGTCGCCCTTCATGAAACCACTCTCGTGTACCAGACGGAGACCGCTATGCGGCGTCACCCAGACGCGGTATCGCTGCAGGTGGAGGGCGTGTCGTTCTGCGCCGCCCTGGTGGACCTCCCGTGGCCCTTCGAGGCGGACGTCGATGACGACGGAGGCACCCCCACATCCCTCGCTGACACTGTCGCTCACAGCGACGGCGTGCTTGCGGTGCTGCAGGGCGCCCTTCGCCGCCACCGTCAGAACATGCGCATTGCTCGCGGTGTGCTGCACGTGTGGCGTGTGTGCGCGCAGCACCCAGCAAATCGTGTGCCGCTTCTTCAGCATGGCGCATATGCCGGGGCACTAGAGCAGTTGCGTGCGGTGGGGCCGTGCACGCCGGGTGTCTGGCGGGAAATCGCAGAGACGGTAGGCTACTTCATCCCGCTGTTGGATGTCTTTCAGCGCCGCTCATTAGCCCTGACACTGCGCGAGTTTTTGCTGCGCCGCCCGCAGCTTGAGATGCTGGAGATCATCTTGGCGCTACTGGTGTCGCTGCTGACCGTTGTGAGCAGCGGACGCCGTGGAAGTGGTGACAAGAGTGGTGCGGCGTTCAAAATGTACGCCATGTACCCTCAGCCCCCCGCAACCGTGCCGCCACCCAACGAAGCCGGCATCGCTGGCGATTCGCATCACCGTAAGGCCAAAGCCGTACTGCGTCTCAGCCCGCTTCAATGGCATCCCATGCGAGACCACACCATGCACAGCGGCGCATCAGCCGCGGAAGAAGATACGTGGCACTTCCTCCTAGAGCGCTGCGCGATGCCGCAGCTGGTGAGTGGCGTACTCGAATACTTCAGTCACTGTGAGGCGGTGGATGAGGAGGATGCCTCCGATGTGGAGCGTGTGTGCTGCTTAGCTGAGGTGGTCCTCGGCTTCTTCTGAACCTCCTCTCTTTTCTCTCTCTCTCTCATCCACCATGCCTCTTGCCCCGAGTCAGCCACCGGCGCCTGGAGAAGAGGAGGGAGAGCGGCTGTGAGCATGTCATGTACAGCGGGTCACGTACATCCGCCCACACACTGACACAAAACTCATTGCCGAGAGCTCAAGCACGTGCCTTCGCGTGATGTATAAGTGGAGAGTGTCAGTCCCACGTTCACCGTGGCAGCTCTTCAAGGGCGCGCCTTGTGGGCGGCGGTCGACCGTTACTATGACACGCCTCCCAAGAGGGTCGAGATGAAGGCACATGCGTGCATTTCATCGTACAGCGGCGCCGTAGCAGTGCAGAGGACGCGCTCCGGGCCACGCGCACGCACCTATCTTCCCTCCTCACCTGTATTCGGTCTGTGGCGTAGGCGCCTGAGTTTTCCCTCCGGCAAGCCCGCACTCCTCCATCACTCTACCTTTATCCCTGTCCCATGTTCTACCAACAGTGTCATAGCACACAGACACACACACACACACGTGAGTTATAGCCACCCCACTCGTTACCAGCGGTGCCACTGGGCTGTCACCTCCCTTCTTCACTCGGGCACGGCACTTTTCTGGCACCATCGCGAAGAGAGTCATGAGCGTACTGTCGGAGGCACAGCGCACTCGTGCATCTCTGCAGTTCCTACTGTTGGATCAGGACTCGGACGGCTTCATTAGCAGCCATGAGCTGGGGGCCTACCTGCGCGCCATCGGGCTCTACCCATCTCAGAGCGACATAGCGAGCTACATCGCTCTTGTGGACCCGGGGGAGCAAGGACGTGTATCTCAAGAAAGCGCGCTGGCTCTGTACGAGAAGCTCTACCCGCAACGCACTACCGCTGAAGAGCTCTACGCCGCACTCAAGGTTTTAGATGACGATGCAGACGGCTACCTTACCACGACGCAGCTTCGACACATCCTCGTCAACCTCGGTGCTCGTATCTCGCAGGAGGAGGCGGAAGAAATATTGTGCGACGTGGAGAAGGACAGGGAGGGCATGATTATGGTGGACGACATTATTCAACTGCTGATGCCTACCGGGGGCGAGGAGTGCCTGTGAGAGAGATTGGGAAGGAGGGCATCCACGCCATGGGGGTACGTCCTCGAGTGTGTAGATGTGGCTCTCCCTCCCTCCCCCCTCCCTCTTGTGCCTCTGCGCCGCCATTTTCTTCTTTTTTTTCACTGACACCGCAGTTCTCTTCTACTGCTTGAATGTAGACAAGTGCCTCTCAGCCCATCTCGCTGTCTGCTGCTCGACAGCAGGTGGTCACCGAAGACATGCAAGCACAGGCATCATCCACTGCTTCTCTCTCACACGCCCTATCGCCATCCCAGCTCCACCTCGCCCTTTTCTCGCGTGCGTGCGTGAACAATTTCATCGGACTGCTTCGTGAGTGGCAAGGACGGCTCTCTACGGTCCATCGCGCTGACGCATCATGGGGGGGGGGGCGGAAGGACGTCTCTCCATCCCATCTCTGGCGGTGCGTGTCACTGCCTTCACCCTCAAATCTGTTCGTTATCGACCATCTCTCCCCCCTCCTCCCTCTCCTCCCTTCCCCCCCCCTCCTCCCCCCACCATACACATCCGTGGGCACCAGCTCGGTGTACGAAGCCACCACAGCAGGGAAGGAAGAAGCGGCACCATCATCACCAACTTCGAAGCGGGTAGAGTATGCCACGTGTGCAGTTGTTCATTGACAATGGAGGGTACAGCGTTAAGGCTCTCTATATTCCCGCATCGGCCAGCACCAGCAATAATGCAGCAAATACACATGCCTCAGCACTCCCAAGCAGCTCGACGCATGGGGAAGCCGCAGCGACGGCACCTACATCCGCGCCTGCACCCAAAGTGCTTGTCGTGCCAAACTGTGTAGGGGCTGCTGTGTACGCTGGCACAGGTATCATGGGCGACCAGCTTGATCACCTGCCGCACTATCACGGACTGATGGTGCGCCGGCCAGTCGACCGCGGCTTCGTTGTGGATGGAGGCTTGCAGGCACGTGTGTGGGAGTACGTGCTTCAGCATTTCTCTATCGAGTCGGAGGCGGAGGTGGACGTGTGGCTGACGGTACCCTTCGCCGCCCCAAAGGCAGTGGCGCAGCTGCTCTGGCTCCTGTGCACACGCAGTTTCCGCTTCGGCTCCGTGACAGTCGTGAGCAGTAGCTTCATGAGCCTCATCGCCTACACCTTTGCGAGGGACGCATCAGCCCCCTCCAGCGTTTCCCGCAAGCGTCCCCGCAGAAGCGTTGGCACGGATGTGCAAGCGTTGCGTGGCTACACGGCTGCCAGTGCAGCCGACGGCGGGATGGCCATCATGGTGGATGTCGGCTTCTCCGCCACCACCGTCACTCCATACGTCAACTACATACCTGTGCACAGCTCTATCGTGCGCCTGGACGTGGGCGGCAAGGTGCTCACCAACCGACTGAAGGAATACATCAGCTTTTCGCAGATGAACGTGATGGAGGACACGTGGCTCATCAACCACATCAAGGAGCGCTGCTGCGTCGTGGCACGGCACCCTCGGTGCAGCCTCCAACGCTATGCTGCACTGTGGAAGGGCAGAACAAGAGAGGAAGTTGAGGCGGTTGTGGGGACAGTGTCGACTCTGCGGAGAGAAGGCGGTGGGGGTGGCGACGGGCAATCGCCACGATTGCAGAGGCCCGGTGCACCAGAGGCGGACGCGTTGACCTCACCGGATGTGCCGATCCGCTACTATCTCCCCACGATACCCGCTCTTCTCCCACTTGGTGTTCTAGAGGCGGAGCTGCCGTCGCGCCTGCCAAAGACCAGTGGCGTGGATGCCTCGGCACTGCAGCACCTCCTTCTCTGCCAGGAGCGTTTCTTGATTCCAGAGTTGCTCTTCACACCAGCTGATGTGGGCATCAACCAGCAAGGGGTGGCCCAGGCTATCACAGAGGGCATCTTTCAACGAGGGCTCCTACAACACCTGACGGGGCTGCTTCGGCCACTCCTGCTCCGCAATGTGTGCGTGTACGGCGGTACTGCCTCTCAGTCAAACTTCGGCGATCGCCTGGAGGCTGAAGTGGCAGCGGTGGCCCCGGAGTCTCCGGCTTGCGTCGCAGATTTGGGCGTAGAGGAGAGCGAGCGCAGTGTTGCGGAAGCCCCTGCGGAGCGTACCACGTGCCTCTCGGCCACCCCGGTGTTGCCAGAGTTCCTCTTGAAAGCCGGCGGCACTGCCACGGACCTCTCCTTGCAACCCCTGCTCGGAGCGTGGTACCTCTTGTCAGCGACGGCTAGTGGCGTAGTCGGTGACTCCGCAACGACGCGTAGTGAAAGCAACCGCGGTGCGTCGCAGCGAGCGCTACTTGAACTGCGCGCATTGGTGCATCGGCGGTCGAGGATCGAGTTGCAGCACCCACCAGCAGGCCGAGTGACAGTGGAAACATTCCAGCACGCACTAGAGCGCATGTTGTGATGGGGAGAAGGGATGGGGGCACTTGCAGCCCACAGTAGAAGTTCCACCTCTCTCCTGTGCGCAACCAGGAGTGCGCGATGCAGTACCAGGACGACGTCCGCTGCCGCCTCCTTGCACCCTCTTATTCGCACCACTCCATCAGGTGCGTGCGTGTGTGTGTGTGTGTGTGTATGTGTGTGTGTTCCCGGCATAGCTTGTGACAATGTTCGCAAGACTTCGGCCCCCGTAGGGGGGGTGCCAGCGATGTTTCCAGCATCCTCTGCGCATCCACTCGGACCTCTTCCCCACCAGCGTCACCCCCCCCCCCAACTCTGTTTTCACGGCGCAAGACGCGCAGGTGATTTGCAAGGAATCTCTTTCCATCACTGCCGAAACGCAGGAGACACCAGCGCAGAAAACCTGAGCGTACACGCGCCTTCCACACCCAGACAAAGGTGAGCAGGGCGTAACGGGTCGCCCCCTCCTCCTCCTCTACCAGGCAGCATCCATCAGGCTTCTCATGTGTTTCCCCGTCACCATCCTCACCTTCTCCCCCCCCTCCGCACCCCACAGCACCACACACTCGATTTAATCAGCAACCTAACGTGTCCTCACCAGCCCACGACCACTATAAACGCCTCACCACGCAGCGCCCCTCCGTCGTCTCTCGCATACACACCCCCTCCCCTCCCTTCACTCTGTAGCAATGGCCACCCGCGTGAACAACCTCCTGAGCCACATCGCTATCCGCGACTCGGATAGCGAAGAGATGCGCTACATCAAGCAGCGCCTCGCGCTCGCCTCCCTCGCGACTCAGCTCACCATGTCCTCCGAGAAGATGAAGCAGCTCACCATGTACATGATCCACGAGATGGTGGAGGGCCTGGAGGGCCGCCCGAGCACCGTGCGCATGCTGCCATCCTTTGTGTACACGTCGGACCCGGCGAAGGCCACCGGCGTGTTCTACGCGCTCGACCTCGGCGGCACGAACTTCCGGGTGCTGCGTGTGAGCCTGCGCGCCGGCAAGGTGGACGACCGCACCGACTCGAAGTTCGTCATCCCAAAGAGTGCGCTGACTGGCGATGCCACGGACCTGTTCGACTTTATTGCGCAGAGCGTGAAGAGGATGATGTCAGAGAACGCCCCCGAGGATCTGGAGAAGCGCGTGCCGCTGGGGTTCACCTTCTCCTTCCCGGTGGACCAGAAGGCTGTCAACAAGGGACTGCTGATCAAGTGGACAAAGGGCTTCTCGACGAAGAACGTGGAGGGCAACGATGTGGTGGAGCTGCTGCAGGGGTCGCTGCGCCGCGTGCGCGTGAACGTGAACGTTGTGGCGCTCTGCAACGACACCGTCGGCACGCTGGTGGCCCGCTACTTTGTGGATACGGACGTTCAGGTGGGCGTCATCATCGGCACCGGCTCCAACGCCTGCTACTTTGAGCGCGCCTCGGCCGTCACAAAGGACCCCGCTGTGTCTGCCCGCGGCAACGCCGTCACGCCGATCAACATGGAGTGCGGCAACTTCGACTCCAAGTACAAGTACGCGCTGCCCATCACCGTGTACGATGACGAGATGGACGCGATCACGCCGAACCGTGAGAACCAGCGCCAGGAGAAGCTCGTGTCCGGCATGTACCTGGGTGAGATCTCTCGCCGCTTGATCGTGCACCTGGCTCAGCTCGGCTGCCTGCCCAGCGGGCTGGTGGATGGCCTGTGCAAGCCGTGGGCGTTCGAGACCAAGCACATGGGCATGATCGCCGCTGACCAGATGCCCGGCCTGCAGTTCACCCGCGAGCTCATCAAGCGCATCGCTGGTGTAGATGTGCCCGATACGGCCGACCTGCACACGATCCGCGAGACCTGCTGCCTGGTGCGTAACCGCGCCGCTCACCAGGCCGCTGTCTTCACTGCTGCCCCGATGCTCAAGACCCGCACGCAGGGTCTCGCCACCGTCGCTGTCGACGGCTCCGTGTACGAGAAGACCCCGTCCTTCCAGCGCCTGTACCAGGAGTGTATAACGAGCATCCTCGGAAGCACGTCCAACGTGAAGGTCGTGCTGCAAAGGGACGGTAGCGGCGTCGGCGCCGCGATGATCTGCGCGCTAGCCGCCAACCAGAAGTAGGCAGCGCGTCAGCAGCCGCATGCGTAGTGCTTCTCGTTGAGAGGGAAACCGTGTGAGGGACAGGAGAATAGAAAGGAGGAGAGACACGACTGATATGCGTCTGTGATGGTGCGGAGGTCGAGTGCGAGCGCCTTCCCCACCAACAAGTTGCGTATGATCTGGTCTCCCACTGCTACCATTCGTCTCCTCCCTCTTTCTTCTCCCTCCACGCATGCGTGCACCAGCCGAAAACGTCGTTTCCTGCGCACGCCATTTTCGCCTCCCGTTTTGTATCCCCGTCTGACTCATCTTATGTAGGTACGTGTGTGTCTGTGTGTGCGTGCCGATGTGTGCACGCTGGCTTGCGTGTCTCTGGCTGCCATGTCTTCTCCGCACCATCCCCTCTCCCACTTTCACCTCTCATGCCCTTCTGCCCCTCCCCCTCCCCCTCCCCCTCCCCCTCGTCCCCCCACACCGTGCGTGTGCAAGGAAACGTGTGATGCCACAGTTTTTTTTTCTCTGTTCCTAGTCAGTGTTGGTGTCAGTGTTGTGAACCATCCCTCCCTCCTCATGGACGACGAGGGCGAGCAGAGATGGGGACAGATGTGGAGGCTCTTGCGCGTACCAAAAGCGAAAGGGGGCGGGGGGGGGCCTGCAGAGCGCTTGAATTCACATAGGAGGAGCTGCATCGCGTGAGAAGGGCGCAGGACTGCAGGGAGGGAAACAGCAGAGAGCTCATACCCTAGAGAAGGGCACCTCTTCCCTCGCCTTGTTTTGTGGCGCGTCTTCGTCAGCCTTGACGAGGCATCGCCACAGCACGCTCAGACACAAGAAGAGGTGGCCGGGGACATAAACGCGCGCATACCCCCACCTCCTCCCCCTCCCTCTCCTCACGTTACATGCACTTATCGAGTTGCGTGATGAACAGCAACAGATGATGAGAGAGAGACGGGAAAGGAGAGGTGCCGAAAGTACTACTGAGATGGCGATGGGCTAGGAGATGGGGGTGGGTAAAGACGGTGTGCAGGAAGGGATGACGTTCGCGTGGCTGTGTGTATGTGTGCTGAGTGAGTGCTAACGCAGCGTCCTTCCCAACTCTGAAGCTCTTGCTGGCAGCCTCCATCGCACAGCCGCGCTCCCCTCGTCCCCCTTCTCTCACCCGTGCCTGCACGTATCAACTCGGCGCATGCCCGCGCTCTCAGGAATGTGTACGCGCACACACACACACACATACATACATACACGAAAACGCTAATCCAATCTTCCTCTCTTCTATTCTTGATGCCCCCGCCCCCTCCTTTTTCCCCTCCGACGTATACCTCTATATATCTCGCCTTTTTTTTCTGTCCGGGGCTGTGTGATGCGCTCTCCCTTCCCCCTGGTCGGTCCTCCTCACTCCCTTCTCCGCCGATTCCCCACGTCCTCGCCGCGCACATCCGCTCCCGTGTTTTTTTTTTTTCCATTCGGTGTGATCAGTTGTGTGCAGGCTTTTTCCTTCGTTCTCTCTGTATTGTGGTTTGCTGGAGGGCCGCCAGTCAGCAAGGTGGATCGTGCACCAGAGAGAAAGCGCCGGCGCGGTGTGGAGACGTGCGTGGGCCAAGTCCAGGAAGAAGAGTCACCGAAAGAAGAAGCGCATAGACAAGCACACACACACACACACACACACACGCGCGCGCGCGCGTGTAGACAACCCGAGACGATGACGGTCAACCAAGAAGAAAAAGGGAAGGAGAGAACCTGTGGAGAAGTAGGTTGTGCTGTGCTGTGCTGTGCTGTGCATTCGTTATCTACCCTCACCACACACACACGTCCGCCTCTCCTCAGGCGATCCTGTTGTTGTCTTGTCCCCTCATTATCTGAGCACCGCAGCGACTCAGCACGATCTCGCTTGTTATTCGCCGGATCTGCTCGTCTTCTACGCTTATGGTGGGTGCATGTGTGTATGCGCGTGCGTGCATGTATAGGCGTATCTTCTTGCTCATGTCTCAGCCTTGCTCTGTGCTGGCGAATGTGTGCGCCTGTGGGGAGAGAGCGGCTCCCTCCTTTTCACGTCTCCCTCGTGAGGCCCAGCCTCTCACTCTTCCCCTCACGGACCACAGCCGAGACCAAAACGAAACCTGGCCTGTGCCACGTGTCAGCTTCTTGTGTAAAAATCTGTACAAGCACCGTTAAAAAGCATGGAGAAAACAGTTACAGCCAAGCACACAAGGTGGCGTTGTGGGCACCGAAGAGGAGAGAGACGAAGGCGCGCAGTGCTCCTCACCCCGCTTGCCCTGTATGCTCCCTCAGCCCTCTCATTTTCGGCTCTCGTGCAAAGCTATCGATGGGCCTCCACTGGATCCGCCATGCCACTTCCCACCTGGCCACCCCTTTCCTATTGCATTCTCATCTTCTCCCACCCCAACGCGCCCATGCTCTCCACCACTACCTAAGCGTCAGCCCAATCACCCCACGCGCCCTACAAATACACGCACGCGCTTAGGCGCACCATGACGTTGTCTTCTGCCTCTTCTTGAAGTCTCTTCGACCACTATAAACGCCTCACCACGCAGCGCCCCTCCGTCGTCTCTCGCATACACACCCCCTCCCCTCCCTTCACTCTGTAGCAATGGCCACCCGCGTGAACAACCTCCTGAGCCACATCGCTATCCGCGACTCGGATAGCGAAGAGATGCGCTACATCAAGCAGCGCCTCGCGCTCGCCTCCCTCGCGACTCAGCTCACCATGTCCTCCGAGAAGATGAAGCAGCTCACCATGTACATGATCCACGAGATGGTGGAGGGCCTGGAGGGCCGCCCGAGCACCGTGCGCATGCTGCCATCCTTTGTGTACACGTCGGACCCGGCGAAGGCCACCGGCGTGTTCTACGCGCTCGACCTCGGCGGCACGAACTTCCGGGTGCTGCGTGTGAGCCTGCGCGCCGGCAAGGTGGACGACCGCACCGACTCGAAGTTCGTCATCCCAAAGAGTGCGCTGACTGGCGATGCCACGGACCTGTTCGACTTTATTGCGCAGAGCGTGAAGAGGATGATGTCAGAGAACGCCCCCGAGGATCTGGAGAAGCGCGTGCCGCTGGGGTTCACCTTCTCCTTCCCGGTGGACCAGAAGGCTGTCAACAAGGGACTGCTGATCAAGTGGACAAAGGGCTTCTCGACGAAGAACGTGGAGGGCAACGATGTGGTGGAGCTGCTGCAGGGGTCGCTGCGCCGCGTGCGCGTGAACGTGAACGTTGTGGCGCTCTGCAACGACACCGTCGGCACGCTGGTGGCCCGCTACTTTGTGGATACGGACGTTCAGGTGGGCGTCATCATCGGCACCGGCTCCAACGCCTGCTACTTTGAGCGCGCCTCGGCCGTCACAAAGGACCCCGCTGTGTCTGCCCGCGGCAACGCCGTCACGCCGATCAACATGGAGTGCGGCAACTTCGACTCCAAGTACAAGTACGCGCTGCCCATCACCGTGTACGATGACGAGATGGACGCGATCACGCCGAACCGTGAGAACCAGCGCCAGGAGAAGCTCGTGTCCGGCATGTACCTGGGTGAGATCTCTCGCCGCTTGATCGTGCACCTGGCTCAGCTCGGCTGCCTGCCCAGCGGGCTGGTGGATGGCCTGTGCAAGCCGTGGGCGTTCGAGACCAAGCACATGGGCATGATCGCCGCTGACCAGATGCCCGGCCTGCAGTTCACCCGCGAGCTCATCAAGCGCATCGCTGGTGTAGATGTGCCCGATACGGCCGACCTGCACACGATCCGCGAGACCTGCTGCCTGGTGCGTAACCGCGCCGCTCACCAGGCCGCTGTCTTCACTGCTGCCCCGATGCTCAAGACCCGCACGCAGGGTCTCGCCACCGTCGCTGTCGACGGCTCCGTGTACGAGAAGACCCCGTCCTTCCAGCGCCTGTACCAGGAGTGTATAACGAGCATCCTCGGAAGCACGTCCAACGTGAAGGTCGTGCTGCAAAGGGACGGTAGCGGCGTCGGCGCCGCGATGATCTGCGCGCTAGCCGCCAACCAGAAGTAGGCAGCGCGTCAGCAGCCGCATGCGTAGTGCTTCTCGTTGAGAGGGAAACCGTGTGAGGGACAGGAGAATAGAAAGGAGGAGAGACACGACTGATATGCGTCTGTGATGGTGCGGAGGTCGAGTGCGAGCGCCTTCCCCACCAACAAGTTGCGTATGATCTGGTCTCCCACTGCTACCATTCGTCTCCTCCCTCTTTCTTCTCCCTCCACGCATGCGTGCACCAGCCGAAAACGTCGTTTCCTGCGCACGCCATTTTCGCCTCCCGTTTTGTATCCCCGTCTGACTCATCTTATGTAGGTACGTGTGTGTCTGTGTGTGCGTGCCGATGTGTGCACGCTGGCTTGCGTGTCTCTGGCTGCCATGTCTTCTCCGCACCATCCCCTCTCCCACTTTCACCTCTCATGCCCTTCTGCCCCTCCCCCTCCCCCTCCCCCTCCCCCTCGTCCCCCCACACCGTGCGTGTGCAAGGAAACGTGTGATGCCACAGTTTTTTTTTCTCTGTTCCTAGTCAGTGTTGGTGTCAGTGTTGTGAACCATCCCTCCCTCCTCATGGACGACGAGGGCGAGCAGAGATGGGGACAGATGTGGAGGCTCTTGCGCGTACCAAAAGCGAAAGGGGGCGGGGGGGGGCCTGCAGAGCGCTTGAATTCACATAGGAGGAGCTGCATCGCGTGAGAAGGGCGCAGGACTGCAGGGAGGGAAACAGCAGAGAGCTCATACCCTAGAGAAGGGCACCTCTTCCCTCGCCTTGTTTTGTGGCGCGTCTTCGTCAGCCTTGACGAGGCATCGCCACAGCACGCTCAGACACAAGAAGAGGTGGCCGGGGACATAAACGCGCGCATACCCCCACCTCCTCCCCCTCCCTCTCCTCACGTTACATGCACTTATCGAGTTGCGTGATGAACAGCAACAGATGATGAGAGAGAGACGGGAAAGGAGAGGTGCCGAAAGTACTACTGAGATGGCGATGGGCTAGGAGATGGGGGTGGGTAAAGACGGTGTGCAGGAAGGGATGACGTTCGCGTGGCTGTGTGTATGTGTGCTGAGTGAGTGCTAACGCAGCGTCCTTCCCAACTCTGAAGCTCTTGCTGGCAGCCTCCATCGCACAGCCGCGCTCCCCTCGTCCCCCTTCTCTCACCCGTGCCTGCACGTATCAACTCGGCGCATGCCCGCGCTCTCAGGAATGTGTACGCGCACACACACACACACATACATACATACACGAAAACGCTAATCCAATCTTCCTCTCTTCTATTCTTGATGCCCCCGCCCCCTCCTTTTTCCCCTCCGACGTATACCTCTATATATCTCGCCTTTTTTTTCTGTCCGGGGCTGTGTGATGCGCTCTCCCTTCCCCCTGGTCGGTCCTCCTCACTCCCTTCTCCGCCGATTCCCCACGTCCTCGCCGCGCACATCCGCTCCCGTGTTTTTTTTTTTCCATTCGGTGTGATCAGTTGTGTGCAGGCTTTTTCCTTCGTTCTCTCTGTATTGTGGTTTGCTGGAGGGCCGCCAGTCAGCAAGGTGGATCGTGCACCAGAGAGAAAGCGCCGGCGCGGTGTGGAGACGTGCGTGGGCCAAGTCCAGGAAGAAGAGTCACCGAAAGAAGAAGCGCATAGACAAGCACACACACACACACACACACACACGCGCGCGCGCGCGTGTAGACAACCCGAGACGATGACGGTCAACCAAGAAGAAAAAGGGAAGGAGAGAACCTGTGGAGAAGTAGGTTGTGCTGTGCTGTGCTGTGCTGTGCATTCGTTATCTACCCTCACCACACACACACGTCCGCCTCTCCTCAGGCGATCCTGTTGTTGTCTTGTCCCCTCATTATCTGAGCACCGCAGCGACTCAGCACGATCTCGCTTGTTATTCGCCGGATCTGCTCGTCTTCTACGCTTATGGTGGGTGCATGTGTGTATGCGCGTGCGTGCATGTATAGGCGTATCTTCTTGCTCATGTCTCAGCCTTGCTCTGTGCTGGCGAATGTGTGCGCCTGTGGGGAGAGAGCGGCTCCCTCCTTTTCACGTCTCCCTCGTGAGGCCCAGCCTCTCACTCTTCCCCTCACGGACCACAGCCGAGACCAAAACGAAACCTGGCCTGTGCCACGTGTCAGCTTCTTGTGTAAAAATCTGTACAAGCACCGTTAAAAAGCATGGAGAAAACAGTTACAGCCAAGCACACAAGGTGGCGTTGTGGGCACCGAAGAGGAGAGAGACGAAGGCGCGCAGTGCTCCTCACCCCGCTTGCCCTGTATGCTCCCTCAGCCCTCTCATTTTCGGCTCTCGTGCAAAGCTATCGATGGGCCTCCACTGGATCCGCCATGCCACTTCCCACCTGGCCACCCCTTTCCTATTGCATTCTCATCTTCTCCCACCCCAACGCGCCCATGCTCTCCACCACTACCTAAGCGTCAGCCCAATCACCCCACGCGCCCTACAAATACACGCACGCGCTTAGGCGCACCATGACGTTGTCTTCTGCCTCTTCTTGAAGTCTCTTCGACCACTATAAACGCCTCACCACGCAGCGCCCCTCCGTCGTCTCTCGCATACACACCCCCTCCCCTCCCTTCACTCTGTAGCAATGGCCACCCGCGTGAACAACCTCCTGAGCCACATCGCTATCCGCGACTCGGATAGCGAAGAGATGCGCTACATCAAGCAGCGCCTCGCGCTCGCCTCCCTCGCGACTCAGCTCACCATGTCCTCCGAGAAGATGAAGCAGCTCACCATGTACATGATCCACGAGATGGTGGAGGGCCTGGAGGGCCGCCCGAGCACCGTGCGCATGCTGCCATCCTTTGTGTACACGTCGGACCCGGCGAAGGCCACCGGCGTGTTCTACGCGCTCGACCTCGGCGGCACGAACTTCCGGGTGCTGCGTGTGAGCCTGCGCGCCGGCAAGGTGGACGACCGCACCGACTCGAAGTTCGTCATCCCAAAGAGTGCGCTGACTGGCGATGCCACGGACCTGTTCGACTTTATTGCGCAGAGCGTGAAGAGGATGATGTCAGAGAACGCCCCCGAGGATCTGGAGAAGCGCGTGCCGCTGGGGTTCACCTTCTCCTTCCCGGTGGACCAGAAGGCTGTCAACAAGGGACTGCTGATCAAGTGGACAAAGGGCTTCTCGACGAAGAACGTGGAGGGCAACGATGTGGTGGAGCTGCTGCAGGGGTCGCTGCGCCGCGTGCGCGTGAACGTGAACGTTGTGGCGCTCTGCAACGACACCGTCGGCACGCTGGTGGCCCGCTACTTTGTGGATACGGACGTTCAGGTGGGCGTCATCATCGGCACCGGCTCCAACGCCTGCTACTTTGAGCGCGCCTCGGCCGTCACAAAGGACCCCGCTGTGTCTGCCCGCGGCAACGCCGTCACGCCGATCAACATGGAGTGCGGCAACTTCGACTCCAAGTACAAGTACGCGCTGCCCATCACCGTGTACGATGACGAGATGGACGCGATCACGCCGAACCGTGAGAACCAGCGCCAGGAGAAGCTCGTGTCCGGCATGTACCTGGGTGAGATCTCTCGCCGCTTGATCGTGCACCTGGCTCAGCTCGGCTGCCTGCCCAGCGGGCTGGTGGATGGCCTGTGCAAGCCGTGGGCGTTCGAGACCAAGCACATGGGCATGATCGCCGCTGACCAGATGCCCGGCCTGCAGTTCACCCGCGAGCTCATCAAGCGCATCGCTGGTGTAGATGTGCCCGATACGGCCGACCTGCACACGATCCGCGAGACCTGCTGCCTGGTGCGTAACCGCGCCGCTCACCAGGCCGCTGTCTTCACTGCTGCCCCGATGCTCAAGACCCGCACGCAGGGTCTCGCCACCGTCGCTGTCGACGGCTCCGTGTACGAGAAGACCCCGTCCTTCCAGCGCCTGTACCAGGAGTGTATAACGAGCATCCTCGGAAGCACGTCCAACGTGAAGGTCGTGCTGCAAAGGGACGGTAGCGGCGTCGGCGCCGCGATGATCTGCGCGCTAGCCGCCAACCAGAAGTAGGCAGCGCGTCAGCAGCCGCATGCGTAGTGCATCTTGCTGAAGAGAAACAGCTCGAGGGTTGGTGGCCGTGATTGACAGCGATAGTGAAGGGTCTCGTGTCGAATGCACGAACCCATCATCGGGGATGGGCCCCTCCCCAGACGAATGGGCATTGGTTCATGTCCTGCCCTCTCCCTCGTCAGCTTTTCCTCAGCGGATGGCTCATTTGAAGTTTTACTTTCTGTCTCAGTGGCGGAGACAGCGTTTGATGGGCGCCTGCGTAGACATGCGTGTAAGGGGGCGGTGGGCTGCCTCATCTCCCGTTAGGGGGCGTGCTCTCTCTTCCTCGAGAGTCGCGCTGGCTGTGCGCGCCAGCTGTGCAGCGCAGGAGTAGGGTGTGGGAATAGGAAGCGTTTGTGTCCCGCTAATGCACTTGTGGTGCGCCGATGCTTCTAACCCTCGAGCCATCACCAGCATGGTGTCTCCCAAGTGGCAGGCGCACCGTTATGGATCGCCTGGCACCCTCCCTTCCCTCCCTCTCTCTCTCTGTGGCGCACGACGCCGTTGGGCTTTCTGATTCGCTTCTCGATAGCGTGAGGGACAAGGTGGGAGAAGCGACGGATCTGCAAGAGAGCGCTGGCCTCTGCGTTCCCCTCCCCTCCCCCCCCCCACCACCACCCAGCCTCATTGCCCCGCTACTCAAGTGCAGCGTCGGCTCTGATCTATGTATCCATAACGACGATATTTCTCTGTTCCATCGCTTTGTTGCCCCTTCTTCCCTGTGATGACAGAGGACAGTGAAGGGAGAGGGCACGCACACGCCTCGATGCGTGGTATCTCAGAGCCCAGTGACCCCCCTCGACTCTGCCTGGGGAGACCAAGCAACGAAGTCGTTAGCCCCCACCCCTCCCCTCCTCTGCAAGAATTCCCTCGATGCATCCTCTCCGGCCTCCCCACGTCCCAGATGCGGGGGCCTGTCACCAGTCACAGTGGCTTGGCAAAGAAAGTCGAACATAGGCAGCGGCATTCTTCAGCGACTACTCGCCCCTCTTCCTCTCTCTACACCCCCCTGTGTGTGGGTGTGGGTGTGGGTGTGGGTGTGGGTGGGTTATCCTCAGCATTCTGAAGCAGGTGATGTGTGCACGGTTGAAGAAGTGGGCGGGGCGGCACAAGAGGGCGGAAAGGACCTCTCTGTGTAGCCTCTCCGCCTCGCACATGCTGCCCGAGTGTGGAAGGATTAGATCTGCGTGTGTCGGTGTCTAGGCAGGGTACTGGAAGCTGATCAAGTCCCGACCTCGCCTCTGCCTCTCACCACCTCCTCACCTTGTACTACCTACTCATGCATCCCCTCCCCACTTCTCTTCCTCCTCATGCCCCCAATACGTCTTCCCATCCCACTTGAGCGGTACCCATGTTGTTATGAAGCACGTGGCAACCCCGCGGGTGACACAGCTTTGGTCACGCTTACCGATCCCCCCATTGACCCACGCCCGCACGCGTCCAACCGAGTCAGCAGTGGCAGCCCATCATGCGGGCCCGTCTTCGATGCCGTCTTCCCAGCAGCCATAGGAATGGTGCTGTCCCGCTCCTCTCTGCTCCACCTCCGCTCTCCCCGGCGCGGTCATTGGTCCGGCAAGCACCCCTCCTCCGCAGCAGCCACAGCGGCATCACATCCATGCGCTACTACTCACATGAAGGAGAGCGCTCTTCCTCGAGCACCACCCACAGTGCAGCAGCGCCTTCTACCGCCGCCCCCTCCGCGTCCCCTGAGGTAGTGACGACAACATTAGGTATACTTCAGCGCTATGTGCACCAACGCGACTACAGCGGCTGTGCGGCCTTCTACGAACAGAACTTCAATCAAGCACAGCAGCACTTTGTAACCGACTTCTGCCAGGACTTTGTGGCCGATGCCCGTGACGCGCTCATCACGCTGATGCGCGTGTACACGAACCTCGGGCGTATCGACAAGGTACGTGAGGTGTTTGGCGTGGGCCTGCGCGACCTCGCCGCCCCAAAGGAGCTCATGTCGGCATCGCCCGTGCAATATGCGTGGCTGGGCAGCAGCGCGAGAGGGCGGGACGGCGGCACCGCTACAGCTGCCGCCAGCACCACTCTGAAGTTGCACGACGACCTCCTCGCACCGGTTGCTGTCGAAAGAGGAAACAGGCCATGCGATGCCAGCGCCGCTATTTGGTGGCGTCGGCCTGCCATGCTGAACGCTGGCGTCTTCAACGCGTACTTCGAGGCACTCACAAGGCGAAACAAATACGCTGTGGAAGAAGTTGTCTTTGTGCTGGATCAGATGAAGGCATGTGGTGTGCACAGGGATGCGTTGACGTATCATTACTTGGTGGAGCTGCACGTTCGAGCGGGCTACGACCCCACCGGGTTGTGGGAAGAGATGAAGCAGCAAGAGCCGGAAGTGACCCCTCTGCCCGCAACGGTGCAGACGTTCATGCTGCGCGTTGTGCCGTACAGCGCAGATACCTCTTTCGTAGTGGAGATAACGCGTGCCGCCCTGCAGTACGGCACCGCCATCGTGGACAAGCGGATGCTGACTGAGCTGATGGTTCAATGGTTGAGTCCGGTACGTGCCCCCAGCCACACTGAGAACAACGGAGGCAGCGGCAGCCAGCATACCGTAGTGCAGGCATCTCGCCTTGGGCTCAGCACCTCCTCGTCGTCCTCCGTAGCACAGTACCCACCTGAGTACGTGCTTTGGCTCATGCTGGAGCTGGAGCTGCGTTGTGTCTTGGAGAAGGCGAACTTTACCCAGTACGTGCAGCGTCAGTACTTCACGGAGTTGTTGCTACGCTGTGCCAAGTGCACCGACGCGGGTACCGCGGAACAGGTGCTTGCCCTAATGGACAGGCAGGCCATTGCCAAGACGGCCGAGGTGTTGGCGCTGGTTGTGTGGTGCTGGTCGCAGGCACTGGAGATTGAGAAGGCGCTTGATCTTATCGAATGGATGGCGCTCAAGGGCTACCTTGACCAAGTAGACTGCTTCCGCAAGGCGCAGATCGAGTCGCTGCGCTACACAATGGACCGCCACTACCTTATGACCTTCGCCGATGCCATCAGCACGCCGGCGTTGGTGGAGCGTGCTTTGTCACACCTGCAGGCACGTCGGCACAAGGGCGCCCTGGTGACGGTGCACACGCTTGACCTGCTAGTGCTGGCGTTGGCTCGCATCGGCGAGGAGCGCAAAGCGCTGCAACTTGTCTCCGCCTACGAGCCTAGGTGGGGAGTGGCACCACGCACGAACACGTACAACTCCCTCCTCACCGGCTGCTCGCGCCACCGCAGCACGATGCTGCACCGCGTGGTATACAAGACGATGAAAAACAGCGGTGTTGTGCCAAACGTGCTGACGTTCCGCGTTCTGATTCGCCAGGCCGTGATGGCCGGAAGCATTGACGAGGCCATCTACTACCTGGAAGAGGTAACCACCCACCCCGGGCTGCGGGTAGAGGTGGAGATGATCCTGCCGATTTTGGAGAGAGCCGCCCGCGTCGGAGACGTGGAAACGGCCACCCGTGTCAGTCAGTATTCTCTCAAGTGCGACATCGGCATCGACGGCAACGTGCTGCGCAGCGTCATACAACACCTGACAGAAGCGGGGCAGAGCGTGGAAGTGCTGAAGGACCACCTGCCGCTGCACGAAGCGCTGCGGTCACGCTCCAAGGCAGGCCGCCAGCGAGCTCGAAACGAGGTGCTCGTGTAGCCGGTCGTCAGGAACAGAGGCGATGGACGGGTGAGTGATGGAGAGAAGTGGGAGACCAGAAGTTCGCTGCACACCGTACCCCACGCCTTCGTCTTCCGTCTTTCTCTTGTTTCTGTGCGTATGTTGAAACATTTGATGGCCGCTGCTCTGCGCTGGGGTGCGCATGGGGCTGATGCTCATAAGGTCACGCATGCGCATGCGCACAAAATGTTCCACGTGCTTACAGGCTAGCGGTTGGATGCAACCGAGGTTGACGCCATTCTCTCACCACCATTCATCTCGCACCTGTGCGCTCGCATGCTGGCGAGAAGTTGGAAGACCCTCGAATCCCACTGTACGGTGAGTGGCGGAAGGAGCAGGAGAACGGGACGGCGCACTTCAGGCGCGAACGTTTCTTCTCTCACAGCCCCTTACCCTGGTGTGCGTGCTGGCGATCAACGAGGTCGATGTGTTGTACCGCCCCACTCTCCTCTCCCTCTCTTACTGCTTCCTTAACGATGCTGTATGTAAAACACGATGCACATAACCATCACCACCACCACCATCGCCGTGAACGCCTCCCCACACACAGCAGCCACACTTTGGAAAAAGGGAACCCCCCCCCGCGGCGGCAGACGTGAGGGTGCGCAAGAAGCGGTGGGACTCCCTTTCTCGTGTTCCCTCAGAGTGAGCCTGCGCCCACACTCCCCTGTTTTCTTTCTCCCAAGTGGGAGATGCCCACTTCCGTCACACACACACACACACACACACACACACACATACACAGGCACACACAGTTTGCAGCTCTGCGAGTACGTGAGTAGCCGGAGAGAGACGCAGCGTGAAGCATTGGAGCAGCGTCAGTAGCCGCCAGCTACGCAAGAGCGCAAGCATTTCGGACGGGGGGTCGACGAGAGAGTGCGTGCGCACCGACGCTTCTTGCTTTCCTGGATCCGCTGTTGTCATCGCACTTGCCCCCCCCCCCGGCACAGACACACGGTATGGCCACCGTAGACACCGTCAAAGGGCGGTATTCGTCCTACAAGCTGCTCAACGAAGTTGGACGTGGCGGCTGTGCGGTCGTGTACCACGCGCAAGACTTGGCCACGCGTAAGGATGTCGCTGTAAAGCAGCTCTTCGGCAAGCGGCCGCAGGATATGGAAGACTGGTTGCGCGAGGTGGATGCCCTCAACACACTCAACAGCCATCATTGCCCGCACGTGGTGAAGTACCTGGACCACATGCAGCAGCACGATCGGCTCTTCCTCGTCGAGGAATTCACCGAGCACGGATCGCTGCTGCGGTGTCTGAAGAAAAAAGGGAAGCTTTCAGAGGACGTCGTGTGCCGGTATATTCACCAGGTGCTGACGGCCCTGTACCACATGGCCCCATGGGGCGTCGTGCACGGCGACTTGAAGGCGTCCAATATTCTTCTGTTCGACGGCGATGTCGTGAAACTCACAGACTTTGCGCTGCGTTCGCGTAGCGAGAACGGCCACGAAGATGCCGAGCGGCGGGTCACCGCGGCCTCCACGCCTTCTGCCGACACACCCCCTCCCATTAGGGGCAGCCACGCTGGGAGGGGCACTGGTGAAGAGTGCGCGGGCTTAGCCCTCTTGGAGTTTCGTGGCTCTCCCTACTGGGCAGCGCCGGAAGTCCTCGCAGGCTCCTCGAAGGCAACGACGGCGAGCGACATCTGGTCGTTGGGCTGCCTCGCGGTGGAGCTTCTCACGGGCTCCCCGCCATACTTCGAGCGTCCTGTTCACAACGCCATTCATCACATCCTCAAGAAGTACTACGAGGTACTGTGTGAAAGCGACACCATCGGCGGAGGTGCTGGCGGCACCTCGCGCACGCCCCCCAGCCCCGCAACCCCAAGCGCGGCAACAGGCTCCGGCGACGATGACGGGCCGCGTGGGCCCCGGAAGAAGAAAAATGCAGTGTCCGCCATGAGGGCAACGGCAACGACGAGCACCGACAACCTGCCCAAGGAGCCGGTGGATGTGGCCCGGGCAACCGTGTCTAGTGGCACCGACAGTGCATTAGATCGGAATGAGGTGGGCACACCTCTGTGCGAGGCGGCGCTCCTCCCGCCGCTTCCAGGAGACCTGCACGTGAGCGATGAGTGTGCGTCGTTTCTACGGCTGTGCTTCCGCCCCCGCGCGGTGGACCGACGGTCGGCGGGGGAGCTGCTCCACGAACCGTGGTTCCTCGACTGCACGGTGCCGCAGCTCCTGCGGGCAGCGCGCGAGGGTCGGCCGATGAACGGGACAACAAGCGACGAGGGCGTCAGCAGTGGCAGCCGCTTTGCGATGATTGAGCAGTGGGTGAAGCGTAACCTGACATGTGCGCAAGAGAGCCGGTGCAAGGCGTGGCTGAACAGCGACGCACTGCCGCTGCTGGTGCCGGTGCTGACGCCGCGCATTATGACGCCCAAGTACATCGGAGATGTAATGTGCGTCTTTGCCCAATTTGCCGAAAGCCGCTCAGCCTTGGCGATGCTCTTTGTGAATCGGCTGGGGTCGACAGACCTCTGGGGAGTGGAGGAGCTGACGTCGGCGTGCGACGCGGACCACCTCGCCACACTCTTTCAGCGGTGCTGTGCAACGCAGGACGCACAGGTGCCCTTGTACACCCCGACAGACCCGCGTGCGCTGCGCTTTGTGTTAGGCCTGGAAAAGGAAAAGGCTCTGGCATGTGTACGTGCGTTGCACTCGCGTCTCGTACTGGAGCCGAAGGCCACGGGCTCGTTGGCCACCGTCACAGACGGCAACGCAGTGGATCTGAACAACGGCTCTGCCTCCTCGCGTGAGCCCACGGCACCCGCGCATGTGGCATCGGATTGCACGCCCGCATCCCTCCAAGAGCAGCATGAGCAGCAGCGACGTGCCCGTGAGCGGCTACTCAACGACGGCGGCGCGGCGGCGCTGTGCCAGTGCGTGGAGGCACAGTGCAAAGCCGCTTTCCTGAGCAACACAGCGCCCATGATGGAGTGGAGCACAATGAACCTGCTGTTCGACGTGCTCTCCACCATCGAGCCGCTGGCGGGTGGAAAGGCGCTGCTGTGGGGGTTCGGCGCTGACATCAGCGGTGGCCACGTCTCCCCAAGTTCTACCGTGGGCACAGGTAGTGGTGGTGCTGCTGTTGCGAAATCGCTGCCCGTTGCCACCAACCCGTTCGGAGGACGAGGCGGCGGAGAGTTGAACAGCACCTGGGAGAAGTCCGCATCAGGGACGGGTGCCCCTCTGTTGTCATCAACGTTGGGGAGCCAGCAGGAATCGCTCTACACGACAGTGGCAGCGGTGGGTGTCAGCGGCGGCCTGCTGAGCTCCCTAGGCAGCACCATGGGCTTCGGGGGCTACACCATCAGTGGGCCCCCACCGGAGTCAGTGCAGTGGGCCACATCCATGTCATGGCTGCTCGCAGTGCAGGAAGCGTCGCGCCACCTATGCGAGGCAGCGGTGCGCCTGCTTACTCGCTATGTTCCACTGGCCAGAAGGTGTAGAGCCGAGTACCTCGAGAAGGCCGGTGTCAGTCTGACTGCAACGCTAGTCCTCGTGGCCTCAAGCGAGAGGGTCAGCACCGAGCTGCGATGTGCAGCTGTTGAAAGCTTGCCGCAGCTGCAGGCGAGCTCTCTCCGCGCGGCCCGATACCTGCGCGACCCGGTACGCTGCATTGCCCTGTTGGCGCTCACCCTGAAGCGGACTTATGGTGTCCCTGCGCTGACCTCGTGCATTCTAACAGCCATCACCGCTATGACGGCTGAGAAGCAGATGCTAGCTGCCTGCACGGGCTGCCCGTGCGTGTGGGAGGCACTGGTGTCACTGCTAAGGGAAGTGGAGGCAGCTGACCATGCCGTCGCCGCTGATGGCAAACTGAGCCGCTCGCACTCTCACAGCGCCACCGGCACCGACAGTCAGGCGGTCGAGGGGGCTGACGCTTCTCCTGCTCTAACAGCAGCAGTGGCGAGTCCCACATCAGCTCAATCGCCGAGCGCCAGCAGCAGCAACGACAGTGGCACCAGTAGCGCCGCTGCTACCTTTGCCGACATTATTGTTCTCCTTTCCCGTTGGTTCACGGAGGTGACGCCGACGTCGCTGCTGAACAATGCAGTGACAACAGCAGCTACTGCATCGGAAGCGATGCATGCCCTCTGCCATCCAGCAGCGCCCCCACCCCTCCCGGTGTTGCTGCAGACGCTTCGCCGCCAGCTCATCGCGCTGTCGCAGAACGGTCGCGTCTGCCACGATGATCTGATGCCAGATGTGGCCAAGGCGCTGCGGCACTTGGCCCCTCTCGAAGCCGCCGCGGTCGCTGCGTCAACACCGACGGCCACGGTGGCGTGAAAGCGATTCATGGGGGGGGAGGCACGATGGACAGCGAATGCGTGCCGCACACGCGTGTCTGCGCTACGCAGATTCATGCCTCCTTGGCCGGTGTCTTTCGCCACTGTATGTGTTGTTGCGGTCAAGGGGACTTCATCGTTCTCGGGCACCATTGTGGACGGCGCTCCAGTCACGCGCATGTGGACAAGACGAGGCAGCCGCATGGTGCGGTGAAGCCTTCTGGAAGGGCGGGAGAGTGTAGAATGGCCTCGCGCTTGTGTGGATGCACGACAGACACACATGTCCTAGTCCCGCACCCCTTCTCCCCTCACCACCACCTTCCCTTCCACGGGGCACACACGCACACAGTCAACCAGGGAAGGTGTAGCGCATCCCCAGCGATGGTCAGCCCCATTGCTTCTGTGTGAGCCCGCTCCACGGCTTTGGAAAGAGCCTATGCATAGGCGTCCCTGTGCACCTGTGCCCTCCGTGCAGGTGCCAATGTCCACTGTCGCATACGCTTGCGTGTGAGTGTAGCGAAGGGCAGACCTGTGGCCCTCGCCTTTGAGGTCGACACGCTGAGTCGCTTACTCCACGTTCCCCTCCCCTCCCCTCTCCCCTCCCCTCCCCTCCCCACCCCACTGTCATGGTGCATACATCTTACCACACACACACACATACACACACACAGCGTGCCACCGAAGCTTCAGCCGCGTCTCATGTACAAGGTCTTTCCCTTGCTCATACCTCGCGCCGCAAAGGTGCGTGCCCAGTGCCTGCAGCTGGGAAGCCTTAATGACTACTGCACAAGCCCGTCAACGCTCGTTGCGGCAGCCCCATCCGCTACGAACATGTACACGCTGGCCTTTGGCGAGCGCGAAGGACTCGCCCCTGGCGAACGACTGGAGGTGTACGGCAACACTGTTCGACTCGTGCGAACACTTGCCTACGGCTGCCCACGAGGCGTCACCCCCGAGAGCGCCTTCACGGGACGACTGACGGATGCGGAGCTGGCTTCCATTACAGAGCAGCTGGACTTGCTGAGACAGGAGACGCGCAGGTCTGACACGTTACTGCACACGGCGCAGGACAGTGACGCCAGCAGACAGGCGCAAAGGAGCGTAACTA
Source organism: Leishmania tarentolae (assembly GCA_033953505.1). Taxonomy (NCBI): domain Eukaryota; phylum Euglenozoa; class Kinetoplastea; order Trypanosomatida; family Trypanosomatidae; genus Leishmania; species Leishmania tarentolae. Next base: position 89,103 of record CP119845.1, read on the forward strand.
CGGCCGTTGGCGAGGAGCCCCTACGCTCATCAGAATGGATGTTGCGAGTCCCAAATATAACCCACAGTCGCGTGCTGCGGAACAGGGTGCCGGATGGCCCACAGGCGTGTTCTGACAGAGATTTAGCGACCCAGCTGAGCAAGCTGCGCGTCAGCGAGGAGGAGGTGGTCGTGGCGGAGTGGGTAGGAAAGCCAAAGGGAGATAGTGAAGCCGCCGCCAACACATCCGCATGGTCACCGCGGTCTCCATCGGCAGGTCCCCCTACGAGCGAGGAGCAGTCAATGGTTGCCGCTACAGCGGCTAAAGAGGTCAACCTCAACAACAGCAGTGTCAGCGCAATACCTTCGGTACCCACCACACCACTCAAGGGTAGTGCGGTGCCGCCGCCCGGTGCGGGTGGTACCCTCCTCATCGAGAACGGCGTTTGCTTCCGCAGCCCCGACTCGTGTGGGCTGCGAGCCCTCCGCACCGCTCGCCTTGCCTTCATCTCCGGCATCGAGCGCACCGCCAACGGCCTCGCTCGGCGGCAGCGTCGCCAAACGTGCGAAGAGGCGCGCGGCTTGGCGGTGCTCGACGTAAGCGCTATCGACTTCACCTTTGCGCAGGCAGCCCTGCAATGTACCCTGGATCTGGGTCTGCACGCAGGTGCGGGGTGTCAGATATCTCATGTGCCGCTGACCGATGCGGCAGCGGCGCATGTGGAGCCGCAGGCAGCAAGCTACATACGTGTCGTCGCCGCCGGACCTGGTCGAGCATTATCAAAGCCCTTTGACTACCTGCCGACCCACTCCATTGATATTGGCGCCTACACGGCGCGCCTGCCTCTGCCGGTCGGGCCTGCCACAGAACACGTCGGGACGGAAGAGGACGGCAGCGGCGGCGAGAGGTCGGCAGTCTGGAGGCGAGGGCGCGAGTCTCCTGGCAGAGATTCGAGAACGCATCGCCAACAGCTCGCCGTGCAGCTTTCCCAAGCACTTGCCACACTGCGCCGCGGAGCCTTCATGCTTGTCACGTTTGTGCCGACGTGCTCCAGCGTGGCAGCGCTGTACCATCAAATGGAAACGCAGCAGCGTGCGGAGGTGCTGATCGAGCACAAGGTTGTGACAGAGGCAAAAGCCTGTATCGCCGAGGCTATCGCGCGCACCGGGCGGTGGGGCTTTATCACGGACGAGGTGCTTCCCGCTGCAGACAGCTCACAGGGCAGCTCCTTCTCTCTGGTTGTAATGCTCGAGTGACACTCCTCGCGATCCGCGGGTATACGTGAGTTTTGGACCAGGGTGTACGCGCGCACACCAACGCCCACGTTCATCTTGTCATGGCGCTTAGCGCATCCCCCACCACAACGGCCACACAGAAACCTCGGCACAGAGAAGCAGGCAGGCGAAAGAAGGGTGAGGAATAAAGTCGGCCCATCTTTACAAAGTGGGATGAGCGACAACGGAGGCAGAAAGCACACAACTGCCAAGATTCGGCGCCCCAGCATGTATGGCAAGGGTTGTGACAAAGACGGCCGAGTCGCAGCGCACGTCTATGCCACCCTCCCCTCCTCTCCCCTCCCCTCCCTATCCCTCGCATGTACGTTTGTGTGTGCTATGCGCTCTCCACCCCCCCCCCTCCTCCCCCCTACTGCAACCCACCGCCCTGTACCTCGTCTCGCTCTTGCGTGCACACGCACACACGTTGCGCCAAGAGTGTTCTCCCTCATCCGCGCATCCGCCTCTCACATCCCTACGCCCACAGAGGAACATATAGGTAGGGAGAAAGCACAACTCCTGCGCGCGCTCGCTATGCTCAGCAACACCAAAGGATATCAACGCTTCTCCCGCACCCTCGGGTTCCACAGCGATGACCTCACGAAGCTCAGCAAGGTATGTCGTCAGTGGCGCGACACAGGCAAATGCAAGGCGTACAACAGGGAGCAGGAAGTGCGCCGCGAGATTGCCGCCGCCAAGGAGGCGGAGCTGCTGAAAAAGGCGACTGCCCTCTATACAACGCAGATGGAGCTCATGGAAGACATAGCCGGTGCCGACAGCAACGAGGCGGAGGCGCTGGAGCTGGTGCAGAGCGCCATGCTACACGGTAGCTTTTCTGCGGACCCCGACAAACGAGAGGAGGTAATCGGCAAGCTTGTTGAGGAGCTGAAGCAGGAGCCAGTCTACCTCAACTGGAGTCTCGATGCCGCAGTAGCGGAGAGACTCGTGGAACTCAAGGTGACGCGGTGCCCGTACAGCCATCGCGGCGAGTTGAGCGTAGCGCTGAAGCGCAGCCGCAGTGAGGAGGACAAGGAGGAGACGCGGCTCCATCAACAGCACCGGGGCGAAGAAGGTGTGCTGAGAGGGTCGTCCACCAGTGGTGCAGCGTCTGTGTCCTCATCATCGGCGATAGTCATCACCACAGCCACGGGACCGACGAAAGACACTGGCGATGACAGCGACGGTGGCTGGGCTGCAGAGAGGCATCGTATCTTCCGCACCCTCACGCCGCTTCAGCGCTGTGTTGTGTGTTTGTTGTGGCAACGCACCTTCCAAGTGGCTCAAGGACTGGTGATGGACGTGCGGCTGGTCTTGGAGAAGCAGGTAACGGCGCATCACAAGGCCACCGGCAGGGTGGAACCGCCGTCGATTCCGCGCAGCGGCGTGGCAGCACAGTCGTCATCCCATCGCCGGCAGGGTGACAGCGAGCACGACGCGCAGAACGTGGAGGGCGAAGATGCATTGGAGGCGTACCTCAGCTCCCCTGCCTTTGAGGAACTGGTGGAGCAAGAGACGAAGCGGGTGGTGTCGCGCGTAGCCTTTCGGCCTGAGCTGGGGCTCGTTGATCTAAGTGCTCTGCCACGGCTCGTGGCGCACCTAAGCACCCACCCGACGTGCGGCATCTTCCTGGTGCGCACGCTGACATACTTTACCGGCAAGGCGCTGAGGCGGGATGTCCCTGCGCTGTCTGCAGCACCCGAAGCATCGTCGAGTCCCTCCAAACACCGGAGCGACGACGCGCCAGCCCCTGAGAGCTTCCACCACCTGCTCTTCCCGAGTCGCAAGCCTATCACGGAAAAGGAGCTGGACCTCAGCAGCAGCGCCTGCGCCGATGAAGTGATCGAGGCAATCCAGTGGGCGCTGCACGTGTACCACCGCGATGCCCAATTGACCGCCGAAACCGAGAGTGCGGAAGGGAAGGGTGAGTCGGACAAGGCCCGCGACGAGCGGCAATCGCGGACGACAAGCAGCACGGCGTCGTCACCGGTCTCGGCGCTGTTCCGCAATCAGCGCATCCGCCTGCACGGGCTCACGCTGGCACAGTGCCAGATTACATCGGCAGACAGCATTGTGGAGTCACTGCATAAACGGCATGTGGAGCAGTACCTCTACGCGCTCGACCTCTCAGAGAACCGGCTGTGGTCGCTGCGTTTCCTGCTGGTGCTCCGAGCCCACTACGCTCGCCGTCTACTGCGCCTCTCTCTCCGTAACAACCCCATCACACGCAAGCCGGAGTACCAAGAACAAGTGCGAGCCTCACTGCCACAGTTGACCTCTCTCGATGGCGAGCCAATCCGCCGTCCCCCATTACGGCTTCCGAAGCCGTGGCCGACCTCGTGCACGCGCTGGATCACCGATGAGGAGACGCCGGAGCATCAGGAGCGGGAGTCGGTGCTCGACTGCATGGCGCGCCTCCTGTACATCTGGGAGACGCGTCGCATCCCCCACACCGAGAGAGAGTTGGCCGCCTTCCGGGCCGCCGGCCGTCCAGCACCGGAGGAGGAGGCGCTCGACGAGGACAACTTCCCGCACCGCTACCTCCACCCAGCCGCAGCCTTCAGTGTGACCGTGTCGCCGAGCCTCAGCTTTTACGATGCAGCCACCATGCGCGATGCGCGGAGCGTGGAGCTCGATAATTCCTACACTGGCATGCGTCTGAGCGCCGTGGACGTGCGCGACGTGCGTGTGTTCAACGTTGCGATGAAAAACAGCTCCCGTAACCTGCTGGCTGGTCGGCAGGCGCTGCAGCGCTTCGGCCGCGGTGCTGAGAACTGCTACATGGCCTATCAGCTCACCCTCTACCCGGAGAGGATGACGGTTTTGCACCACCTGACGGGCGCCGTCGTGTCGGTGGCACGGGTGTCGGATCTCGTTAGCACCGCAGAGTGTGGGAGCAAAGAAGCGGCGGCTGGAAAGCGCAAAAAGAAGGCCGCGGATTCCAGCGTCACCGGAGCTGCAGGCCCTGGCAAGACGTCGAGGCACGGCAGCCCCACTAGTGCGCGCTTCGGAGCCCTTGCGCAGCGCAACCCTTCGTTGAAACAATACGTGGTGACGCTACATGGCATCATGACGTGGCGGCTGCCCAGTATGAAGCGCTACGAGTGCCTGCAAGCTTCGTACACGCGGGTGCTTACCTTCACCAAGAAGGTGCTGCCTGACCAGAACCGCGAGTGGGAGCGACTGCGCAGCCCTCCCTATGTGCTCATGAATGACCAGGTCTTCTTGTACACAGTGCCGACTTCTGGTGCGACGGTGGCGGTCACTGCGCAGCTGCCTTCGATATTCGTGGCAAATACGTCGACGCGTCTGTCACGGCTTGTCGTGGAATTCGGGCTAGAGGCGTGCCACGATGGCGTGGCCCTCGTACGTGACGTCATGGAGCGCTGCACAAGCCCTGCCTCTGAGTATGCTGCTCTGCAGGCTCTGGTTCTCGGTGTGCTTTGCCCTCGTGAGGAGACCGATGAGGCAGAGGACGCAGCACAGCTGGCATGCGCTCAGGCAGCGGAGGCACAACTGACGCCCCTGTTCGCTGACTATCTTCGCCGTTCGCCTCCGCCTGCGACGGCGCAGTCTCGCGAGTACAGGATTTTCTCGATGCTGTCAAGTACAGCGGCGACGGCACCAGTGGAGTCGGCATCGCACACATCGGGAGCGACGCAGTGCCAAAACGACGCAGTATCAGTCGTGAAGAGATCGGAAGCAGCTGCTGAAGCGGTGGATGCGCAAACGTGGGCTGCTACAGTGCACATCGTCTCGCTGCCGTTCCTGCACCAAGTGACGGCCATCACCAATGTATGCTTCACGTTGTCCCTCCACTGATGTCCATCATCGGCATGCCTTTGCAGGGTGTCAGCCAGAGGGAAAAAACAGTCCTTCGAGATGGACGTGTTCCGAGAAGGCACCGGCGCTGCTATCACCGCTTCTCTGGCGGCCGTGGACGGTGGGATTGGCCCGTTCATGTGACTCGTGTCTCCGCCGTGCATCTGCGCAGGTGCCTCTCTCGTTGTTCAGCTAAGCAACTAAGGCAGCGGTCTGCCAACACCTCTTCCCAGCCAGGGAGAAGAACAGACTAAGTGAGAGGACGCCAGACACTCATAAAACCACGCACGCCCGTCGGCGCACAGGTCTACGGAAAGCATCCGTCTGTGTGTGTGTGTGTGTGTGTGTGTGTGTGTGAAGAAACGGAGAACAAACCGTGGAAGAGCTTAGGAGTCGCAAGAAGCGCGTGTGTGTGTGTGAACAAACGGAGAACAAGCCGTGGAAGAGCTTAGGAGTCTCAAGAAGCGCGCGTGTGTGTGTGTGCAATTTTCGCCCCACTCTCCGCCTCCCCCCCCCTCCTCCCTCCCTCCCTCCATGTCACACTCCTCCTCCACTCGCTTGCTCGCCTCATTGAGAGTGCCCGCACAAGCCCAAAGCACCACAACGAATCGTGCATCACCGGGAAAATAAACTCGCATAATGTGGCGCACAGCGGCGGCACGCGTGGACGGCTTCATGGGTGGCCCCGCCTCGTCATGGACACGATGGGCGGCGAAGGTGCCGCACCGCTTCAAAACGTCGTCGTCGTCGATGTCGGTAGCCAGGTCCCGCTCACGCAGCAGTCTCCGCACCGGCACGGTGGAGTCGACGCCGTTCCGTGTGAAACCCAACATGAGTGTGCCTATGTGGCAGCCCAGCGCTAAGTACATGAAGTACAAGCCAGTCCGCTGGCTCTCAAACCACCTGTTCGCCATTGCGACGTATCAGCTGACGCTGGAGGTAGGCTTCACAGTCATCTTTGGCAGTCTCCTGTATGCAGAAAAAATCACAGCTCAAAGTGTATGCGACACGCTCGAGGCGTGGCACTACCCCTTCGTCAACTGGATCGACGTCGAGGGTGGCGTGTACAGGGAGCCGGTGCGTGTGGGACCTTTCACGCTGAACGCGCAGAAGATGACCGCGTTGCACACGGGTCACAATATTGCCAGTGGTATTCTGCCGCTGCAGCTGCTGCTGCTCGTGACAACCTTTGTGCCCGTGCAGCATGCCTATCGGCTCTTGCGACGCGCCGCGCCGGCCACAGCCAGTGCTTCGCACCCCGCTGGCGGTATCGGAGCTGCCAATGCCGCTGCAGCAGATGCGGCATCAACGGCATCACTGACCTCCGTGGCGACAGGAGCACGGCGTGCGTCGTATGCGCGCGCCACCAACGGAACAAGGGCCTCGCCGCCGTTGTCTCATTGACAGGACCGGCTCATAATAATTGTGGGGGCATACACAAACACACACTCCAGGTGACACCACTCAAAGCGCACCTCCGCTGAGACATTGCACGTACACGCACCCCACGCACGCGGTTTTTCGCTTTTTCTCCATCTCCAAGAATGCGCACACGAATGGACACGCTCACACGTGCATGACAGTGAGGCCTGCTGCTCGTGTGGACAAGGGAGCTCGACATCATGCACCCGCCGCTCCTTCCACTCAACTCGTGTTGATGCCTTTCTGAGCCATGCTCTCACTTTATTGCCACCCCCCCCCCGCCTCCTCCTCGTGGCATGCTCTCTCACTGCTGCGCTGCACATCGTATGAGCGTGTGCATCTGTTTACTCTGGCGCATGTGGGCGACAGTCGAGTAGCTGCTGCTGATTTTTATGTGGGCCGCATCAGGAGCACATCGCTCTTTCTGTGATCCCAGCCACACACCATCATCACCCACAGACACACACGCACGTGGTGCTCATCTCTACCCTTCTTCCCACCACTGCGATTACTCTCCTCTCTACCGGGTGTGCAGTGGTATTGCTCCGCTCTGCTGTCGCACACGGCAGATCTCTCAGTGCCTCCCACTGCCACTTCTCAAACAGACGTGTGCATCTACGACAACTTCAGCGAGCGAGAGCAGCGTACCTTAATGCTACGCGCCGCCTGCCTCCGAAGAGAGTCACGGCAGGGATGCCGTTGCTGCAGGACCTCGGCCGTTGTGGCGCCTCTACTGGTCCTTGCCTTCCTGCTGTTCACGCTCAGCGTCCTGCCGAGTCCAGCAACTGCGGCGATGGGGTCATCTCACAGCGCCGCAACCCATGGCGGGTCGGTTGTCCCGCACATTGGTGACTTTGTGCCGCTCACCGTCTACTTAAGGACGGAGCGACAGATTCGGCGCTCCTTCATCTCCGTCGCCGACCAGCAGCTCGCTGTCGACGAAGAGGCTGTGGTCGACAACGCCGAGGGCAATGTCGAGGCTGACACAGCTGCGGAATTTCTGAAACCGAAGGACCTCGATCTGCCATCTCTCGGTGCCACCAGAGGTAAGCACGAAAAGCAGCTTGTGTACCTGCTGTCACCGGCGTCCAGCCCACGCTTCGGCATCAACAAAGCCGCCACGCTCATGGCAAACTTCACCCTGCGTGCGGCGGGCCAGAGCCTACAGGAGGACACGACGCTGCAGCAGAGCGACTGGGCGCTCCGATTTAGCGTCGGCAGAGGTCTACATAAGGAGTCGACCTGGTTGCCGGTGGCAGCCCGCCAGAAGTACACGAGTCGGCTCTCCGAGACCCTCGCTGGCCGGTTACATGAGCTGCAGGCCGCTGATGCCGCAGCGGAGCGGCATCGCGACGAGGAAGCCGGTGAAGCTGTGGACAACGCGGCCGCGGCGCAGAAGGTGCAGTACCTCTCCCGCATCACGTTCTTCTTTGGCTACCACAAAGGGGATCTGCCGAAGATGACCTCGTTTTCGATAGCGGCGCTGTACTCGCCAGAAATGAAGCCCGGTATTGAACTGCAGTTTCTCTGGATCGAGAGCCGACCCTACAACCCAAATCGTGCGGTAACGCTGTGCAGTGCCGTGGCAGTATTGGTGTCGATGATCACCGTGCTGGCGGTGTTCCACCCCTCTAGTAGGAGCATGCTGCTGTTCAGTCAACGCATCGTCGCGGTGCGGGCACACGACTGACAGGCATCTTTAGGCTTCTGTTTGGTGACCCCGCATACGCGGCCAACAGAGCGAGACTGAAAGACGAGGGCGAGGAGGCGTTCTCGAGCTCCCCCTAGCCAGGCACTCCTCCCCCTCAGTGCGCTGTCACCTCGTGCTCTCACCTCATTTGCTCAGTTAACCGCTTCTGCCCCAGTCGTACTCCCATGCTCTCCCTCAGCGCTGTGAAAGATATGCGTGTGTGGCTGCCTCGTCGCAACCCTCCCCGTCGCCGCACCGTGAAGGTGAAAAGGGAGGAAAGGCGGTAATACAAACCGACGGAGAGAGAGTCGAATCAATGACAACGGTTTCCCACGCACGCACTCCTATGTGTGAGCATACCTGTACCCGGTCTGCCGGCCGGTCGCAACGCTTTTCGGTTCTCATGCGTGTCCGCGTGCGTTTCCGCTTGCCCGACGAAGATTGATGTGCGTGGGTGCATCCCCACATGGATCTGTATGCGTATGTGTGCGTACGCACAGCTGCCCCACCCCCCCCCCTGTGGCCCCCACCCGGCCCCAGACACATCTCAGCACCGCCGCCAGCCACTGCACGGACTTCCGTCGAGCATCTCTTTTTTCTCTCTATGCAAGTCGAACCCTCGCTCACTCTCCCTCGCCATCTCCCCTCATCTACGCCTCCCGTGTGGCCGCGCGTCCAGTACTAATTTCTTCGCTGCTCCCCCCACCCACCCACCCACCCACCGCGCGCCAGCCTGCTCCCGGATTGAGCTGTGGCGCAGCAGAGGGGGAACCATCTTTGTCGCGGTGCGATCGACTGCTGGTTGTTTGGCTCGTCGTAGAATGACACGGTGAAGAGTGAAAAGCAGTCGCGCGCTTTTACCTACACCGGCACACCGCAATGAACCCCTCCGCCGTAGCGGCGCACCGGACCTCCGCTGGAACGAGCCAGCACCATCAGCACAACGGCAATGGCAATGGCGTGCTCTCTGCTGGTCAGCCTTCCGAGGCAGAGATGAAGCGCATTCGCCAACGCCGCCGCCTGGCGTGCAAGACGCCGGAGCAGCGCCGCAAGCTGCAACAGTACCAGCGTCGGCACAACGAGAAAGATGAACGACTCTACTACTGCGACTACTGCGACCTGTTCATCTCCTCTCGGCACAGGACGTGGATGATGCACCTGCGCAGCGCTCGGCATATGGACGCTTTCCAGTCATATTACAGCCTCGTCGCGCATGTGGAGAGCGTGTGGATCGCGGAAATAAGCCGCGAGGTGGAGCTGGCGCGGAGTCGCGAGGTGCATCGACTTCAGCAGAAGTCTGCTGGCAAGGGAGCTGCAACGCCGCTGGCAGCGCAGCAAGTCGCCCCGGGTATTGTCGTTGGAGGCGCACCTGTGTCGGGGTGTCTCACACCACCGCCACCATTTCCGCAACCTTCAAACGGTGCAGCACTGCTCGGCCCGACACCGACCATCCGAGTGGGTACCAAGACTATTCTACCACCTACCACGTCCGTAGCGTCGCCTTCGGCAGCGGCGTCGGCGCCTGTGTCGTCACTGGCCCATGCGGACAGGGGCAAACTGAGCGACAGTGAGTCTCGGCTACCCGTGCCATAAACACGGAGCCGCACACAACTGCCACAAAGGCAAGCTAAGCAAGCGGTACTGCTGCTGCTGCTGAAGGAAAAACGAGGCGGTGTGAATCCCCCCGACCTGCGCGAAGGCAAGCGGGCGCGGCTCTCCCGCGGAGTCAAGAGGAGGTACAAAATCGAAGCAAGAGCCAAGAGCTCAAAGGGAAAGGGGGGATACAGGCACAGTCAAGGGCGGTACACCGCGGCGCCGCAACAACTCTCCTTGATCATATGCGTCTATCTTGCTCTGCAGGAAGCACGGCCCTTGACGACGAGAGGCACACCCCACAATGTGCGACATCTCAAGATCTAGCGCGTGCACACACACAGTCCCTGCCCTCAGCGAATGCCGAACAACTTCTGGTGATGGAAGAGTCAGTCGCCTACACAGTAGGGAGGCCAGAGCAATGTATCGTTGCTGGCTTCAGTTATGACGCGGCCTGTGAAGCATAGGTGATGAGTAGAGATGGAGGCACCGAGCTTTACTCTCAGGTGTCTGGCTCTGCGCATTTCTGAAACGCGTGCGCCTACGGCTGTCATGGAGCCACGCGAAGGTGAGCCGGTGGCAGTGTGGAGGGGCGTTGGACCCCGCAATGTGCGCCAAAGAAACGGCACTCACGTTCACGCAAGGGAACGGTAATCAAGAAGGCAGGAATACGATAGGGGTGATGGAAACCCAGGACGTCTCTTCCTTCGTACGTGTCAGTGTGCGCGTTGCGGTTTGCGCGTCGCCCGCCCGTCGCCTTGCTCACGAGCCGTTCTTCCCGCTACCGCCCCTCCCCCCCCCTCCAGTAGTCATGCAGGCAGAGCCCCAGGATCCCTGCATGTGTGCCAGTGTGTTGGTCCCTCCCTCCCTTCTCCCACTGTTCATCATGCTGACCTTGCACATCTGCTCCTGGTCCATCTACCAACGACATAAAACTATAAACATCCTGTCCTTTCCCTGCCACACAGCCCAGCTCTCACACCCCCTAGGACTCTCTCGAGATCTGCGTCGATGCACCCAGGCAACGCCGGTGGCGGCAATGCCGAGGAACGTCGGCAACGTCTGCGTGAGCAGATGAAGGCCTTCTACGGCGACCCGAACGCCTCCACGAAGCGAGCGGCGTCGCACACGACCATGCAGGGCAACCCTAACGTGCCACCGGAGCTCGACTTAGACTCGGAGTACTTCAACGTGAACCGCTACACCACTGATCTGCTGAAGCGCGAGAGTCTGAAAGGGTTGGTGGAGACGGACACCGAGCTACTGCGACGCGTACGCCGCCTGGATGGGGAGCTGCAGGAGCTTGTGTACCGCAACTACGCTCGCTTTATTTCTGCGACAGAGACGATTCGGGAGATGAAGAACAACGTAGTCGAGATGGACGCGAAGCTGCAGACACTCTCGCAGAACGTCGACACGATCGACAGCATCTCGAACCAAATCAGCCAGCAGCTGCAGGTGCACCGCAGCCACATCGAGGACACCATCACTGCAAACCGCATGCTCAAGAAGGTACAATTTCTCACGAGTCTGCCTACCATGATGCGCCGACTCATCGACAGGGAAGAGTACAGCGTCGGCGTCAAGTACTGGGTGGCCGGTGACGGCTTTCTCTCGAAGCACAAGTCGATCTCGGGCATCACACAGATTCAGCAAAGGTGCTGCGAGCTTGCCAGGGAGCTCTACCGCGCGATCGAGAAGCGCATGTGCTCCTACCCACTCGACGACCCTGACGCGATGGACCGCCTTCGTGGCTACGTCGAGGACCTTCGCCTCCTGCGTGCAACCTCACTCTTCGAGTCGGAAAGCGTAGCCGTTGATACGCCGTTTGAGGCGGCGGTATTGCAGACCCTCATGAAAAGCGTCACAGCGAGCTTCCAGGCGAACGTAGCGACTACGCAACGCAGCCTCAAAGCCGCCCTCGTCATCCCAGACGACCTCCAGGCCTCCGGGATGGCGAAGCGGGAGGCGTCGCTGGCACAGCTGAACCTACGCGAGCCGCTGGCACAGCTCAAGAACGCGTGCGCAATGTTCGCCGTCAACTCAGAGCGCGTACACGCCCTGCTGAACGTGGAGGTGTGCAGAGACCATGAGAGCAGTCCTGCCACGCTCCTCGTCGCCAAGTCGGTCAAGTCGGTCCTCCTCGAGGTGCTCCAATCCATCTCCCAGTGGCTTGCGGACTTCGCAATGGTGCACCTGGATGCCATTGCGATGGATGGCGCATCAGCGCTCCACAGCCCCACAGCAAGCGCGGAAGCTGTGCAGGCAGCCACAGCGCACCTTGCACGACTGCTGAAGCAGCTTGTTACGGCCATGAAGACGCTGGGTGAGATTTACCTTCCTTCCATGGAGCATGGCGCTGTTGAAGCAGGTGGAAGCGCCGCTGCCGACGTCCACGACACCGTTCAACTGTACGCAAACAAGGTCCACGAGGTGGCGTGTGGTGTAGTGCATCAATGTTGGGAGAAGGTGCAGAAGAAGCTGCTACAAGGGCCGGAGCCAGAGCTACTCAAGGCGTGTGTGGCGTTCAAGGTGAGCGGTGACAGTGTACTCAGTACGCTTCCGGTGGTCGACGAGGAGCGCACCCGCGAGATGGCCTTCGTCCTGACCCGCTTCCTCTATGCCTCCTTGGCGCAATGCCTCTTCACCTCCCTCGATGCGAACCTCGTCGGTGAGGAGGGCGTGCCGGTGGAGATGATGATGTCGATTTCGACAGGGCTGGAGCGGACGGCGCAGCAGCTTCAGCACCGCGGTATTGTGTTGCTGGGTCAGTCAGAGGTGCAGCAAGTGTACGACAAGGCGTTCAGTGGCAGCAGCGGGTGTGCGAGTGCAACGGCGACGCCTACCGGGCCAGCAGTGCAGGAGGCACTGCCTCTACTGTTGTCCCAGTGGTCCATTATGTACGACGCTTTCAAGGCTCTGCCGCCCGTGAAGGTAGCGAGGGCGACGGAGGCCGCCAAGACGAGAGATGGTGCGTCGTCTCCGATGAGTCGTCGTCGCGACAGAGGCGGGCACGGCAACGGCAATACATACCGCGTGGGCGGGGGCAACAGCATCGGTGAGTACAGCGACGGCACCGGTGGAGGTGGTAGCACTGGCACCTGCAGCGACCACCGCGCCGGCGGCGGCAGCGCGATGGTAGGCGGCCTTTCTGCCCACACGCGCGGGGCCAGCAACGGCAAGCCGGTGGTTTCCTACACGCGTCAGGTAATGTCCACGCTCCAAATGAGCGTGAACCACATCTTCGCAAACACAGATACGTGGCTGCGTACGGAGCCGGTGGCCGGGGGGCCGTCGGCCGTGATGGCGTGCGTCGTGCGCTACTTTCTGCGCGGCATTCTCGACCGAGTGCGCGACGAGGTGGCCTATACTGAGGTGCAGTTCCAGCAATTGCAGGTGAGCTGCACCTTCCTCCTCTATGCCCTCGTATCACCTGCGAAGGGGTCGGCGCCGCGTCAGTGGCGCAAGGAGTGGTCGGAGGACGACAAGCGCGATGTGCAGCGGCTGTTGGACGAAATTTGCACGTGCGCCTACGACAAGTACCAAGCGAAGGTGCCCCTCTCCACCGCCGTGCTCCACCAAGTCGTCGAGGCCGCCGTGCGTCGAGGCCGAGGTGTAAAGGAGTCCGTGAGCATGAACGGCACCGACACCGCTATGGAGGCGGGGGTATCGATTCCTTCACGGGAGCCACGGCAGTGTGCGCCAACCGCCCCTGCTGACGTCACTCCTCAGCCTCAGCCTCAGCAGCAGCAGCAGCAGGAAATGTGCCAACCTCTGTATGACAGTCCGTTGCGGTCCCCAGCCTCGGCGTCGTCGAAGGCGCCCCCTCCCAGTGCAGCTGTACCAGACCCAAACCCGTCCGACGTCGCACCGCCACCGAAGCTTCCTGTCGCCACATCAGCGCCAACGGCGTCTGCTGCGGCACTTTCATCGGCTCAAGCCATTCCTGCCTCCGTGGCGCCTCCGCCAGCACCACAGATCGCTCCCGTGACCTCTCTTAAGCCTGCTGCTACGGCGCCTGTGGCAGCGATGTTGCCGTCACAAGTGCGTCGTTCCTCGTACTACGAGAGCGATAGTCACACAGAGCGCCTCGCGTGTTTGGAAGAGGAAGAACTGCTACTGTAGACAAAGGCGTAGAGAAAAGAGTGTCGAGTTGTGTAGTGGGTGAGGTGCGCAGGTGGTGGGCGAGAGGGGCGCTCTAGCCCACCTCGGTGTCTCACATCTCTACGCGGTTACCGTGGTCGTCGTCACGCGTGGACGGGGGTATGTTGGCGGTGAGAACGTGTCTTGTGTCCACTTTCACGGAATCCGTTTATGTCGACCCCAACCCCCTCTGTGCGTGTCCCCACGTGGGTGTGCGTACCGTGTGAGATAGGCTTTGACTTTGGCTGGTTACACACCGCTCCTGTAACGTCCGCTTATCTTGCTCCGCTGCACCGCTCAGATCCCGTTCGGCTGCGGCGTATATTTCTTGCCTCTGTGGGTGTCCTCCTTTCTCGTGTCGTCGCGCCTCTCTCTCTCTTCCTCTCTTCCTCCGCATTCACGTACCTGTTTGTTGGCCTGCGGAAGGGGTGAGCTCGCGTAGCACAGGCCACAGCCGCTACCCGCCGTCGTGGCAGGGGGCCACCCGTGCAAAAGTGTGCGCTGGTCTCTGCACTCCCTCACCCGAGTCTCTCTTTGCGTGCACAGGTGTGCTCGGGTCTATTTAGTATGCCTCAACAGCTGTCCTTCGCGTGCATGTGGGGTGCGTCATGGTCGACTACCTTCTCCCTCGCTCTTCGTTATGACCCCTCCCTCTCCCTACGCACAACACTCCACCTTCACTCCTCTGCGCTCCACCACCGCACTACCCCTCCCCCCTCAACTCACCCACGCACACATGCGTGTGTCGATGTATCAGCCTCCCTTCTCACCTTAGCCCCGCCTTTTACGCAGGCGCCCCATTGTCGCTTCCCTTTGCAGGCGAGTGTGTGTGTGTGTGTGTGTATTCACGAGCACGCACTCGTCCACCGTGATACCCCGCTAATACACCATAAAAACATACACAGGCATCTGTCATGCTGCGCGCGACGTCTCGCTTGGGTATCTACGAGTACCAGTTCGGCCAGCCTTCGCTGAAGAACGCCTTCAGCACAAAGATTGCGCCGGCCACGAAGGCACGCAGCCCCGGCACAGTGCAGTCGACACGGCTAACAAATGGTGTGCGTGTAGTGTCGCACGACCTCGACGGTCCGGTCACGTCGATCGGGATGTATGCGGATGCGGGGCCAAAGTACGACCCCATCGCCACCCCTGGCCTGAGCTACGTCATGCGCTTCGCTCTGCAGACCTCCAACATGGACAGCTCCCTTTTCCAGATCGACCGCACGATGCGCTCCACTGGCAACGCGTATGGTCACGGTGAGGTGTGCAAGCGCTATCTGAGCTGGAAGGCGGAGGGCCGGCGTGACATGTGGGAGAAGCCCTTTGAGATGCTCGCCACCGGCGTCATCGCTCCGCGCTTCCACGAGAGCGATATTGAGCGGTTCCGCGACACGATGGACAACCAGCTGGAGGAGATGCGGTGGCAGAGCCCTCGCGAATACGCGGTCGACCAGCTGGAGACGGTGGCCTTCTACAAGGAGCCGCTCGGGGCATCGCGCATGGTGCCTCGCAACGCGAACGACCGCTGCAGCCACAAGGCGCTGCTGGACCATTGGGCAGCGAACTTCCAGCCCGCCCGCATCGTCCTGGCCGGTGTGAACGTGCCGCACGATGCCCTGATAGCCGCCTACGAGAAGCTGCCGTACAAACACTCGGCCGAAGCACCGCATCACGCGCGCGCCGCCGCGCCAAAGCTGTCCCACAGCAACGAGGCGGCCCAGTTCTACGCGGGCCGGCAGAACGTCGAGTACGAGAACCGCGCCGCTGTCATGGGCACAATGCCCGACATGCAGGCGGAGGTGATCGGTGCGGTTGGAGTGCCCACCTACGGCCGTGACGAAGGTGCCAAGCAATACGCGACGGCTCTGGTGACGCGCGAGCTCTACGAGGAGGCGATGCACAGCGCGCATGGCAGCCGCGCCGGCTCGGAGCATGACAGCGCGCAGGTCTTCTACCGCCCGTACTCGTCTGCTGGCCTAATCGGGTACACTGTGCGCGGTGCGCCGGCCGAGGTGGAGAAGATGCTTAAGGTTGCCTCCAGCGCCTTTCCGGCCGCCGTCGACGAGGCAGCTGTGAAGCGTGCGGCCCACTGCGCACACGTGCGCATGCTGCACGACCAAGTTGAAATGACGCGCGACTATTGCGACTTCCTCGCCACGTCGCCCTACTCCGTTGAAGAACTTGTGCAAGCGATCAACGGCGTCACAAAGGCGAACGTGGAGGAGGCGATGAAGAAGATGACCGCGCAGAAGCCGGCCACGTACGCGACGGGCAACACCTTCACCTTTCCTACTGTCGCGTCGCTGAACCGTGCTTAAGAGTACGGAAGGCGGGGGTGGGTGTGCATGCGCGAGTAAAATGCATGCGTAGCCACCACCACCTCCTCCCTGTGTGTGCGTGTGTGTGTGTTAGACATAGCTTTACTTCCTTTATAGTAGTTAGGTGGACAGCATCGTGGAGTGGAGGGAGGAGGAGGTGGCGGGCGCGGTTGAGGAGGCCCCCCGCCGCTGTGGCGATGAGGACAACAGCAGCGGCGGCAGGGGATGGGAGACTGGGACGAGCAAAAAGTGGGGAGGGCACAGCTCTCTCTCTCTATGTCTGTGTTGGTGTGTGGCATGTATGTGTTGGTGTGGCCGATAGCGAGGTGTGGGCATCAGGAGGTGGGAAAGGATGCTGCGGTGGTGGTGCGTGTCGCTGGTTCTGCGGCTCATGACATTCTCCCCGCTCTCCGACCCCCCCCCCTCTCCTCACCCTTCCATAACTGCCCCTCTCGTCATCTCTTGCTCGCTCGCTCTCCCCCACATGCGCCTCTACTCTCCCTCGCTCTGGTGTGAACTGACCGCCATCTTAACTGAAACAAAATGGAATGCGGTATAAAGGTGCACAGCGCCCCTCCCCCCGTGCCTCCAGAGCAGCGTGGGGAGTGGGAAGCGCGGCCAGCGTGTCCGATCAAGTGCTGCGCGACGGAAAAGTGGCTGTGTGTGCCGCCCTCCGCTTCTCACTCGTCACCTCTTCCGAATGGTATTTGGCAGGGTGGGCGGTGTGTATCGCTTGAAGACGTAGCGATGCGGGGCCCCCTCGAAAGCTGTGCTGATGGGCTGCATGTATTCCTTCACAAGACCGCCCCTCCCCACCCCCTTCCTACCATCTTCTCGACACACTTGCATGCAAGAGACACGCTACGTTGCTCGGCGCGTAAGTCGTGCATGTGTGTGTGTGTGTGTGTGTGTGTGTGTGTGTGTGTGTGTGGAGTTATCGTTGCCTTCGCTCATCGACACTTCTTTCTCCGCCCTGCTTCTCTCTGTTTCCGCGGCATCATCGCACACTTTCCTGCAGTCCTGTGCAGCACTGTATCTTGGCCTCCTGCTCCCGCTCCCCTCTGTACGCGAAGCGCATCTCGAAGACAACATGTGAAGCGCTTCCCCGGACACAGTGTTGTTTTGTTCCGGTGCCCTTTCTCTTTTATACGCACACGCACGTACACACGCGCACGCATTGCCCTTCTTCGGCACCATGCTACCCCTCACTCTTCTTCGCCATTGCAGCTCTCTGCCGCGGTGCGCGGCCGCTGCACCACTGTCGCGGCGATGCACCCAATCGTCAGCTGTCGAAAAGTTCACGTTGTCGCATACAAGCACGTTCCGTACCGCATTTGTAACAAACTACCGCCTCCTGGCGACGGCAACCAGCGCTAATACCAGCGCTGCCGCCTCCTCCTCCTCTCCCGGCCCTCCCATTGATGTGTGCCACTTGCGCGCTGCGCGTGATGGACACTTGAAAAGGATGCTCGCCGCGAAGGTTCAGCAGCTGGGCGAGATGGAGCGCATCAAGGCTGAGTGTGATGAACTCGCCTTCCACTACCCGGACGTATTCATGAGGCAGCTGTTTGTCTTCCTCGTGCTGCAGGCGGCGGTACTCTTCGACTGGACGTACATCCACTTCGACTGGAACTTTGTTGAGCCCATCACGTACCTCATCGGGTATAGTGAGACCTGGCTAGCCATCGCTTGGTATGGCACGATGCAGCAAGAGTTTAGCTACGAGTCCCTGCGCCGCTTTCTTCAGAACGCCAAGTGTGAAAAGCTCTATACGACACATCGCTTTGACCAGCAGGCCTACGAGGCGTTGCGGGTGGAGGTGGCAAAGCTAGAAAGGGTCATGCGTTCATTAAAGGAACTGTAGATGTGATGGAGAGCAAGTCGACTCCTCTCTCTGTGTGTGTGTGTGTGCGTGTCGCTCTCCTTTCACTGTGCAGATGTACGAAACTGACCTCCCAACGAAAGCGCACAGCCCTTTACAGGTAACTCTTGAAGGGAGTGGAATGTGGCTGAGATGGAAGCCGCTCGCCACCTCCCCATCTCTTCCTCCTCTCTCCATGTCTGCGCGCACGGCATTCTCGTGTACGTAGTGTGCGCCTCTTGCCGTTGTTGCCCTTCTACTTCCTTAGCCACCTCCCCTCTCCTCTCCACGCGCATCTTGACCATCTCGCAACTTGTTTACATCCCCCTCGCTGAAAGTGGCAGTCATCAAAGCCTTGAAAATCGCTAATAAGCCATAGTCACGCACCGCACCACTGCGACAGCATCAGTAGGCTCGGCTGCGGTACCTCTCTCAAGTCGTTGTGCGGTCACGCGCACGTCATCTCTTCTCCTTCTCCGTCGGTGCGTGTCTCCGTAAGGCCTCGCACACGCGCGCGCACGTAATGGCCGCCAACTCGGAGGAGTACTGGCGTCGGCAGCTGGTGCAGACGGAGGCCGAGTACGAGCAAATTATTCAGGGCCTCCGTGATGAGGTGCAGCGGCAGCAAAGCCGTTGCCGAGACCTTGTGCACGAGCAGGCGATGCAGCGCGCCACGGTGGCCGCCGAGATTTGTGACTTCTGTCAGCAGTACGTGGCAAACGCCAATCAGCAGCAGCAGGCGAAGTGGGGAACGGCGGCCACACGGATGCCACAAGGCGCCAAGAAGGATATTGATAGTGTTCCGCTTCCAGCACTGCTAACCTTCCTGCACGAGTACAGTCATGGGTTACTTCAACTCCCCGAGAACCGTCGAAAACGCCTCCGCCAGGACACGCAACTCAGCCCACTGCATCATCGATTGCGCCAGCGCATGCTGGAGCATCACCGGCGGACAGGGAGAGAAGACGACTTGATGGAGGAGTGGTGCAGCGGTGAGTACGGTGATGGCAGTGCCGTTACACTGCCGAGCATGCCATCGTTGAGCTCATCATCGTCCCCAACGTGGTCGACGGTGCTACCGCGTTACGCGGATCCGGAAGGAAAGCGGCAGATGGCCCCTGCGAACGGAGGGGGTAACCCTGAAGGCGACGGTCCATTATCCCCTCGACGTAGTAGTGGCAGCAGCGCGGCGACAATCACGGCGATGTCAGCAGGTGGCACAGCTGTGCCAATGGCAAAGGCGAGCGTCACCGCCGGTGGTGGTGCCATGAACAGCGGAGGGGGAGGCGGCTCGGTGATGGCTGCCTCAGCATTCGGACTTCCCTCACTGCCGCCTCTGTAGAAGGACGGCAGCGTCGTCTGGCCACGTCTTTGGAGTTGGAAGCTGGGATGTGGGTACATGGCGCTCGTGTCGTTGTTTGTGCCGCCCTTACCTTTGCGTGCACGCACGCACATAAGTATAGTCTGCGCGCAGCGTTGCTCGTGCGTGGCTCTCTCACGTCCTCTTGAAAACTTTTCGACTTTCTATGTTCAACCCCGTCAAACCAACTCCGCACACACACACACACACACACACAGGCGCGTGCACAAACGCGGTTTTCCGCGGCGGCCCACCCACCCCCGTGGTGGAACAGTGCCCATGTGTTGTGCCCCACTTCTCTGCCCAGTGCAGGCACATATGTTGCGCCTTCAGCGGACGTCCTCACCTCCTCAACCGTCTCTGCCTCCACATGTTCTTCTTCTTCGTGTGCACACAAGGATGTGGTGCATGTCTCACTCACCAACCGAATGCGCTGTCAAAAGCAGCAGCGGGACCCATGGCGGTGCCTGGGAAGCCATCATCGATAAGGCCACCTCCTTGGTGGCGGAGTACCTCGCTTCCACAACACGCGAGTTCGACCCGGCAGCACCACTCTCGCAGCACATGCTTCACCTCATCGATCGCGGAAGCCTGCGGGACATCTTAGTGGAGCGCAACTACAACGCATTATGTGGATGCGTTGGGTGCAGCAACAAGCCTCGAGGTCTGGTTGCCGCGGACAGTGGAACATTGTCCTTCGAGTGGGACTCCTCGCTCTCCGTGTCCGCATCAGACGTAGAGAGTGATGATATCAGGGACGAGGAGCCTGATGGACGCGGTCATGACCAGCACAGACACGGGCGAGGAGAAACAGCAAACGGCGCAGCGGCAGCCACACGGGCCACTGAGGATCAGCCAGACGCAGATGCTGAGGAAATCGTGTACGAGGAGGACCTGTACACGGCAGAGTCTTTCCGACTCGCTCAACGCCAACGCACTATGCTGAACCGTATGCAGCGTAAGAAACTGATGCGCGAGCAGAGGGCGATGCAAGCTACGGAAACCGGAGCTGGTGTTTCTGTACGGCCAGCTCCGATGGGCCCGGGTGGTGCCGCCCCAGCGTCCTCGCGTGTGTTGCGTAACGGCTTGCTCGGAGCGAGTTTTCCGCAGCGCTTCTGTAGTCCCGAGTGTCAGGAGACGTACGAGTCGAGCATTATGAAGCGTGTGACGCCGTACTTTGCATACGACTACCCGTCTGTCTTTGGTGCCATCACGAATCTGTTTCCCAATTTGAGAGTTGCGGCGCTGCAGCAACTCGCTGGTGCGGAGACGTCCGCGGTGGGGCTACTGAAGTCCGTCGTGGAGACGCCGCAGCAGGAAGAAGGAGATGCACCGACGGATGGCTCTGCCTCTGCTTCTCCTTCGGGTGGTGCGCTGAAGCCGGTGCAAGTGGGGGTCTCTTTCGAAAGCATCGAGCTCATCCGTCGCAAGCCGGGCAAGCGCGTGGAAACAGTTGCTCACAAAGCACGGGGCGCCGGCACGGAAGCGCAGGTGATGGATGCATCCTCGTCACCGCTCCTTCGCGGGATGCTTGAGCAGATGCAAGTGCTTCAGCGCGTGTGGAACAACGAGGTGGGGCCGCGCTTATCCGATACACACCTCTCGCGCATGGCAAATAACACGGGCACCGCGTCATCCCCTACGCGTGCAGCTACTGCAGCGGTGTGCTTCGGGTCTGCACATGTGTCGGCGTCGCTCCCGCCTCGGCCCATCCTCCGCGGTTCGCTGCTGCTACTTGACTTTATCATGAGCACGAGCTGCGCACAAACGCGTCGACTCTTTCATGCACACTATACGCGTCATCGCGCCGTACTGCAGCGGTGCTCCCTTTCTGCAGCCTCACCACACCATCCCAGGGCAAGCTCGCTCTTCTATAGCGTCTCTGCGGATATCGTTACTGAGCTAGAGAAACGCAGCGTCGCAACTTTGGCGGTGGCGGGCGCCGCCGAGGAATCCGACCATGACACGGCTTTGGAGATCGATGATGGGGGCCTTCGCGTAGACCCGGTGCTGCAGCAGCAGCGCCGTGAGCTTCTTGCCTCGCACATCTTTTCCGAGAACGTGACAGCCACGCTATCCCGTCTTCTCTTTGTGGACTACGCGGTGCTGTCTAGCATGGCGTGGTCGGGTGTGTGGTGCTCCACTGTGTCTTTCGGTCGTCCTGCAGGGCAGCAGCGCAGCAACTGCTCGCTGTTGCGCAGCCTGCAGTTTCCGTTCTCCATACCAGCGGTGCTGCTGCAGACTGCAGAATCGACACCGGAGGTGCTAGGGCTGGCCATGGTATTCTTGGTCGCTGCCGGGTGCTGCTCCGAGGGGGTGTGGCGCGGCTGCACCCGAGATGAAGTGGCTTTCGACGAGGTGGCAGAGGCGATTGGGTTGACCCGCGACGACATCGCCGCAGCGGTGCGGTCTCTGATGTTGGGCGAGGAAGTATGACGCACACGAGCGTCTGGCTAGTGTGTGGTATGCGTGAGCGGTCCTCCTTCTCCCCTCCTTCTTCCACTGGGACGCAGCCCTCATTGGCCACCCCACCAGTCTGCACGCGGCTGTGCATCTTTTCCCTTTGTCTAACATATCTTCGCACAACTGCCCTCTAACCGGCGACTCCACGCGCACGCACACAAAGCGGTAAAGGTCTTCGTGCAGCAAGCACGCGAAGAGGAAGCACACAGCGAGGGCACATATGCCTTGCGTGGTACTCACAGTGGCAGTCACCACTACACCTGCCTGCCAGGTTGTGTCTGCCACGTCCCTCCGTCTCTCTCTGCGTCCCTTGACGTGACGTCGTGAGGAACAGAGAGGCTATGGTGGCAACGCCACGACATGTCGCACAGCTCTTTTTTATGCATGTCCCTCCACCCCCTTCCCCCCTACTTAAGTACTCTCGTCAGCCAACGTATAGAAGGTCTTTGAGTGCGCCATCCCCCACCCCAGCCCTGCCCCAGGAAACAGAAAAACGAAGCCACAGCCGCCAGCGCCCGTATCACGCGCCCAACACTTTGCAACACTTAGATTCAGCACGAGCGTTCATCACCGGTAGTAGTCTTTTCTTCTGCTTGTGTGTGTGTGTGTGTGTGTGTCAGGGTCTGCTTGACGTTACGAAAAGCACGCGCGCACACGCATCCGACTCTCATCTGCTGCCCTTTCCCCTCGCCCACCCCGATACCTTCAGCCATGTTCCACAACAGCTACCAGGCAGGCTTCTTGTCGATCCTTTACAGCATCGGCTCGAAGCCACTGCAGATTTGGGACTCACAGGTGCGCAACGGCCACGTCAAGCGCGTCACCGATGAGGATATCCAGAGTAGTGTGTTGGAGATCATGGGGAGCAACGTTAGCACGTGCTACATCGTCTGCCCTGCCAACCCGAAGCAGACCCTCGGCATCAAGCTACCGTTTCTCGTCATGATCATCAAGAACATGAAGAAGTACTTCTCCTTCGAGGTCACCATCCTGGATGACAAAAACATGCGTCGGCGCTTCCGCGCCAGCAACTATCAGAGCACCACGAAGGTGAAACCGTTCATCTGCACAATGCCGATGCGCCTCGACGAGGGGTGGAACCAGATCCAGTTCAACCTCTCCGACTTCACGCGCCGCGCCTACGGCACGAACTACGTGGAGACGCTGCGGGTGCAGGTGCACGCGAACTGCCGAATCCGCCGCCTGTACTTCAGCGACCGCCTGTACGCCGAGGAGGAGCTACCACCGGAGTTCAAGCTGTTCCTGCCCATCACCCAGCAACCTCCGGCGGCGGCGGGGGAGCAGAGAGACGTGGAAGCCGCCGACGTGCCGCAGGCTGCTTCCGTGGCCCAATGAACCCCCTCACCTCCTCCGGGCCGCGCTGCCTCTGCGGGTCTCTTTGGGCGCATGCGTGCGCACGGGGCTCGTCTCTCTCTCTCTGCCTTTGTTGATTGACGATTTTGTTTCTCGGTTCTCTTCCCTGTCTGCCCCTCCCCTTCCTCCTATGTATTGGTAGCTGATGCTGATGCGGTGATGAGCAGCACACATAGAAGTGCATGTAGGCACAGGTGCGTGCGTATGTGTGTGAGTGTGTGTGTGTGTGTGTGTGTGCCGATGTACATCTTTGATTGAAATAAAAAAAAAACAGAAGACAAGGGGCTCAGAGACACACGCACCAAACGCGGGAGGAAGTCAACCACGTGCGGAGGCGGCGTTGCATGCTCTCAGCAGCGTCTTGGACACTGGCGCTGGTGGTCCCCTCTCCCCTCAGCTCCTTCCCTCCCTCGCACTTCGGGCTCTGCTTCTCTGTGCGCCACATGGGAACGCGGGCCTGTGCAAGCGTAAGTGATAGAAGTCGGGTGCATCAACAAGCTCCCTCTCATGGAGGTCTCTCTCGGAGTCAGTGGCCGCGCAACTCACGTCACCTCAGCTTGGGCCTCTTTCCGCTCCTCGATCCACCTTTCCCCCTCCCTCTTTCTGTAGGGTTGTCTCCTCGCCAGTGACCGCTCCTCCCGGCACCCTCGCGCATCTCCAACGGCACCCACCGAGGCGCCTGCGCACAGATATACATGTGCATGTAAGCCTACCGAACGTGTTGGTGCGGCACCACGACAGCCCTCTGCGAGGGATACAGTGAAGCTCCCACTCGTCTCCCTGTGGGCGCCACAGGAACATCTGCACGCCTGCATTGCGTAAAGCGCGCGTGCCTCACACACACACACACATATATATATACATACATAGAAAAAGAGAACAAGGGAGTGGGCATCCGGAAGCACTGCGGCTGCGCCCTACGCTTGCCCGCTCCGCTTATTGGAATGCAGCAGCTCAAGCGTATCCGCCACCCCTCCGGCTCAGAGATCCTCTTTGATGCCAAGTGGCATCAGTACAAGGTGGGTGGCACGGCGCTGCGCTCCGTCTCGAAGCTTCTTGACCGCTTCTTCCCCTTCGACGAGAAGCACGTGCTTCAGCTGGTCTCCAAGAAGACGGGGGAGCCGGTGGACAAGATCAAGCAAGGCTGGTCGCGGCAGGCCCTCCTCGGCAAAAATGTGCACGAGTTCATCGAGTGCAAACTGCTCAAGAAGCCGCCGCCTACCTTTACGCTGCTTATGAAGCGCAAGCAAGCCCGAGAGGCAGCAAGGCCGGCAGACGCCACAGGACCTGCAGCGATCTCAACGACACCTCTTGAAGACGACATGCTGCACGGAGAGGAGGCTCTATACCTTCCAGTGGCGGAGATGGCTGTTGAGAAGGTGCTGAGCACCTACGACGTGCTCAGCGCAGAGCAGGTGATTGCCGCCCCTGAATGGGGCATTGCCGGCACGATCGACTTCATGGGTCGAAACCGCCACACGAACCGCGTGCTTATTGGCGACTGGAAGACAACAGGCAGCACCACGAGCAACTTCCGCTTTGGGACATTCGAAACCCCGTGCCCGGGAGCGTTGCGGCACCTGCCGAACGCCAAGATGTACCGATACGCGATGCAGGTGATCATCTACGGAGAGATCTTAGCACGGGAGCAGTACTTCGAGAAAAGGTTCTTCGATGCCCAGCTGCGAGCGTCGCTGACGGCGTCGTTGGCCAGCCCCAGCACGGTCGTGACGCCGCCAGCGCCACAGACGAAGACTAGAGGGCGGCCAAGCAGCCGGGCAGCGGCGTCCGCGAAGCCCGACATCGGAAGCGATGTCGAGCGTCTCCTGAACACTTTCTACAAGAGCAACACCGAGGAGCGTTTTGAGTACGGCATTGTGCAGCTGGCCAAGGGAGAGGACGGCGGCGTGGTGGTGGAGTTTAAGGAGGTCACACCAGCGACAGTGCTGCCGCCAGACTGCCCTGAGATGACCTTCGGCAGTTTGCTGCAGCGTGTAATGGAGGGGGAGGGGGTTTAGGAGAGGGGGCTGTGCTTTGGGAGGGGGGGCCTCCTGCTCTCTTCCCAACCGATTTTTTCGGTCACGCCTGCTCGAGCGTTCTCATGGCACGGCACGGTCACAGACGTCTTACTTCGCCTTCCCTTTTGTCGTGCCTACCGGCAGCAGTGTGGAGTCCAGTGAAGAAAAGAGGGGCGAGGCGTCCTGGGGACGCGGCTGATGGCGAGAAGGGGGTGTGCGAGTGCGCAGATATGCGGGAGTGTGCAATCCTAGCAAGGACCAGAATGGCTGAGAGGGCGCAAAGCGCAGAGGTGTGCATGATGTCGCGCACTGTGTTGTTTCTCTTCACAAGTCAGAAAGCTGCAGAGCACCGTTACCGCCGCCACCCTTTCGCAGAGAAGGGGAGTGGCGGCACAAACAGAAAATGGAAAGGGACCGAACGATCAGTGGCGGCGGGGGTATTCTCGGGAACTGTGCGTTTGAAGGAGGCGGGCGCGGAGCATCCGTGCATGTCCTTGGCGCATCACCGTCGCGCAGGCGCATCTCATAGCAATGAACATGGTCCCTGGTCTCTATGTGCGTTTGTGTGTGCGAGCGTGTGAGAGCACCGTTGTGTCTGAAGGCAAGTGGATGACGGCTGCTCTGCACCACTGTGCCTCTGTCTTAGAGAGCTTCTCCACTGGCAGCGGTGGTTGTCTCGCTGGTACTACGTGCTCCTCCTCCTCCTCTGCTTCTCTCCGACCATTGCACGCACGGCCTTGTGCTGCCTATCACGTGTGTTTGGCGACTTTCTTTGACAAGCTTCCTGCGCTGTGTGCCCTTCAGACTGTCTCCGCGTGGGCAACAGGTGTCCTGCACTCCCTTCTACATCCTTCTTTCACTGCGGCGTCTCTCCGTGCTGTTTCGTGATCCCCGCAGCAGGCGGCAGCCACCTCTGTGTCAGCGTTGTGTAGCGTGCCCACATACCGCTACACACTCACGACGTACACACGCGCACTCGACAAGTCAAACACTTCTGTGCGCAAACATCAAAGCCGCAGCAAAAAACGGAATATATATATATATTAAACCTCGCGCCTCACGCACGGCAACGCGAGCAACGGGGGAAGCGGTGTTCAACTTGCACACCGCTGTTCGGGCGCCCTTCCACTATCCAGCACCATCCCTTTCGCGCTCTCCTTACTTGGGGCGGCCTCTTCTTCTCTGGTCCTCCTTCAGGTTTGTCATCGGCAGACGCAGGCCCCACACTCTACCGTGAAGGCGTGTGCACATAGAAATTGGAGGCACTGTGCTTTGCCTCTCATCGCTAGTGTGTCTGAGCGCACGCTAAAGTCGAAAGGACGCACGCGCTAGGGACTACACCAGTGGAAAGTCGGCAGCCTCCATCACCCATCCTGTGCTGCTTCCTCGTCTGTATTTGTTGCTGCTGATTACGATCAGTCCTCACTGCACCGCCCACCACGACATAGCAGGCTCACCTTGAGTCTGCGAACTGCAAAGGTGGTAAAGCAAGCGAAAGAGAGGGTGGGAGAGGTGCACGTGCTCTGCCCCCCCCCTCCTCCTCCTCCTCTCTCCTCTCCCCTCCCCTCCCCTCACCCATCCTCCCTCCCTAAACTTCTCCCTCGCAGCTCTGTGTGGTGAGCTGCCGCGTCCACTCATCGACTCTCGTCTTCGTCTCCTCGCGCGTGTATTTTTGTTTTCTGGAGAAGGTGTCCCTCGTTGTCTGTCGACTGTACTCACACGTGTGGGGGGGGGGAGTGCGCGGGTGACGGCGGCTGGCTCGTCGGATCCCACTCTCCTCGGCACTCCTCCGACGGCTTTCCACACACGCACGTTTCCAGTGTGGTGTTGATCTCTCTTCCCCTCTCCGGGGGTGGGGGTGGGGGTGGCTCTGGCTGTCCGTGTGCTCCTCAGCGCTGTGGTGGCAGCACGGCTTTATCACCATCTCTTCCTGTGTTGCCCCCCCCCCTTCACATCGCTCGCGCTCTCTCCAGTGTCGTGGGTTCCGGGTGAGGAGGCGCGTGCGCTGACGCTGTGTGAAAGCGCACTCCGTTGCTGTTTTTCCTGGTCGGTTCATTTTTGTGTGCACCCCTCTCGATCCTCATACATTCTTCTCCCTCCCTGCACGTCGTCGTTGTCGTCGTACCCGCCCGTACGCCTCATCTTACCTCGCACAGGGCAGTGAATGTAAGTCTGCCATCTGTAAGTGTCTACGTGACTGTCCGGGTTGTGGCGTCGCTGACCTCCTCGCCTCTCCCTCTCTTCCGTGTGTCTTCACCCCATTGCACGTCCCCTCCCGGCCCCCTGTGGCGGTGTGTCCCCCCCCCCTTTTCTCTTGTTGCTGCGTGTGGACGTGAGCGTGTCGGTGGTGGGCTTATCTTCGATACTTTCACTGTCTCCTGTGTCCTCCTCTGGCAGGGGGCATCCTTGTGTGCGCGTGTGCGTCGGGGGGAGGGGGTGAACGGCGTACTGCTTCTGTACTCGCCTGTCCTTACAGACTCACGTCTCGCTCCTCCCCGGCCACCCTCGGGATCTTATCGGCCCTCCCGACTGTGCGCGCAGTGGCTTCGCTGTGCTGTGGGAAAGCACATCAAAATAGAGAGAGCCGCTGACACGGCCAGGAAACGTCGCACGAGCATAATTTCACCGACGCAACGGTTTGCGTCGTCTCCTCGTGTGGATCTTCGCTCTTGCCACGTCGTTGGGACTTCTGTGGAGCGGTAAATGGGCAACGAGACGTCGAAGTCCCGCAGCGCGGCGTCGACGAGCAAAGCCTTCCGCCAAAGCCCACAGCCGGAGGCGGCGGTGGGCACCGGTGGCGCTACCGCAGCGACGGGGAAAGTCACATCGCCTAATGCCGCGAGCACTGCTGCGTCGGCTCCAAGCCGTCCCATGCCGCTGTCAGCTGAGCCGCCGCCAGTGCGATCGACGAGTGGGGTCATGGACGCCGTCGGCTCGTCGGTGCCGCGCTACGTGGATTCCAAGAGCATGGTGTACACGCTTCCCTGCTTTACCCCGGAGAAGTCGCTGGGCACCCCTACGAGCGGCAGCGCCGGTCCGAGGAGCCAGCCGATCGCCATACAGATTGCGCCCTCACGTCCGCTGCCGATAGTCTCCTCTGGCAGTGACTTCCGCGTGGGCGCGCCACCCTCACCGCTTTCCCCACCCCGCCGGCACTTCTCCGTTGCGAATCTGTCGAGCACAATCGAAATACCGACGTACAACACGAGCACGCCTACCGCCGTGGGGGACCTGTCATGCAGCTCACCGGTGCTTAAATCGTACCGGCAGCACTCCTTCTCCCATTCGAAGCGTGATGCATGTCTGGTCGACTCCCCCAACTCCTCACATGTGAGCGTGCACGGCGGCGCATCCCTCAGCGCCGGAGCGACGGATGCGCCGATGACGCTGAGCCCGACTACCCCATTCGTGTCCGGGGCTGGCAGCGGCTTGCCTGGCACCGCGATACACACAAAGTTTCTTGAGATAACGGGCCACCCACTGGGGTTGGAGAACTACGGCAACACTTGCTACTGCAACTCTGTAATCCAGCTGATCTACCACTGCACCCCGCTGCGGTTGCGGCTGCTCGAGCTGTACCACGTCTACCTCACCAAGAAGGGCAAGTCCGGCTTCGAGGAGGACACCGTGCTCTTCCAACTATGCAGCCTCATCGCCGTCATGCACAAGTCGAACAACCGCACCAAGGACAAGTGCCCGCGCGAGAATATTGCGCCAAGGGAGCTGCTGAACTGCGTGCGCGCCAAGAACGAGGTCTTCAACAACGACATGCAGCAGGACGCACATGAGTTCACGATGTTTCTGCTGAATGACATCTGGGATACGGAGCAGCGCATCATGGCCGACCCCGCCAACGTGAATCTCTTTCTTCAGCACGAGGCGTCCATGAAGAAGAAGGGGCTGCTGTCCTTCTCCTGGAAGCAAAGCAAAGAGAAGCACGTCAGTAGTCACGGCAACAAGGAAAGCAAGCTCGACCAGACACCCTCGGCCGCAGCCACCACCAACAACGCTGGCACGAACGGGGGCAAGGGGGTGGCTGCATCGCAACCCTTCAGTGGGGAGCTCACCCCTCTCCAGGTAATCCTGCAAGGCAAGTTCGGGTCTCTCACGGCCTGCCTTGAATGCGAGAACGTGACCGCCCGAGATGAAGTCTTCATGGACCTCAGCCTCGAGACGGCACAAGGCATGTCCCTCCTCCGCTGCCTCGACCACTTCGGCGACCCTGAGTACTTCTGGGGGGAGAATAAGCTACGCTGTGATGAGTGCAACATGCCAGTGCGCGCCGCCAAGACGATCCACGTGCAGCAGCTGCCACAGTACGCGCTTCTCATCCACCTTAAGCGCTTCCAGTACGACGTGAAGAAGCAGACCTTCACAAAGAAGGCGGACCACGTCGCACTGCCGATGCAGATGGACGTGGAGGAGTACCTCACAGACCCGGAGGTGATTGAGCAGAGCCTGCGCAAAGAGAAGTTGCGCTCGCAGAAGAACACCGGCGTTGATGCGGACAGCAGTACCAGCAGCTGCAACAACAGCGGCAGTGGGCAGGAGCACGAGGCGAACGCGACATCGTCACGCGACACATTCAAGCCGGCATCGGAGGAGGTGCGCCGCAAGCTTTGTGGCGTTGCCCGCCACAAAGCGCGCTTTGAGCTGACAGGCTTCGTCGCCCACATTGGCGAGGGCCCGAACTCTGGGCACTACTTCACGTGTGTTCGCTACGGTCCTCAGCTCTGGCGCCGCTTCGACGATGAGACGGTGTCGACAATGGCAGAGCGAGATGTGAAACAGTACTTTGGTGTTCCCTCCGACGCCGTCGGCGTAGTCACGACAACGGCCTACATCCTGCTCTACGAGCGCGTTGCGTAGAGTCGCGTGTGGAAGCATGCATGTGCTTTTTTTTAAGGTCTTTCCCTCTCGCTCTCCGGTGCCGCCGTCTTCGACTGCTTTTCTTGTCTCCGGCCCTACCCTCCTCCTCTCTGCGTCCGCACCTCTATGGCTGTCCATAGAGAGAGGAAGGGAAGGGGCAGATCTGCGCAGACTGCAACGCCACGGTGTGAGCTGCGCCGACGAGCGGCGAAGGGTGCCACATCCCGCCTCTCCCCCCCCCCATCTTCCTCCCACGCTGCTGGTGAGTGAGAGCCGCCCGCACCCTGCTCAATACGACGAGAACGCGTTTGCCTTGCAGGGGTGGTGCCCAGCCAGCGGGCCCGCGGCACTTCCGACGTGGACCGGGGACCACGCGTGCATCGGCACCCTTCTCCTCTCGGTTTCTCGCCGAGCTCCTTCATCTCCCCCTGTTGCGCGCCTCAGTCGAGACGCTCGATGGACGCTTGTCTGCTCTGCTGGCCTCGCTCCTGCTGCTTCTCAGGGCGCAAGTGCTCTGCCCTTCTGCGGGCAGCCTCGGCGATGCATGTCGGGTCGCCCTCCAGCCGCGGCGTGGGTGTATGCAAGGATGTGTATGTGTATGTGTGCGGTAGCTCGCTGCCACCCTCCCTTATGCTGGGGAGGATACCACCTGGGTTTATGGCCTTGCCTGCGCCGGCTCACGGCAGCCCCACCCTGACCAGCCTCCGCTATGTCTACCACCAGCGGCGATACCGCAGGTGAGAGGAAGGGTGGCGTCCTGCGCGGTCACAGACTGGGTCCCACAGATAAGCAACGATTCTGCAAGGGCGGAGCACAGAAGTTTTCTCTCACTCACTCACCCCACCCCCACCGGGCGACACACAGCACGTTTGTGGCGTCGCTCACAGCAGACTAAAGGGTTGGGGTGGAGCCACGCACCGTCCCAACCCACTAGACTGCCTTCTTCTCTTCCCTTCCACTGACTCTCTTTCTCTCTGTTATTACAACATCGAGGGCCGGAAGTGGCCGCGCACGCACGAATGCATTGGTGCATGCGTCGGGCACTCATCGTGCATGAGTACGTGTGTGTGTATGTGTGTGACTTGTACTCTTCCGGCTGTGTGGCGTTCAAGCATCCCTGCAATGGGAAGAAGAGGAGAAAGAGGAGGGGGGCAGGCTCAATGCGCTGTGTTGGCTCTCTTCCCTTCTCCGCTTCCTCGTCCTGTACGATGTGGCCTATCCACTGCGCCATACATCGTCCGACATCAACAGCGTGCCCCCCGCTCCGCCTGCACCACCACCCCTTCGTCAGCCAAAGAAACTTCACCTCTTTCTTGCTCTCTCCTTCCCCCATCATGATTTGTTGTGGCTGAAGAAGCACCTGTCGATACCACCGCGACTGTCTCGTCGTCTCTTCACCTGTCAGTGAGTGCTTTCCTTGTGTGTGCGTGTGTGCGTGCGGGGGGAAGGGGAGGGGGCTGCACACGCACACATGAAACCTCTCCCCCTTCTCTGCATCTCCCTCCTCTCCTCCCCCTCTCTCACGTCTCTCCGGCCACTGATGTGTCTGTGTAGGTAGGGGTGGGTGGCAATTACCTGGTAACGGTACCGTCTTCCCAGCGCGTGTTCTTCTGTTTGTTTGGGTGGTGGGTGTGGGTGGTGGGTGGGCAGCAGAGGAGAGGGAAGGGGGGAGGAGAGGGGCGCGCACCGCCTCCGCCCTCTCGTTTCCTTCCTGTTCCTGCTCTTTGACTTCGGCTCCAATCCGTGGCTTTCCCTCGTCTTCCGGTCACCCCGCTCTGCACGCGTACGTCCTTCCCTCCTTCCTCCCTCAGCGTCCTTGTTGATATTTTCTCGTTCTCCTGTTTCTCTCTGCTCGTGTATACCGAGGCTGCCACGTGGTGAGTCATTGCTGGTGTGCCTTCTGTGAGTCGGTGTTCGCAAGTAGATGTCGTCGTCGTGAGGGAGGGAAAGGTTGAGCACAATAGATGATCATGCTCATCTCTCCCTCCCGTCACCCGCCCCCCCCCCCTCTCCTCCCCACGTCTGTGTCACGCACCCCGTCATCCTCGCCCCTTCTCTCATTGTTCTGTGGACTGCCCCCACCCTCCTCTTACTCCTTTGTTTGCTTACAGCTGTTCCTGCAGGTGTGGGCATTCGGGTCTCTGTGCCCTTGCTGCGCTGTTCCCTTGTCACCCCACTTGGCGACGAAGAGTTTCTCGTGGATTGCACAGAAATGCAACGAGAACCGCCCACATGGCGGCCCCCTTTCCGCTGCGTAGCCCTTCTTCCTCGCCGCGCTGCTCGTCAACACATACCGCGACACCGTACCATGCTTGCTTACGGTGCGTGGCTCAGCGTGGAAAACGTCGCACTGCCGTCGTCGGCTTTCTTCCATGTAGCTCCCGCTCTCAGTGCTCCGGAGATGGTCGCCTCTTGTCATTTTTTGTGTGTGCACTGCCTCTCTCCTTTTCTCTTCACCACGCTCTCGCGGGCTTCACATGAGCAATCATCGCGCCTCACACTACATTCTCAGGTGTTTGGGTTGGCTGTGTGCAGGCGTGGTCTGGTCTACTGCTCGTCGGTTGTTGTTACTGCTTCCCCACGCCGCCGTCAGATGAGCAGTGGTGCGTCGAACACTGACGCAGTTCCTACAGTGCGGGAGTCCCTGAGGTGCGAGAGGCGCAAGCACGCAGAGCAGACCCGCCGCCTGCCCCTCTCGCAGAAATCTGAAGCATGTGGTCACTGTTTCGCTCACGCCCCGTCGTTGCCTCCTCCACGTTGTCAGCAGCCGCTGCAAGCGGTCAGTGCCGACACGCCGTCTGTGACATAGCTCGAGGCACCATTGTGATTCACGTTTGCCTCCGCCACTACCATGGCTACCCCGAGGGACAGCGCACGCTGCATGGGCAGCGAAGCACCCCCTCTACGCTTGTCACCACGAGTAGGGGTCGTCAGGAGCATGGCGCCGCGCGTTCGTCGTCCGCGCCTCTGCAACCGCATCATTCGCGGGATGTGCAGCTCCAAGGGTATCGCAGCCAACACCGGAGAGGTACATCGCTTGCGGAAGCCGAGGAGGCCTCCACCAAAGTGGTCACAACCCGCGCTACCTTCTGGTCACAGCCAGTGAAGCATGTATCGGCTGCTACACTGAAGCAGCAGCATACGTTCGAGCGTGCACAGGACAAGAAGTCGCGGTTCCTCGTCCGCAGCAGCATCCGCGAAGATGGCGTCATCTCCAACATCTTTCCTCTTCATTTTCGTGCAGCTGATGCTTCGCCCCTAGACAGCCACCGCGGCGCAGCACCGACTGGCACGCACGTTTACATCTACGAGGTGTACGTAACGCGGTTGACAGCACCGCAGCGGGGAAACAGCGTTACGAGAGGCCTCCCTTCAGCTCCTGGTGCGAAGGATCGTGGCAAGGCCAGAGCCGCTGCCTCCACAGCAACGGCAGATGTTGGCAGCGGACTGGCGTCGGTCGAGCGGCGTGTGTCACCTGGACGCGCATGGAGAGCAGTGGAACGCTTTCTGCGTCATAAGTACGCCGGGGCAGCCGCAGCATTCCTGCCGCCCTTAGTACAGATGGACAACAAGGTATACGCTGCAGCCCCTCTCCCAGCCGACGCACTGGTGCTACCGAAGGCATACTTCGATATCGGGTGGCAAACAGCGGTGCTGCGCCTGCAGCGCCGGTGCCGCTTCACTGAACTGCCGCCGAGCGAGCTACAGATGCTGCTGAACAAGATCGTTCCCGAGGTGGCACGTACATGGCACCGCGAAGAGCGGCAGAAGATGGACGCCACACCAGCCCTCCTCGAGGTGGTGAGGGAGAAGACCGGCAAGCTGGTGTGCACGACGCAGGGCGTGTCAGCCGGCGGGTTGCGAATATATCGGGGGGTACTGGTGCAGGCCATCTTTGTGGACAGCTCCGCTGCGCTCGACCCCAGCACGGCAAACACGACGGAGGACCAGATGGCGGGAGAAGCACACACGCGCAGCCTTGAGTCAGCCAAAACAAGTGCTAGTCATGGCACCAAACTCCCCACAGATGTGGGCGTCTGCCCCATCGCCACTCGCCACCTTGGCGATACCCCGGTGGGCCTTACTGACGCTGCGGCGGCTGTGCACTTCCAGGTGGTCGCGTTCCTCCGCCCCTTTGCCTATCAGGGTACTCCTGCCGAGAGCTACCGGATCCGCGACGCCTCGGGCGTGTACTTGGCCTCCCTCTGGGCCCCCGCACAGCCACACTCACTGAAAGTCGGCGCAGTCTACGCAGCTTCCCCAGTGCGCATTCGTGAATTTGCAGAGCGCGGCAATGCCCGACTCATCGAATTCCTCGATGGCACCACTCTCACCCTCCTCTCTGTTCACACCGCCACGGCGCCAGCCAGCCACAGGAGCGGCGGCGCCACATCGGAGGTGAGTCGTCTCCCGGGTCAGCCGAGTCTGAAGATTGACACGAAGGGCACAATCGCGTCGGAGGTGTCACTTTGGGAGGAGGTGCTGCTGCACTTCGGCCACGGCCCGTACCACGAGGCGGCCCAGGAGCGCATCCGCAAGTCCATTCAAGGCATCCCTGTCGTCATCTCCTACTCGCTGCGTCAGAGCATTGTGCACAACGTCCGCTTCGACAGCGACGCGCTGCTGACGGCCGCCACCCACGCGCACGGCATCGCCGCCACCGAAGAAGGTAAAGAGCAATCGTTAGGTGCACCCCACTCTTCTTCCAGCAAGGGTGGCGTGGCAAACGACCGGGCACGTGACCACTTGAGTACGCCGATGCTGTGCGTACGAGAGCCGCGCCTTCTGCCACTGATGCCACACCTCGACTCGCAGCAGCCGTGCGCTGTTCTTGCGGATCACACCATTGTGCCGCTGCAGGTCTTACACTGCTGTTTTGATCCCCGCATGCGTAGCTGGCAGGACATTAGCGTTTCCGCCCTGTCTCTCATGCCACAACCGCGTGCGGAGATGCTTGAGTCGGTTCGCGCACTGCTCGCAAACGGCCTGCAGCGGTGGGGCATTGATCTGTCCCCGAACCCCTATCGGACCAAGGCGCTCTCTCTCCTCCCGGCGCCTATGAAGTGTGTTGTGCCGCAGCGACGACCAGCAGCCGGGTTCTCGAATCCAGCAGTGTCGGTGTTTCCTACCACCATCGCCATCATTGGCGTCACTGGGCCGCGATGCACTGTGGAGCAGTCACGGCGCATCAGCCTCACCGCTCAGCACTTGGCGCAGTACTTTCGAACGAGACTAGTAGCGACCCTCGCAGACGAAAGCGCCGCGGTTCAGTATGTGCACGAGCATCTCATGTACACGCCGTCTTCCGCTCCTACGCCGCCCAGTCAGCCGACCGCCTCGCTAAAGGACCCGAACGCATCTGTGATCCTCATCACCAACGAGCCGGACACGCGCGCGACTCGGTGGGTGAAAGTGGAATGCATGTGCCGTGGGGTGCACTGTGTAGCCATCCCCGCGTCTTCAAACACGAGTAAACTCAACCTCGCCGGCGCGCAGCTGCGACGACGTATCGCGACTCAGTTTGAGCTGAACCCGCTACGCGGCGTGGATCTGCGCGGGGAGCTGCCCGTGCTGGGCCACCGTCACGTGCTGGTCGTCGGAGTGGATTCGTGCCACACAAACACGCACAGCGTCGGCACGATCGTCGGCATCCTCAGCACGCCGACCGAAAGCAAACTCATATCTTACTTTTGGAGGCACGATGCACGCGGGCGCGAGGTCCAGCACGTCGCGAAGCACTTCCGCGGTATTTTGGCGGAGACTGTGGAGTTGTCCGGCAGGGTGGACGAGGTGGTGGTCTTCCAAGATGGCAACGTCTTCAGCGAGTTGGTTGGGGTAAAGGAGGAGCTCACAACGCAGGTGCCCAACTGCGGCCTTACCTTCATGTGCTTGCACAAACGTTGCAACGTGCGCTTCATGCACGCTTCACCAGAACGAGACGGCAGCAGTGCGAAGCACAGTCAAACCTCTGCTGTTACAAGTACAAGCGGCGATGTCGAGGAATCTGGCAGGGACACGAACGGCTTCCGTGAGGGCAGTAGACTTCACAACCTTGTGAAGGGGGTTGTTATCCCTGCTCTGGGGCCAGTGCCGCTGGACCATGAACTCGCCGCTAACTCTTTTTACCTGCAAGCGCACGAGTCTTCCATGTCGACGGCACGGATCGTGCAGTACACCGTTCATCACGTAAGCCCCTCCCTCGACGTCACAGATGTGCAGCAAATCGCCAACATCACGGCCAACGTGCTGGCACCGTGGGCAACAAAGCTGCCCCTGTCCACCCGATGTGCGCACCGGCTTGCCGATCAAGCTGAGCGCCTGCTTGACGCCGTGCCACAGCTCACGGCAGACATGATTCCTCGGCCACTGTGCAACCGCTTGTGGTACCTCTAGCGGCACAAGGGCGGTGTCGTCCCGTGCACACAGACGTGCTCGAACTCATCAACGCGCCGCCTTGTGGTTCTTCGATTGCTGATAGGGTCTCTGGTGGTGTGCGGTGTGCGCTTCTTTAGCGCTTCTACAAGGGTGTTGGGGATCGCCCATGTGTTGTCTACATACGTGTGTGTGTGTGTGTGTGTGTGTGTGTGTGTGTGTGTGTGTGTGTGTGTGTGTGTGTGTGTGTGTGTGTTGGATGTTCATGTTACCTCCCCCTCCTCCTCCTGCTGCTGCTGCTGCTCTGTTTTCTGTTTTTCTTTCTTACCTCTCCTATTCTTTTTTGGTCATTTCATCGATGGCATCGCGTTGCGAGCATGTGTGTGCACTGCGTGTCCTCCCTCGTTGGCGGGTGACAGCACGTGCAGAGACACGGCGTCGTACCGCAGCCACGTACGCACAGACAATGTCAGAGAGAGAGAGAGCGACAACCCCCGCTGTCTCCTCCCCTCTCCTCCCTTTCGTGGCACCGATCTTCCCAGATCAAGCAAAGGCAAGGCGACTGCAAAGCGCGGAAACATGTGGAGGTGTGCAGTTGTGGGGCGGCCGCCGTAGGGACGCGCCGGTGCCTGTCGCCGCCTTATTTTAAGTGGCACTCACAGCACCCTGCGCTGCCCCCTGCAGCGGGAGCAACATGTGCAAGGTGCTTGCATCCTCCCTAAGCTCGTCATCTCACTTTCGACACGATCGCCGGCTCTCTCTCTCTCTCTCGCCCTCGTTCTTCCTTCGCTACACGGGTCAGCGGGCCACGGCGCAGATCTGGGTAGTGTACGGGTGTCCGAACTCTGCACGCCGGCAGCTCAGTGCGCCCTCTCTTCCTCCTCTTTCAGCGCTTCCCTTAATTCAGGTATCTACAGGTACGCACGCACATACGTATAGCAGAGGAACGCGCACAGGCAGTATGCTTTGCGGACCCCGGACGCTGCACCGATGTGCCCTTGCACCGACTCTCGCGGCAACGGGCGCACTGAGTACGGCACTCTCATGGGCATCGTCGCACACCCTTACCTTGTCGACCCCCATGCGATGGTGTAGTAGTACAGGCAGTAGCACTCCCAATCCAGCACGTTGTGCGGGGAGCGCTGACGCCGAGCACGTCTCCTCTGCGAATGTATCGTCTCCCGACTCCTCTACAGCGAAGACGACCGCACCGAAGCGTCGAGTGCAGATAGCTGTAGTGGGCAGTGGGCCCAGCGGCTGCTTCGTTGCCAGCCACCTTGTGAAGAAGCACCACGAGCTGCACGTGGACATCTTTGAGCGGCTTCCAGTGCCCTTTGGTCTATGCCGCTACGGTGTGGCGCCAGATCACCCAGACGTGAAAAATGTAGAGAAGCAGTTCATAGACCTCTTCACGAGCGGGCGCGTGACGTGGATCGGGAACGTGTCCATTGGGAAGGAAATCCCACTGCAGGCACTGCTGGAGCACTACGCTGCAGTGGTGTTCGCGACCGGCGCCGATGAGTCGAAGAAGCTCCATATCCCGGGCGAAGACCTCGGCGGCGTCATCTCCGCTCGCAGCTTTGTGGAGTACTACAACACCCTCCCCTTTCCGTGCGGCTCGCCGCACTTCTGCCCCTTCGATCTTGAGCGCACGAAACACGTCGTCGTCATCGGGAACGGCAACGTGGCGATGGACGTTGTACGGGTGCTTGGCGCGTCGTACAAGTACTTCTCTCCCACCGACATGAACTGCGTGTGCATTAAAGAGCTCATGAAGAATCAGGTGGAGCACATCAGCGTGGTGGCCCGCCGCGGAGTCGAGCACTCTGCCTTCGCCACCGCGGAGTTCCGCGAGATCACCAAGTATCAGGAAGGCCATGTGAAAGTGGAGGTGGACCACTTCGACCTTGACGCCGCGGTGGCAGCAATGCCGGCTGGCAAAGTCATGCGCGCGCACAAGCGCATGATGGAACTGGTGCATCAATATGCGCTGGGCAGCGAAGAAATGGCCGCCGAAGCGGCACAGTTGGCAACGGATGCGCAGGGCGTGCCACTCCCTAGCGCCGTCAGGGCGAGGGCGGCCATCTCGCATGCAGAGCCGTCTTCGATGACGACATCATCACAGTATGGAGTGGGCCGCCCACATCACGGTAGCCGTGGGCCATGCCGGCTGCGCTTTCGATACAACCTCACGCCAGTCGCCATCCTGCCTAGCCACCGCCGCAAGAACTATGTTGGCGGAGTTCTCTTCAAGAAGACGCGTGTCAAGACACCGTGCACGGAAACAGAAAACGAGGGCGAGTACTGCGTCGTGCCATGCGACCTCGTCATGACCTCCATTGGCCACCGCTCTGACAGCATCGCCGGTGTCCCGTTCAACCACCACGCGGGGGTCATCGACAACGAAAGGGGGCGGGTGAAGGGCATGCCGCGTGTGTACTGCGCCGGTTGGGCCAAGAACGGTGCCAAGGGCGTCATCCTCCACTCCGTTGTCGATGCGCAAGACACAGCAGCGACAATTTTAGCGGACATGGAGTCCGGCATCATACCGACGGAGCCAACCGCGCAGCCGGAGGAGACCGAGCGAATGGCAGCGGCGGTACGGTCCTCGTCAGCAAACACCGCCGAAGCCGAGCCGCTAGAAGTGCCATTCGTTGAAAGCAGTAACGCCACGCCGCACCGACAGGTAGCCGCGGCATCCGCCACAACCACCATGTACGGCAAGTACGGTCTCGTCGACTACTTTGTCGCTAAAAGGCTGCAGCCTGTGTCCATGGCAGGCCTGCAACGCATTTTACACGTGGAGCATGAACGTGGTGTCGACTTGGGTAAAAAAGCAGAGAAGATCAGAACAGTGCGCGATATGCTCGACGTGGCCCTCGGTGGCGACGTGGGCAAGAAGGCGGACGAGCGTATTCGCGGCATCACCCCCGCTCGCTCCGATGCGATGCTCTACCTGAAGGAGCTGCTGGATGACGATACGGACTTGAGGGCGTTTGCTCATCAAGTTGCGCGGGATGTGCCGCACAAGCTTGCCCAGCAGCATCCGCTTGGCAAAATCTCGCCTGGACAGCTGTAGGTCTCCTTCCTTTATATTTCTCTCACTACTGCCCACATGACAAGGCTACGGGTGCAATATTGCAACTGGCAGCGCTGCGCAGCACGCAGACGTGCAGCGCGTATATGTTTCTCCTCTGTGTGGGGGGTGGGGGAGGGAGGTGCATGCGTCTGCCTCGCGTCCTTCTTTTCCGGAAGGTGAGTCAATACGTAGCAAGGAGTGGGCGCTTTTCTCGTGCTCGCGCCGGCACGCGTGTCTTCGACACGATAGCGCTCACTCTCTCTTGCGACTCCTTGTTGTGTGCTCCATGCCCCCTCCGCCTGCCCGCCGTCGACTTCCTGCCCTTCCCCCACGCACACCCGGCGGTGAGCATCGTGCCTTTGTGCGCGTGTGCGCGGATTTCATGCGGTGCCCTCCCCTGCCACCTATCGGTAGCACCGCACACATGCAAAACGTTCGCACAACTCATACACCACTCCTCCTCTCCTATACGCATGCCCCGCACACACACACACACACACACACACACGCCGGTGCGGGCAGCTCTCTTCTCTCAGCCCTCAGCCACATCTCTCCCCCCCCCCCTGCCAACACTTTTCTCTCTCGTTGTTTTGTTGTTGTTTTCTCTCTCACGTAACACCAGTCGCACGCACACGTCACCGCCTCCATCTGCAGCAGCCGCAGTCTCCCCGAGCCCTTCACTGGAACCGCCCTCCCTCACCCTCCACCTCATCGGACTCTCTTGTTTCTGTTTGTGTAAGCAAGCCTCTCAACACCATGTCCGAAGCACAGAGCCTCACGCCGGAGACGGCCTTCACTGTCGCCTCCACGTTCCTCGCATACTACTACAGTGAGTTCGTAAAGCTGAACGAGCTGGCGCGCATGTCAGACCTGTATGACGAGCGCTCCTACATGACGCTTGTGGACTTCCGCGATGAGGTACCGGTGGTGGCGCACGGGCGCAATGCAGTGGCCAACCTGCTGGCGAAGCTCGACAGCACGCTCGGTCAGCGAAAAGTCGAGATTATTACTGTGGACACTGTGGCCCTGCCGCACAACTGCGTTCAGGTCATATGCCAGGGTGTGATGTACCTCCGTGAGTACCGCCGTGTGTTCCTGCACGTCTTCATGCTGGAGCCCACTGCGTACCGCACCAAGACGTACCACATTGCCTCTGACTACCTGCGCTTTGTGGACTCGGAGAAGGAGGTTATTCCTGAGGGTGCCGTAGTTATTGCGGCCGACCAAGTCGCCGCCTATCTCGAGGAAAGCCGCCGCCGCGTGGAGGAGGAGCAGCGTCGCCAACTCCTGGAGTTCCAGCAGCGCATCCGTCTGCAGCAGCAACAGCTGCAGATGCAACAGCAGCAGATGCAGAGGCAGCAGCAGCACAAGGCCGCCACTATCAGCACGCCTGCCCCTGCGTCCCGCCAGTCTTACCAGCCTGCTTCGGCCTCGCGCGACCCATCCAATCCCCAAGAGAAGCACCAGCAGCAGCGCCCCGCCCGCCCACCGCGTGATGGAGGCCGCCCCGCTCGTGGTGAGGACCAGCGTGACCAGCGAGCTGAGCGCAAGCCCCGTGAGCCGCGCGAGAACCGTGGCGATCGAAAGCCTCGTGAGCCTCGTGGTGAGCATAAGCCGCGCGAGGGCGAAGAGAAGGTCGCTGCTGCGTCACCGTCTCGCGCTGCTGGTGAGGGCAAGAAGGGTGGTGAACGCGGCAACCGGAAGCCTTCCGCTGCTGCAAACGCCGCGAAAGGCGCAACGGCTGCTGGTGCTGGTGCTGGTGCTGCTGGTGCTGCTGCTGCTACCTCGGCCCCCGCCGCGGAGCGCAAGCCGCGCCGTGAGTCAGGCCCGACGGCTGCTATCATCATTCTTCGTGTACCGAAGAAGATCAAGTTGTCGGACATCAAGGCAGAGCTGGTCGGCCAGGGCTTCTCTGAGCTGAAGGACCTCTTCTGGTGCGGCCGCGACAGCGCGCACGCAGTGGTGAAGTTCTCCTCGGTGGAGAAGGCGACAGAGGTGTTTGAGAAGAAGCCCTTCAAGATTCAAGGCGAAAGCCTGAACATGAACTACTACCACGAATAGACAGTACCGGCGCGGGAAGCCCTGCGTCTGTGGTGGAGCGGTGAGGAGGGGGGAGGTGAAGCGTCTTAGACGGCGTTAACGTGGTGCCACCTCCCCTCCTCCACTCCCCCGGCTCCTCAGGAATGCACGCGGTCGCTTCTGCAGGTAACGCCGCATCGCACCGACTGTGTCGGCGCGTGTGTCCCTGCCAGATAGGAAAGTGTGTGTATCTGTGTAAGCAAGAGAATTGTCACGCTGATCGTGGGTGGTGCGTGCATGTCTCTTTTCTTTATCTCCCTGTGTCTCCGTGTGCATGCTCGCTGTATGGCATCTCGGGTCTAACGAGGTAACTACTAACGTCAATAGAGCCAAGTACCCTGAACAACACCAGCATCGGTATCCACCATGTGAGTGGAAGAAGCTCGGGGACCCCTACACACACACACACACACACACACACAGGCATACACCCGCCAAGGGTGACTAGCAATTTGGCATGTGGACGGTGGAGATGCAGTTGTGTGTGTATGTGTGTGTCCCATGCATGTGTGGAAGGAGGCGCAAGCGTAGCTCCGCTGTCGTTGGCCTCCCCCCCCCGTCCCCCCAACGACTGTCGTCACGCCATGATAGCCGTTTCTGTCGCTTGCATACGACCCCACCCCACCCCACCCCCTTAACTCCCCCATAAACTGCCGCCATGCACACCCACACGCACGTGCACCGCTCCATCTTTGGCCTCACGCAGCCCTGATGATTTGTGAGCTCCTTTCACACGTCCCTCCCTCCTACACGCGTGCATTGGCTCTCTCCACTCATATTCTCTTAGCGTCATCTCTGCCCCACATTTTTGAAGCATAAGCGCGCAACGCCCCCGCTCAACCCAACGCCCCTCCCTTCATCTCTCCGCAGTCCACAAGTGTGAGCGCGCGCCTTAGTGCAGCCCGACCATCGGTGTCTCTGTCTGTCTATGCGTGTGCGTCTGTGAGTTGCTGTTGGGCTCCCACCACCACGCTCAGCTTCACTTAGACCTCCCCCGTCCTCGTCGGCCCCATCCGCTCCTTACCTCTATTTCGGCGCCGTTGCAGACGGCCTTTGCCTTGTCTCGCTTCCGGCCCAGTAGCAGTCGCCAACGGCGCGTCCCTTCGCACCGCTCACTCGCCTCAGCAGTGGGGAACTGTGCCCCTTTCTCCCTTTACATTTTTTTTTTGGCTTAACGCACACTGTTGAACGCCTTTCACGAAGCCCCGCAGACACAGCGAAGCGCCAGCAGGGGGGGGAGGGGCCAATCCATGAGACGCCAATGTTGATGGCCTCCCCGACGATGGCAGCCTCGGGTGGCGAAGTGATCGGCCGCGAGGGCGATCCCTCCGTGCGCAAGGCGAATGCGAAGAAGCTGGCCGCCGGCTACACCAGGAAGAAGCGCTTCCTGGAGTGCTGCTACCTGTCCGCCTCCACGTTCCTGTGGTGCAACAACGTGATCTCATGCGGCCGCTACTTTGTCTTCGCGTCCGACGCGAACGTGATGCAACTCCTGTGGATGCCGCTGTTCATCCTGGCGGCCATGACGCTGGCCGACCTTGTCTCAGGCGTCGTGCACTGGGGCATGGACACGTGGGGCACCCCCAATACGCCGATTTTTGGTAACTTTATCCGAAGCTTCCGCGAGCACCACGTCGATCAGACCGCCATGTGCAAGCACGACTTCATTCAGACGAATGCGGACACCACACTGCCTCTGCTCCCTCTGCTGTTCATACAGTACATGTGCGTGCGATCGACGAATCACAGTGGAAACGGCTATGTCGCCAACCTGCATGTCCGTAACATCGGTGTACACACTTTCCTGTGCACCTTCTTTATCTTTGTAGCCATCACAAACGAGATCCACAAGTGGTCGCATCAAGTAAAGCAGACCCGCCTTGTGCGCAAGGCGATGGACATCGGCATTCTCCTCTCCCCCATTGCCCACCGGAAGCATCATAAGGACCCCTTTGACCGCACCTACTGCATCACCACGGGATGGTTGAACCCCCTGCTCGACTGCACGAACTTCTGGCGCCACCTCGAATCGTTGGTGTCTGCCATCACAGGCGAGATCCCGCGCGCGAACGATCAGACGCTGCTGGGGAAGTAGAAGCAGAGCACAGCAAATAGAAGAGGAGGAGGAAGCTCTCACACGCTCGCGCGGGCATCTCTTCGGCGTCTGTGTGCGCATGTGTTGTCTCGCTGGGCTGGTTAACTGTCGCCACACGGGCTTGTATATTCTCTTCCTTTACTTTTTTTGTGTGTATTTATGGGGGCTCTCTCTCAGCGTGATCGAAGAAGCGTGTGTGCGATCCGGTGGGCAAGCAGCGATGCGGAGTACTGTAAGGAGGCCCCCGCCCTTTTTCATATGATTTTCTCTGCCTCAGTGTTCCTTAACCTGATCCAACGCTTTTCCTATCTCCCTGTTCTTTCGGCTTCCCGTCTCCACTCCTTGTGTGCCATCTCGTTGTGCGCAGCAGTATGCCTGCCTATGTGCCTGTGTATAGTACACATCACAGGCACAGATCCTGTGAGAAACTCTCAGCCGCTCTCCTCCTCATCCATCCCCATCTCTATCGCCGTCTTGTTCTGCACAGCGCGATTCCACACAGTACCGCCCTCATGAGCCAGCTTGCTTCCCCCGTGTTTGTGTGGCGGTAGCGGTCGTGCCAGCAGTGATGCCGATAGTATCGAGGTTGGGCGGATGCGAAGGTGCTGAGAATGTAATGCGATGTGCTGCATACGTATGTGAAGCGTACCGCCGTTGACGTATCAAGCTGGTGTTCCCAGATCCGGTATCGTGTGGAAAGAGCAGCCTGTGGTGACCAGCGGAGAGGAATGACGCGTATGTCTGTGTATGCATGTGTGTGTGTGTGTGTGTGTCCAAGGGATACTCGATGGATATGGTAGCGGTCGAGCGTGTGTGGTGAGCTTGTAAGAGCCTGAGCGAGTGGCCGAAAGAGGGCGAACGAGAGAAATCGTGTGGAC
The DNA here is from genome assembly GCA_033953505.1 of Leishmania tarentolae. Lineage (NCBI taxonomy): Eukaryota > Euglenozoa > Kinetoplastea > Trypanosomatida > Trypanosomatidae > Leishmania > Leishmania tarentolae. Next base: position 133,789 of record CP119845.1, read on the forward strand.
GACTCAAAAGAATGGCCCCACAAAGGGCGGACAACAGAAAACGGCAGGAAGTCATCCCCCGATGCACGTCGTCTTGAGGTGACCGCACTTGGCCACGTGCACGCACCTCGTGCGCGGCAACAGCAGCGAGAATGATGCCCACCGCTTTTCAAGGCTATGTACTTGCCACCTATGTGGTCTGCACAGATGTGGGTGGGTGGGTGGGCATGCTAGTACTGTCATCTTCACTGCCTTCGCTACCGCTAGCCCTCCTGTTGCTTCCCCTCTCCTCCTCCTCTTGGTCTCTCGGTTCCTTTTTCTCGACACATGAACGCATCGACACAGGCGCCGGTACGTGTGCGCACCGACAGAGCCTCGTGCTCGATCTCTCCTCCCTCTCTGTGCACTGACCCCCCTCCCCTTCCATCGTCTCCATGAAGGCAATACTCCAGATGGGGCCCGCGCAGTTCATCATCGAAGGCGCGACCTTCCACCTCCTCTGCGAAAATATTCAGCAAACGCTTGTGGCGATGAGGAGGCTGCAAGAGTGCAACATGATTCTGAAGCTGCACGTAGAGAGGTTGGAAGCGCGTCTAGTCGAGGATGCGCACCGACTGAGAGCAGCCGGTGTGGCGCTGCCCAAAGCTCTGCCCAACGATGGCGGCGACGACGATGACGACTCCACTGTAGAAAGTTCGCTGCCTTTCCGAGTAGGTGACGCTTGGAGGTCGGCATGGCAACGACGCGTGTACGTCAATCCAGCAGCGCCTATGCAACACTACGAGTGCTCTACAACCGGTCAGCAACAGCCTGTCGTTCACAGAAGACCACTCTTCATATTCTCTGCGGCGTCCTTCGATGTAGCGGAAACCGTGGTGCAGCGACTGCATGCGCGTCTTCTAGAGCAGCGCCTCCTGCTAGATGAAATAGAGCTACAGGCATTGTGCAGCGGTAGTGACGACTGTAGCGCCTCCGACGCGTCGACCCGTGTGCTACCGCTCCCCGTTATGGAGCTTGACACATACTCCTGCACGTCCACCAACGTGATGCCGGAGTACGGCGCGGCAAGGAATCACCGTCGTAGCCCCACGCCAAGAGTTGGGACATCCGCGTATCGGCGGTACTAATGATGTGTGTCTGAAGGGAGTTAGCCCCGTGCAGAGATGCAAGAGCATGTACCTGCGACGACCACCCGTTCTGTCTACAAGTGCGGCGCACGTGAACAAGAAACGCGACACACGTGTGTGCACCCCTCCGCCACTCCCCTCAGCTGTTCTGCTTTTCGTACAAGGGGGGAGTCATTATTCCTCTCTCTTTCTCTCGCCCTCCTGTGTCGTAGCGCGCGCACACACTCACAAACGAACGCACGCCGACCTCTCTGTCGCTGCTCTTTTCTCTCAGGCAGTGATGCATGCGCCGTTGGATATGCCGATGTAGATAAGTGTGTGTGTGTGTGTGTGTGTGTGTGTGTGTTTGCCTATGTATCTGTGTAGGGGGATGGAGGCAGGCGGTCGAGAGTCCTCTTCAACACCAACAACAACACGAAAAACGAGCGGTGTCGCTCCAGCCACATCTCCCGTGTGTGAGGCCACACACACGCACACATCTCTGTCTTTGCCACTCCTTCCATATGCCTTCGCGCTTTCTCGAGGAAGGGGGGAGGGGGCGGGTCAGAGCTAGCGGGAAGACTCGGTGGGGAGGAACCCGACAACGGCGATGGATCCCGACGTCGCCCACTGCACTGCCACACTGTCTACCTGAGACTCGCCCTCCCCCCCTCTCCTTCTCCCTCACATCAGCAACCGCGTCTGCCACTGCTACCAGGCAGCACACGAACGTGCCCACGTTAGTTGAAGGAATCACTGCGGCGTTTGTCGTGTTCATGTGGAGCGTGCGCAGACGCCTTTCTGCCACATAAGCCCATTCACAAGAGCCTCATCTCACTTCCGGACCCTCACTCATCGGCGCTGGGAGGAGGCCAGAGAAGGAAGGGGACGTGCCGTCCGTGTGCGTGTGTACGCGCCGAAGTGTGGGACGCTGCCCCTACTTCACGAGTATGGCCGAGAGACCAAAGGTGCAGGTGGTGTGCACACCGCTCACCGCCATCGTGGAGGAGGACGCTCTCTTTCTAAAGGCGCGCCAACTCGTCATGCGGGTGTTACCGCTGAGGAACAACATCGTACGAAGCCGTCTTCCGTCGCCGCGCAAATTCACTAAAGGTTTCAACAGTGTGCCCCGCTGCCCAGCAAGAGGCAGGCACAGAGCGTACGAGCGCAGCATTGAAAGCAGGGGCGGCGCTGTTGTCGACGTCTCTACACGCCTGGCAGCCCTGGAGCTCCCTGCGTCATGGCTTCTTGCATGGCTTCGGCACAATGAGGCTTTAGAAGAAGGTGACGACGCCGATATGGACGTGGACACGGATGGCGTAGGGACGTGGCTGCAGTCGAGTGGGGAGGCATGGCTCTCAGTGCAGCCAGTGCTCGAGTACGCTTCTCTCAGCTATGGCCCCGTCCACGCCGTCAGTCGGCTACAGTGGGAAGAAATTAAGGTTCTCCACAGCACGGAGCAGCCGCGCCGAAAATGGAACTCGGAGTTCGCAACGGCAGTGGCCGGAAGGTCGCCTGTAAGCACGCCGCCGTGCATCGGCGTACAGGTGGTGTTGTTGTGGTTTCATGAAGGCCAAATGTACCGTCTGATGCCGGAGGAGTTGGTGAGCGTGGCGACCAAGGCACGTGGGGCACTCACTGCACGGTCGCTACCTCCACCGCGCGCCGCAACCACAGGGTTGTCTGTGGAGCCGTCCCCCAGGTCACTCTTCACCTGCTACATGACGCTGGAGTACCCGCCTGGTACACTGTGTCCTCAACGCGTACCCGTGCCGATCGCGGAGCCACTGCTGACTCGCCAAGAACTGGTCGAGTTGGTGAGGGCCACAGCTAACATATGTCGGCACCACCCACTGCGGGTGGCATACCGAGTATGGCCACAGGCCACCACGCCTACGGTAGCAGCGCCCGTATCGGCGCCACCCTGGTTTAGTGGCCGTGCCGGCGTCTCTTCTGCCGCGCCACGGGCCGCGGTGGCGACGCCGACCATGCGCGCACCCCCTCTGCACGCGTTGGAGAGCGATGCCGCACTGGTGGGGTTCATTCGGGATATTCTTGCCTACGGCTGCCCGGCCGTGCAGATCGTGGCCGTACGCAGCGGTGTGACCAGAGAACCGCAGAAGCCATCTTGTGCGCAGCACAAGATGCGAAGGGGGGAAGAAATGCGAGCCGCGTTCGCCATGAGCAGCGTGCGCATCGGTGACGTCAGCCGCGGCATTACGCGGAAAGACAGCGCCACTCAATATGACAGTGTCTACTCGAGGCGGCGCTTGGCAAGAGCCGCATCTCCGTCACCAATGGGAGCGGCGGCGGAGCAGAACGGCTTCCGCGCGGCGGGGTCATTGCCCAGTGATAAAGAGGATGAGGAAGCTGTGCGCGAGAGCGGCAGGGCACCCGCCGACACCGTCTGCACAAACGAAGCTTCGGACGAGCTCGCCTGCGTCGTGCCTGCAGAAGCAGGGGGAACGGCGGCACTGGCAAGGGAAGTCAGCGGCACGGAATCCCTTGCAAGCTGCGGCAACGCCTCCTCCACGGAGTCCTCAGACAACCATCAGCTGCACACGCGGAGACCGCCCTCCTCAATCCGTGACAGGGACGCGAAGGCCTCCAGAGAAGATGGCGCCCCGCAGCTCTTGTTGCGAGACGCAGCACCGCCCTCTCTATCGGAAGAGGCGACCACCGGCAGCATCACCCCTGCTGGCGAAGCAGCCTTGCAAGGTGACCACCACGGTCACTTGAGCAATGCAGATGAATTCGGTGAGACAAGGTGCAACACTGATCAGTTCAGCGAATACATACCAGGCGAGGTGGCGCGGGATGCTGTTGACGCGAAGCTGCGGTGGCAACAGCAGCAGCAGTTGCAACACGCAACGCCGCGAGGCCCTCACCTTGACAGTACCGTACAGGGCGCAGCACTTGTGGAAGACGCGCGAGACGGTGAGGTGGCCACATTAGCTCGGGAGGATACATCGGCAAAACCTCCAGAGAAGCTCATGGCAGTGAGTTCATGGAAAGGCCATTGGGCTCCACACACACCACCTGTCCGTACCCCTGCCTCATCACCGCGCAAGATGTCTGGCGATCCAGGTGGCGTCTCTGCACAAGCTGCGGAGGGGGCGACCACAGACAATGTTCACATAGCTTCCCCATCGCCGCACGGAAAGTCGGCCTGCTCTGTCTCCACTACGCAAAAGCGGCGCACCACCTCGATCAGTTGCGGCAGCGCCACAAAGCCAGACCCTGCAACAGTGGTGCTCGTGCGCTACGAGGTGGACCCCACTGCCGTGTGCATCACTGGCCCCGTGCAGCAGACGGTGCTGCAGCATCTTCAGGAAGTCATCTTCCAGCGATGCTGCATTCATTTGTGCAACGACCCGGACGCGCCGCCCCCGCGCTTTCACGCGACGCATCATCATCGCCACGCCGGCAGCGGGGACTGTAACGTTGGAGACGCCACCCTCCCAATCGCGTCCACGACGGATGCTTCCTGCACGGAGTTCATTCTACCTCTTCACCAGTATACCTTCACCCGTGTCGAAGAGGACGCCCTTGAGCGCTGCATTGCGGAGGTCATGGCCACCTGCCAAGGCCTCGAGCTGCTTCCAGCGCCGGAGGCAGAGAAGTGGATACGGACAGCACCGAGCCTCGTCTCCCTAAGATGCCAAAAGTGCCAGCAAGTCGGCAACAGCAAGGCGGCGTCGTTGCTGTCATGAACGGGTGGGTAGCGAGAAGAGAATCGTTGGCGGTGTGGCCATGGAAGCAGAGATACAGCACGGTGGTATGCTGGCCAGTGCATACGCTCCTACCCCTCCCCGCCCTCTCTCTCTCTCGATCATCCCGCCCACACCCCCTTCCTCCCAACGGGAGAAGCCGTGGCCCCGCCGATCATCAGCGGCGCACATGAACAAGCACGCCAACGCGAAGCCCTCCCCCTCTTCAAGTGGATGCTGCTGCGACAGTGGCGGTTGCCTCCGCCTTCGCTTTCCTCTTTTCATCGCCCATACGTGTCTGTGGAACACTCGTCAACAACCCGCCCCTTTCCCCCCCCCCAGCCCGATGGGGTACCTTCGTTCGCGTCTGTGGCTGCGTATGTGCGTAGGCGTCTGCTGGAGTGTCTCGCAACCCCACCACCGCCATCGCCCTCTTTTTGCATTGCTCGAGGTGGCTGGCATAGTGTCAAGTAAGCGAGGGAAGTGCGGAGAGCTGCCACGACGGTCCGGACGCACACGTACGCGGGCACACATGTATATGTATACATACGATTCACATGCTGCTTGCCGACGTGTCTTTGTGCTCGCGCCTCATACGGGTGCGAGCGAGGACGTCATCGTTACGTCGTGCCACCATCGCATAAGCAAGCACACAACACATCCACCCGTCTCCTTTCCCCTCCCTCCCACCTGCGACGAAGACGTCGACGAGCATCACGCTTTGTGTTCTGGAGGGCGGCGGCGGGGGACGGGAGAAGCGAATCGAAAAAGCAGCATCGGGTGTGTGTGGGTGCCTCTGCTTGTGTGTCGGCTAGTCGTTTCTTATCTTCATTGCGCGGTGGCTCATGCTGCCCCGCAGTGCATGCGCAGTGAGAGAGGCCGTATGCACACACACGCACGTATACGCAGTTATGGAAAATATAAACGAAACATGTTCAGCGGTACCGTCCGTCACGCAGGCATCTCTAGCTCTCAGATGCACGACATCATCAGCCCTCCACCGTGCCCACCCCCTCCCCCTCCTTGCTGGCGGAGGCCCTTATCATGAAGCGCGCATATGCCGCTGCATAAGTAGATTTGTCTGCCCACTCCTTTCCTGCCCCACCCCACCCCCTCCTTCACGGCGTCTCCACCGTCCTCCCGCCTCTCACCCCTCCGTACGGAGCGTGTGATGCACTCCACACCATCGTTGAGCACATGGCAGCTAGAACTCACAGCAGAGAAGAAGCAAACAAAACGCGGAAACAGGCAATGGCGTTTCAAATTCCAGAAGACAATGGCACCGATGAGTCCGTCGTCACGCTGCGCGGTTCAGTCCTGACAGCCGCGGAGGAGCAAAGGAAGTGGCTGCAGGAGGCCCTCATAGCTGTAGACCGCAAGGGCACCATCATGCGCAACAGTATGGAGAATAAGGACAGCATAGCAGTGGTGATTCGAGCTGCTGCGCAGATGTTGGATGAGCTGCGCACAAACCTGCTGGAGCCACAAAACTACTACGAGCTCTACATGAAGGTGTTCAGCATGATGGAAGTCTTTGTGGCGTACCTTGAGGACGAGCACCGCGCGAAGCGACACACCCTCGAGGAGATGTATGAGCGGGTGCAGTTTTGCGGTTACATTGTGCCTCGACTGTACCTGCTGATTGCGGCCGGTGCAGTGTATATCGATGCAGGAGACCAGCCAGCCCTCGAGATCGCGCGCGACTTGGTAGAGATGTGCAAGGGTGTGCAGCATCCCACCCGTGGGCTGTTTCTACGGCATTTTCTGTTGACAATGATGAAGGGAAAGCTCCCAGGTGACCCCAACAGACGGGTCAGAGACGTCAGAAACGGCCCCGCCGAGGAGACGCAGCAGCAAGAGTGTCGGGACGAGGAAGATGGCGGCACGGTGACAGACACCGCGAACCTGCTCGTGCAGAACTTTAAGGAGATGAACTGGTTGTGGATTCGCATGGAGGCTGGGAGCTACGCCAACCGAAACGGCGGCAGCACGAACAGTGTCACCTCCTGCAGCCCGGCTACTGCCACGATGCCGGCGACCTCGTCTCCTCTAGCTGGGTCGTCTGCCGTGTCGTCCTGGTCGTCAGACACCGCCACACGTCCGGGCTCTCCCTCGCGGTCGCTTCGCGCGGCACGTCGCACGCAGCAGGAACGCCGTGCGATGTGTGTCCTGGTCGGCATGAACGTTGTCCGCGTGGCACAGCTGGACGGAATCAGCCGCGACGTCTATGCGAGCAGCATCTTGCCCCAGCTGCTCTGCATCCTGGTACGCTACTGCGAGCCGTTGGCGCAGCAGTACCTCTTCGAGATTCTCATACAGGTGTTCCCGGACGAACTTCACCTCTTCACGATCGACCAACTCTTTGACGCGATTAGCCGCACCGTCCCTGGAGTTGATGTGTCAGAGCTGCTCCATTCGCTCATGTTGCGGCTCTGCAAGTACGCCGTGGCCGTGCAGGACGGCGTCACGGAGGTTTCGAGTCCCGAAGAGGAGGGGAAGCTGCGCGATATGTTCCCGATGCTGCTCAGACAGATGAGCAGCATGCCCGTCTCGTACAGCGCCCATATGTGTGCCGTCACCGTGATCAAGCGCACCTCGGCAGTGCCGCCGCCGACACCGATGATGCTGGGTGCGTACGTGACGACCATGCGACACCTTGTCGACGTAGTCATGACACTCTACGGGAAGTCCGCGAAGCGCCGCTTCATGTCACTGTCAAACGTTGTGGATGTTGTGGCCTCCAAGTTCCCTTCGGCGGCAGCAGACCTGTCGGAGTCGACGGGCGTGGTCGAGGTTGCGGTCGCAGCGGCGGAGGCGTCGACGCCCGTCTCCATCAGCCCGGCTGCGGCCGTTGCCGCGGGTCATTTCCTTGTGCATGTCATTACGCAGTGTTGTGCGACAGTGCAGGAGGTAATGGCCATGGAAAACATTGCGGCGCTCACATCGTGTCTGCCGTTCCTGCAAAGGCGCGAGGTGGCCATGGCGGTGTGTGAAGTCGCTCTGCGTGGCAGCACGGCCGCGCCGGTGCTGCCATCTGTTGACAAGGCAGTCAGTAGCAGTGCCACTGGGCGTGGTTTAAAACCAGCGGTGGTGGTGACCGCACCGCCGCCTTCGCCGCGTCCTATAACAACTCTGGAGGACGTCGCGCGCCTCTTCGAGCTGCTAGACCCGATCCTTCTTGAGCAGCCCGATGCCCCATCTGACCTGCAGCTTATCTACAAGTACAACCCGGTCGTGGAGTTCATCGACGAGCAGAACCTCGTGTGCCGCACGCTTCACCTCCTCGCCAACGACGATCCGGCCGTCTACGCAAAGATGTTGACTGGCGTACGCAAGGTTCTTCTGCAGGGAGGTGCGCGCCGTATCCCGCTCACCTACCCGACGCTGATGACGCTGCACCGGCGCGCAGCGCTGCGGCTCTATGCCCAGTATCAGCGTCTCTCCTCGAGTACAAAGTCCGATGAGGGTGAGAGGAACGGCGAAGAAGCCGCGATGGCGGCGTCGCAGGCGATGAAGGCTGTTCGCAAGTGCTTTGGGTATGTGTACTCGGGTGACAGCAAGGGCATCCTCGAAGTGTTCGCGGTGGAGGCGCCCACAGAGGCAATCAAGGAGTACCTGCTCTTCTCCAACACAGCCGATGTATGCGAGCAGTCAGAGACCAGCTATGCGCTCTACGTAGAGGCGCTGACGCTGTACGAAGGTCATATCGAGAACAGTCACGAGCAGATCGACGCTCTCATCGCCTGCGTTAATGCCCTGTACCACATGCGCAACATGCCGGAGGAAAGCTACGAAGTACTTGCGGCGAAGGTGTGTCAGTACGCGTCAAAGACGCTCAAGAAGCGCGACCAGAGCTACCTCGTCGCCGTCTGCGCCTCGCTCTTCGCGAAGAAGCAGCTCTCGCACGAAAGCCAGGAACGTGTGCAGGAGTGCCTGCAGAGGTCGTTGAAGCTGGCGGGGCAGGTTCTCGCCCTCGCGCAACTGCAGTTGTACGTGCAGCTGCTGAACCTATTCCTGCACTTCTTCACATCCAAGAGCGGCTACCTGGTCTCCGTTGAACTCGTGAACGAGCTGATGGAGAAGATCTCCGAGGTTAGTGAGGTGCAGCGCAGTGAAGTCAGTGGTGAGGCGAATGACATCACCGCTGATGAGGAGGATAAGGTCAGTGCAGCCAACACATTTGCCAAAATCCGCCTTGTCTATCGAAACATCACGAAGTATATTCGCTCCCGTCAGAGCGCCGAGGAGCGGTGGACGGAAATCGACGTGTGAGCAAGAAGGGTGCAACGTGTGTGTGTGTGTGTGTGTGTGTGTGTGTGTGTGTAAAAGAGGGGAAAGAAAGAGGGAGGACGAGGGATGGGGGGATGGGCTGGTGAATGCCGATCCTTTATTGTATCTGTGAGTTCGTGTGTGTGTGTGTGTGTGTGTGTGTGTGTGTGTGTGTGTGTGTGTGTGTGTGTGTGTGTGTGTGTGTGTGTGTGTGTGTGTGTGTGTGTGTGTGTGTGTGTGTGTGTGTGTGTGTGTAAAAGAGGGGAAAGAAAGAGGGAGGACGAGGGATGGGGGGATGGGCTGGTGAATGCCGATCCTTTATTGTATCTGTGAGTTCGTGTGTGTGTGTGTGTGTGTGTGTGTGTGTGTGTGTGTGTGTGTGTGTGTGTGTGTGTGTGTGTGGGGGAAAGAAAAGGGGGATGAGGGATGGGGGGATGGCTGGTTATGTGTGATGTTGTATTGTGTGTGTGTGTGTGTGTGTGTGTGTGTGTGTGTGTGTGTGTGTGTGTGTGTGTGTGTGTGTGTGTGTGTGTGTGTGTGTGTGTGTGTGTGTGTGTGGAAGGAGTGCGGTGTAGCTTTCGAGCCCGAGTCTTCTCCCCTCCCTCTGGAGTGGTGTGCATCGCCGTCAAGGCGGAGGGACGCATACGCACTGACGCGCACACGCAGAGTATGAACTCTTAATCTCCTTCTTGCCTTGGTGTTTGGAGTGCTGTCTAAGTATGCGCGGATGCACGGACGCTTGTCTTCCGTGGTGGCACCACGCACATGCACACGCACGCCGCCCCCTCACTCCTCCCTTGTTGTCCCACCTCCCATCTCCCCCTCCCCCGCCCTCTTGCTGGGGAAGGGGAAGGGGGCTGCGTTCGCCTTCCTTCTTATTTTGTTGGCAGCGCCCTGCGTCCTTGCTGTACCCTCCTGTTGCTCTGCATGGATATACGCCCATACATTTCTGCGCCCACTGGTCCCATGGACCCCTCTCTTCCCCGCGCACTCTTATCGACATACTGTGCAGAGCTGCACACATGCCCGTGTGTATGCACGCATCTCTCACACCACTCATCCCCTCCTGGACGTTGTGGCCGAAGCCGCTCACGCGCACGACGAGAGAAAAGGAGGGGAGATGGTGTATCATGTGAGTGCTCTCAAGTTGCTTGCTGCCGCCCATCGAACCGGGCCCGACAAAGACATCCCATGAGGTTGCTCTTCGGGCAAGTACTCTGCAGCTCAGCAAGCCTTACCCTCCTTATAACTGTCTGTGTGCCTTCATTCTGCCGCGCCTGCCAAGCCTCCTCCCTCGCTCTCCCCCTCTGCCGCGGACATGTGTAGACAACCACACACTCACATCCACACAGGCATGCGCGAGCGCACTGAAAACGGAACTGACAGCGTTGTTTTCTGCTCACTCCCCGCTCCCTTCCCTCTCGCAAACGATGGACCAACTGGCCGTCGACTTGAACGCCTTGAGGGAGCTTGTGCTGCAGCACCAGCATCAGCAACGTCTGGCGGACAGCACGCATGTGGAGGCGGACGCCGTGACAGAGGCATCCTCGCTGAACACGAGCACTGACGCTGCCCCTGCAGCGTCCACAAGTGACAACCTGCGAGAGTTGCAGCGGGAGCTTGGCACGCTGACGGATCAGCTGCATGCGGAGAAGGCTGCGTCGGCCCAACTGCTCTTGCAACAGCGCTGCAACGCAGCCTCGTTGCAAGAACTGCTTGATCAGGCAGTGCGCGCGGATGAGAAAGTTGCAGACTTGACGTCACAGCTGGCTGAGTGGAAGCAGCGGTGTCAGGCAGTCGAAGAGGCCCACGCGGGGTGTGCCGGTCAGTACAAGAGTGTTCGAGAGCAAGTGGAGTACGTGCAGCGTCACGTGGCGGAGACGCAGGCACAGCATGCGGTGCTCACAGCAAGAGCCACCGAGGCCCAGCAACTTATGGCGAAGCTGGCAGACGAGAAAGCCCAGCTGCAAGACACACTACGCTCCCGAGACGCCTCCCTGCTGCTGCTCTCTGGAGTCGAACTGGACCGAGATGAAGCCCGCGCACGTGTACAGGCCTTCGAAGCGCAGCATGCGGAGTGGGTTTCTGAAGTGTGCGCGTATCAGCGCTACTTCGACTCTGTTCGTGAAGAGTACGTACGCGGTCTGCGCCACATCTCCGCGGCGCGTCAGGAGCACGAGGCGTTGCGGGAGGCACTCGCACAAAGCGAGGCGCGATGTGTGCAATGGGAGAATTTGTTTGCGGGTCTCTCCGTTGATGCTTTCCCCGGGTGCGCTGCTGCGCCAGCGGACGCATCGACGGAGGGCGAAGCAGTAGACGTCTCCGGCGCGACCAGCATTGCCATCGCCGTTAGCGTGGAAGAAGACGGCAGCTCTTCCAGCGGCAGCTGCTGCGACGCGAGTGACCGTCTTGGTCATCCCACTTCCCCATTCAGCGCTGCCTTCGTGCAGCTTCTCGAAGCAAAGGTGGCGGATCTTGCACTGCGTCTCTGCGACGCCCAGGTCCGAGCTGACGCAGCGGAGCGCACCGCAGAAGATGTATGTCGTGTAGCCCTGGCCGACTCTGCACTTCTGATCCACCTCAAGTCCCTCGTATGCGCTCTCCGTCCACAGGTGGACGGCTTGGCGAATCATAACGCACAGCTTCAGGCACGCCTGCTGGCCACCGAGTCCTTCACCGACGCACTGATACAGCACGTGGTGCGGCTCGGCGAGGCGTTTGCCGACGAAGCGAGTCAACGATGTTGGCTGGTGGCCGCGAGTGCACGCGACAGCGTCGCGGCAAAAGCGTCCACGGCAGCGTCATCCGCCAGCACTACCGGAAGTGGTGGAGGTGTGGGCGTGGTAACCGGCAGCAGCGGTGGTCGTGGCAGCGAGACTACTCTTCCGCCAACAGCGTCCTCCTCTGCCCTGACACAGAGCCGGCGACACCGACTGCGCACAACAGCTCTGAGACGACGGTAATCGCGAGCATTGCGCACCTGGTCGGGTAGCAAGCTTCCATGTGTTGATGCATCTTCGCTGCCATGTTATTCCGGCTGTGAGAAGCACAGCCGGACACAGAAAAACGTCAGTGTGTGTGATGTGTGCTGTTTGGCACATGCCGTGGCGCGCATGTGGGTGGTGGTCGCTGCTCTGCTGCTGCTGTATTTTGCCTGCTGCTTTGCCCATTTTTCATGCACAAGTCCAGCACATGTTTGTCACTCATCGCACCGACTTCGAGTGCGAGCGCGAGACGCCGCTTCGGACATGTTGTTGTAGAGTGTACGGCCTCGACACGTTTGCATCACGTGCGGCAGGGAACTGCAGCGGGACAAGAAGAGGCGTCCCCTCCTCTCACCCCGCATCCGGCCACCCTGCTGGGCGAGCTCGTGTTGCCCGCCGTGCAACCTGCCTGATTCCCTCCTCTCTGCTTGAACTTCTTAATGTCGTTGGATTCAATAGTAACCACTCCGTGCGTTCGCCACCGCGTCACCGCACGCGAGCATGCGCATTCTGTGGTACGTCGTTGCCGCGCCGCTGCACGAGGAGGAAGCGCAACGCAACGGAGGGCAAACACGCATCGTCGCCCCCGCCACAGAAGCAGCAGCAAGTGGGGTTTACTGTCTGTGAGCTTGAAGAAGTAGGGATACACGTGCGTGGAGGGGAGTGTGTACGTCGACTACCGGTAGGAAGCTCTGCGCTCACATGCACACACACGCACGCACGTATGCCGGAACGCATGCAGGTCTCATCAGCGCGCTTCAAAATTATTTTCCCTCTCTCCTCTCCTCTCCTCTCCTCTCCTCTCCTCTCTCGGTAATTATATGTGCGCGTGCATGCGTGTGTGTTTACCACCGGTCACTGTGTTGTCAAGAGAACTCGTCTGCTTACGTGGCAGTGGCTACATACGTGCGTCGCATCCTGCTTCATCGCAGCACCACTGCTGCCTGTCTCACTCTCTTATACGTGCCTGACATAGTTGGTTGCATTTTTCTTTTTTCCAGCTGTGTGTGTGTGTGTGTGTGTGCAGTCTCTTACCTTCGAAACGACTCGGCTGTCGGAGCCGTCCTGCCGTCCCCGCCACCGCCGCTCGTCCTCCCTACCTCTCTCTCTCTACCTCTCTCTGCCGCCCTCCCTCCTCTTAAGGGATACTCCGTGGACTCAGAGGGCGTGCAGTGTAACACATATTAGTGGGATCGTGATCTGTACTGTTGTCGTTGGAGTTTTGCTGTCTGCACGCGAAGGAGTATCACCGGTGGCATCCTAAGACACTGTTGCGCACCCCGCTCACACAGACATAAAAGCCTCCTCCTCCTCCTCTTCCTCCTCCTATTGCGCTCAGCATCCATCGCCTCCTTTCCTCGTTTTGCCCAGTCTGTGTGTGAGTGGAGGAAAAAATGGTGCGCGAAACAGAGTTGTATGAAGTGCTGAACGTCTCGGTCGAGGCCGACGAGCACGAGATCAAGCGCTCCTATCGCCGGCTGGCCCTCAAGTATCACCCCGACAAGAACACCGGAGATGAGGCGGCGGCGGACATGTTCAAGAAGGTGAGCAACGCCTACGAGGTGCTCAGCGACCCCGAAAAGCGGAAGGTGTACGACAAGTACGGCAAGGAGGGACTAGAGAGGGGCATGGGTGAGGGTGGCGGCTTCCATGATGCGACGGACATCTTCTCCATGTTCTTCGGCGGAGGTGCGCGGGAGCGCGGGGAGCCAAAGCCCAAGGACATTGTCCACGAGCTCGAGGTGACACTGGATGACCTCTACAACGGCACGACCAAGAGGGTGATGATCTCGCGTGAACGCTTCTGCAGCACCTGCGAAGGCAACGGACTGAGGCCCGGGGGCAAGCGCACCACCTGCGCTCAGTGCCACGGCCGCGGTGTGCTGCTGCGCACCCAGCAGGTCTTCCCCGGGTTCCATCACCAGGTGCAGATGCACTGCCCTGCCTGTGGTGGTGAGGGCGAAAGCGTCGCGGCCTCTGACATCTGCACCGGCTGCCGCGGCAAGCGCGCTATACGTGAGAAGAGTGTGCTGGAGGTGCACATTGACCGTGGCGCCCTCAAGTCGGACCACTTCACCTTCACGGGTGAGGGCAATCAGAAGCCTGGGATCCGCCTCTCTGGCGACGTGCTTATCTTCTTGAGCGTGCGCCCGCATCCCGTCTTCCACCGCATAAACGACCATCTCATGATGCGCTGCTCCATCACCCTGCAGGAGGCACTATGTGGATTTGAGGTGCCTATTGAACATCTCGACGGCCGCCAGCTGGTCATCAAGGCGTCACCCGGCCAGGTGGTGCACAGCGCGAGTGCCTGGAGTGTGTACAACGAAGGCATGCCGATAAAGGGTACTGGTGGTCTGCAGAAGGGCAAACTGTTTATCTACTTCGATGTCGAGTGGCCAGAAACACTGCCGAAAGAACAGATCAGCAAGATCGTGACCGCCTTGAACGTGCCAGAGAAACCGGGCAAGCTGGGCGGGCATGTGGTGGAGCTGCATGAGTACAAGTCCGCCGGCAAGTTCAAGGGCGGCAAGAATGGGAAGCGCAGTGGTGCGGCGGGGTCGAGGTCTGCTGGAGGAGCCGGTCATGGGCGTGGGGCCGCACGGAGCCGTCAGATGTACGCCGAGGAGGACGAATTCGAGGATGTCACCGACGAGGACGAGCAGCAGCAGTACTTCCGCGCAGGCCGGCAAGGCTTCAACGGCAACACGCAGACAGTAGAGTGCGCACAGCAATAGTATAGGGCAGATGACCGCTATCACGCCCGTCAAGCGAAGCATATGCATATGTGTGTGTGTGTGGGTGGGTGGGTGAAAAGACGCACATGGTACGTGGACCGGCTCTCTGCCACAGACTCGCTCTCCTCCACTCATCTTCCGCCCCCCACCCCCGATATATATATATATATACACACACACACACACACACACCGCAGCGTCATGGAGACCGTCCTCCTCCTGCACCACAGCGTTTGTTTGTTCCCTGATATTCACTACTGTGTGCGTGCGTTGCTCCGTTTTCCGTGTTCCCTCGTCGTCCTTTCTCCATAATGCTCTTCATAAAAAAAAAAAAAAATCGTCTAAAAGAAAATCGCCCTTGGTGGTGGACACGCACGCAGGCAGACATGCAAGAGGTCAGAGGCCGCATTGCTTCTTCAGACTCCACCCACCTCGTCATCCGTGAGTCACCGCGCACACGTGCATAGCCGCCTACGAACTCGCGGTGCACGGGCGTGGGCCTCGGGGAGGGCGAGAGTGCCGATGTCAGTAGTCCTTCGAGAAGGAAGTGATAGCTGGAGGAGAGCGTAGCTGCCGAAGAGTGCGGGGTGTCACAGATGTTTGTGCATGAAGGTCGAAGCGAGAGTACAGAGAGGGTTCCTGTATGCACAGATGCTCTGTGCGGAGCATCTCTCGGACACTGTCGCTTCCCCCCCCCCCCGCGGCTACTGCTTCTGTTGCCGCTTCCATAGTGCCGATCTTTCTGCCCTCTTGTTCCCCGCTGCTGCCTCAGACATGCACAGGCTTACCAAAGGTCTAGGTAGCAGCGACTGATGGGGAGATGCCTTCCTCTTCTGGTGCTCACTCTCCCCTCTCGTTGCCTCCTGCCCACAACGTATCGTAGCCGACACAGTTTACGCGTGTAAGCAAAACTCCTGCATCGCGGAGCACAAGGCTCACATTCTTCCGCTCGCTCTGCCCCCCGCCCACCCATCCCCCCTCGACTGCCTCTGCCGCGCCGTCTCACCCGTTTGCTCGTGAAACGTGTGTCAGCTGAACGACCCTTACACGCGTACGTCGACCCCATCTCTTGAGCTCCTCCACCCACCCACCCACCCTTGTGGGCGCCCTCGTTGTAAGAGGCAAGGTGTGTTCGCATGCGGCGGGTTGCGGGATGGTGCATGTGAGGGTGCATCATCGCCAACGAGTAAGCTTACACGCACACGTGCCTACGCCAGCACGATTGAGGAAAAGGAGGCTCCAAGTACTGTGTCCCTCGTCGTCGTGCTGCCGCTGTCCTACGCATTCGCCGCGCTTCTTTCTCTGCTTGAAGGTGCGGAAGGGGGAGAAGCGTTCTCCTTGTTGCTTGGCGTATCCCAATACCTCCAGAGACGTCCATCTGTACACCAGCGCCCGTCACGTGTGATTCGCAAGGGTCTCTTGGCCGCTTCTTTTCTGCCCCCCCCTACTCCCTTCGCTTCACGTACGCCGCCTCACCACACGCACACGACACGGCTTCGATGCTGACGAGGCAGGCGCTGTGGGTGCCAGTGGTGGCACACAACCCCGCGTTTGTCGAGAGCGCCTACAGGCTGCTGCAAAGTAGCCCCATCACCTCCCTTACCGCTGCCGCCATCGGCCTAAAGCCGGAGGAGGTGCAAGTCGCACTGGAGCCAGACGCGCGGCACCCCGGCAAGATGATTGCGTCCATGATGGCATATCCAGTTCAAATCTCGGGCGCCGCATGCAACCACACACCGGTGCTGCCGCAGCGACAGCCGCCGAAGCCCCGCGAGCTTTCTCTCGGGTTCGCGGTTTCCATCTGCGACTCGTGCAACACGCTCCATGCAATGGAGCGGCTGCTGCCAGCGTCCAACCCGCACGTATCCGTCAACATGCAAACTCAACGTTTGCGTCACCTCCGGGAAGAAGACAAGGTGGTGGTGGTGAGCACCATCGACAAGATGGGCAAGCGGCTCGTGTATTGCACGACACATCTTTTTGTTGAGGCGACAGAGCCAGTGCCCGATGAGGTGGTACAGCGCGAGAAGAACATCAAGACACTCGCGGAGTTGCGTGCCGCATTGATGCACTACGAGAAGGCGGTGTCGGGGGCACATGTCAAGTCTATTATGTCGTCACGCACGTCCGCATAACGGGCGGGCGTCCGCTTCGATGGTCATCTTGTATTTGAGCTCTTGCGGCTCTCTGTCAGGGAGGAGAGGGGGGATGGCGTCGTTTGTACACACGTGTGTCGAACGAGAGAGGGAAGAGTCAGGGACAGGCGGGCGGCAGACGAGGAGAAGGAAGGGGGCTTGTTGGACGTATTGGTGTGCGCAAGAATACTTTCCTGCGTGTGGGCACCTCCCCTTCCTCACCAAAGCACCTCGTGACACACAAATCTGACCCTTCCTGAACCCCCTCCTCCTCCTCTTCCCCCCCCCCTCTCCTCGCAATGTGTCGTATCTGCGCTGCTGCTCTGGGTGTCGGCGGGCCTTGCCTCTGCCCCCCCCCCGTCCTCTTCTCTCTCCCACGACGTGCATGCACCCACGCACCTGCACGGAATCCGTCGGCATGGTGAATGGGTCCAGGAGGGATGGTTGTCCTGTTCACGGCGTGCCCCTGAGGGCGACGTCGTTAGCCCGGTCACGCCGTGCATGGCAAGCGATGCCACAGCACTGCTGATGGGCCAGACTGCCTCCCCCGCCACGTTGCAAAAGCGAACCCCACCCCTGCTGCCAACGGGCGTGCCTATTCATCTGGGCAAACAGCGGGGCCTCTCTCCCTACGGTGTCACGCGTCGGCAGCAGCTTCAGCTTCAGCTGGATGTGGACGCTTCCGTACGCGATGATGGCCTATCAGTGTTCGAGCAAAGGTACATACGGCCGCATGCGTGCGATGAGAGGATGTGGCGCTGGTGCCGTCCCCCAGTTGCGTTCTCCCGCACACAATCTGCCTCGCGACACACGTGGGGGTGCGAGGGTTCCCACCCAAGTAGAAAACAAATCTATGTACGCGTGTGCATGAATGTGCTTTGTAGGGGAGAGGAGGGGCGACAAGACAGCAAAAGAGAGGAAGTGAAGTGCGTGCTACTCTGAAGTGATCGCGTCGCTCTTTTACGGGCCTCCTGCCCTCCACTCCACCCCCCCCTCCCCCCTCCCGCCTCTTGCGCGGCGCCCACCCCCGTCTATGACAGTATCTTTCTTTCGAGCGGCTCCCTCCCTCACTGCTCCCCATTCTTTTCTATTCTTTGTTGAGCACCATACACACGCCGCCCTCCGTCTCTCGCTGTCAGCACGGAGGGAGCGAGACACCCCCTACTGGACACTACAGGGTCGACTCACAGCCGCAGCCTTCCGCGGCATCTGCCTGCCTTCTCCGCCTCCTCCCCCCCCCCTCCATATACACGTGTCACCACCATCATGGCGAAGAAGAAAAACGCACGCAACGCATCTGTCTCCGCTGCCGCCACGGGCAGTGGCGCCACCCCCGCCGGCGGCGGCCTCCGTCCTGTCTTCGTCGCATCGACGCATACCGCGACAGCGGAGGAGGCGCTGCATGTAGCGCTGCAGCAGCTCGACTCCATCGCGCAGGAGGCACACGTGTACATACAGCAGCGGAAGGCGGCCACACTGAACGGCCCCGAGGTGGAGGGGGCGTCACCGCCTTTCAAGCGCGCTCGCGACGATTCGGCGGGCAGCGAGGCGCGCTTGACCGCCTTCGCTGCAGCCAAGGGCAGTCGCCTCGACGTCTTCGCCGCCATGTCCACCTTGCAATATCAAGCCCTCTGTGCAACGGTTGCAGCCTACGGGCTGCAACTCTTGCCGTCACTGGAAGAGATTCTCAAGCGGGTGGTGCTGGCTGTGCTGACGCCGTGGTTGTCCACCCCAGAGGCGTGGGAAACACTGGCGATGCTGTGCACCACGTACCGCGCCGGCGCCGCCCACGCCTTGACTGAGCTACTGGAGAGCCTCCTGCGGGAGCCGGGGGTACTCCTGCTGGACGCGCCGCAGCTCGTTCCAGCGTGGTACGCAGAGACTTTCGTGCACGTCATGCCTTCGGCGATGGCGTCGAACGCGGCCGCCGCAGCTCTGGGCGGCTTGCTAACGCTCGCCGAGGACCAGCGGCTGCGGGAAGAGTCGGCGGAGTCTTCCCAGCAAGCCGTGCATATCCATACTGAACGGACAGCGCGGAAACTGCGTGCGCTAGCGGACATGCTCTACGCGTCCGGCGGGTATGTGCCGACAGCCACCTTGCAGCAGATGGGGCTGCGGCACGCAATGGAGGTAGTGGAGGCCGGCGTGCTGCCCTGCTACCTTAGCGAGCAGGAGTACAGCGAGGCCTTCAGCACAGCCTCCGCATTTCCAGGGACGGCAGCGGCGGCCTCGTCGTCGTTTGTAGGTGCCACAGCGATGGCTGGGAATTCGACCAGCGCGGCGGTGTTGCGCTGGCGTGTGCCGGCAGCGTGGCACGCCGTTAGTCTTCAGTTGCTTGAAGCCTTTCTCTTCACGTGTCGTCCGGGCTTTCCGGCGCAGCTACTGGTGACAACAACGCGTGCCATTAACGTCCTCGCAGCGCGCCTGCATCGCGGAGTACCACATCTGAGCGCATTGAAGGATCCGAATTCGACGGCCGATCCCAACCAAGAAGGATGCAAGAAGGCCACGTCGGTGGCATTGACGCTCCTTCCAGTGCCGGCCGCGGTCGGAGCTGCGGTGGTGCGCCTCGGTCATGTTATGCAACTTCTCTGCCACCCCGTTGTGCTGCCGCCGTTCCAGCCGGTGCAGTTGGTGGTAGAGAAGGCGAAGCGGCGCACATTCGTGTTAGCAGAGTCTGCAGCGGCGGCGGTCACCTCTGCGCCTGCAGCTCCTTCGACTCCCCCTGTAGAGACGGTGACTGCACCGAGTGCGCGCGCGACGACGCCGCCGCCGCCGCAACACCAGCCACGGCCTGTCGCTTCGACCGCTGCAGCACCAGCCGCGGTTTTGCCTCCCACACCAGCTTCAGAGTCCACGTCACCCTTGGAAGTTCGGCCAGCACCGCAGTCTGTAAAGCCGACGCCACCCCCGCAGCCGCCCGCCGTTGTGGACGGTACCGACGACGACATCCCCGACATCGTGATGGACGACTGAGTGGGAGCGAGACGCCGCCTGTGCGTGTGCGTGTGTCGGTGCAGCAGAGGGGAAGTCGGGGGAAAAAAAAAATGCCAGACGCTCTAATTTTGAAATGTAAGCTCGGCCACGCATCTTTAAGAGCTCTCTGTGGTACACCGCCGTTAACGCGAACGAGTAACGCTGCACCTGTCACGTCCACACGCCTCCCCATCCCCAACAGACACACACACACACACACACATACACAAGGAGATGTGTGTGTGTGTGTGTGTGTGTGTGTGTGTCACCAGCTCAGAGGACTACCACTGGTATGTTCATTTTCTCAGCGCTCCGTGCATGCAGGCGGACGCAGCCTCTCCACTCTTTTCGGCTGTCGCATCTCCTCGTTCTCTCTTCGCTGGCGTGTGCACACCGCAGCACGCGACAACGGACCCCCCCACACACACACACACACTCGCACCCACCGATCTCCCCTCATCGGGCCCCCTTCTCTCTTCTTCCCTTTTTCTTTGGCAGCCATAGAGGGAACACCCCAGCGCCATCATGCTGCGTCGTATTGCCTACTCATTGCTGCCGCGCGACCCGCAGGAGGTGCGCCTCCTCCACCACACCACTGGTGGCGTCGTCATTGCAGCTGTGCGCTACAGGAAAACGTCGTCGCCGCTGTTCTTCACAGTTGTTGAGATGGCGGCGCCGAACGAGCAGGCGTTGCCACTGCGCGTGGTGCACGTGCGAGTGCCGTCCCCTGCCACGGTGGTGAGCGCCATAGCGCTGGCGCGCAGCGCAGACGGTGCGGATATCTACGTCATTGTGCAGGCCGCTGAGAAAACGGGCACCGACGCCGTTCCAGCCTCCGTCACGTCGTACGTCTACCGCCGCCAGGTCGTTACCAACGACGAGGATGACGACGGCGACAAGACGCACGACTACGCCGGGGAGAACGACGTGGTGTCCTCCTCTGAGGCATCGGCGGTCCCATCTGCCACGCGGGTGCGCTATCAGCGACTGCCGCACGCGTTCGCCAGCGCCAGCGCGTCCACCTGGACTGCTGTGGCTGCCTTCAACCCCATTGAGAACATGCTAACCGATGCGAGCTCATCCGTTGGTGCAGTGGTCACCCCAACTGCCACCTTCATGACAGCCAGTGGCTGCTCTGCAGACATTGAGCTGCAGCTGTGGCAGCTGTGCGGCACCCGCGTTGCGCTAGAGGCGACGTGGAGGGTGCCGGCGCTCACCGGCTTCGCAGTGGAGGAGATCCTGACGCTGCCCGGCACACAGGACGTGGCGCTGCTGCGGCACCACAACAGTATCCTGGAGGTAAACCTTTCAGCTCTGCGCAACGCGTGTGCGCACCGCAGAACCGTCACAGGCAACACGTTCTTGTCACGTGCGTGGCGGTGGTCGGCACACGAACAGCTGACCGCCTGCGCTGTCAAGGATGCGCTGCTGTACGCTGGGACTGAGGGAGGTGCGGTGCTTGTGTGGGACCTGCGCAGACCAACAGCCACCGCCGTTACGGCCGGTCCTTGCGGCGGGCCGTCACCGCTGTGCAGCACCGCGCTTAAAACACCCATCACGGGCCTGCACGCACCGTACGCGACTGGCTTTATCACCTGCGACGCCAGCGGTGGGGTACGGGACTGGCGGGAGCGGGGTGAGATGGGCACGGGTGACAACCAGAACGAGGAGGCCGAGGAAGGCGCACTGCGCGACGTGGCCGGCATGGCGGGGTCGGCAGCTGCAGCAGCGACCCAGTTCCCGTACCACTCGCGAGCGCCGGTGGAGGCGCCGACTGGAGAAGAGGGCTGCGTCGCCCTTGACGGCCACGACAACTTCGCTGCGGTGGTGAGCGAGTGCGGTCGTCTGTGTCTCTACTTTTGCGACTAGTCGGCGAGAGGGCGAGGGAGAGAGCGCCTCCGCTGTGTCGCTGGTGTGATACGCGTGTGTGCCGGTGCTCGCGTATATGGGGTGACGCGTCAGCGCCGCTGAAGAAAATGTGTTCCCCCCGCTCGTAGGTGGTGTTTGGGTGCCACACATAAGCAAACAGAAAAACAATTCAAGTTCGTAGCAGTGTGTGACGTCACACACCCTGGTGCAAGACGCCTCGCGCGTTGTAGCCAACGCCCCCGCCCTGTTCCTTCCCTATGCCGGCCATCCGCCCACCCCGTCCCCCACACACGCCTGTTTTTCAGCACGGGTCCATTTTCCCTGCCGCACAACTTTGGGCCCAACACCCCCACCCACCCACCCCCTTGGAAGACCCCACCCCATGGCGCGGCACACAGGCGCCGCGGAAACACAAAAGCCCAATCACCCGAGCGCCGCGCTCCTACCCCTTTCGCCGGACCCCGTGGTCCCAAAACCACCGGCCCGGGTGGCGCAAGGGGCCTCGTGGGCTTTCTCCGAGGCGG
Source organism: Leishmania tarentolae (assembly GCA_033953505.1). NCBI lineage: Eukaryota > Euglenozoa > Kinetoplastea > Trypanosomatida > Trypanosomatidae > Leishmania > Leishmania tarentolae. The sequence goes on from CP119845.1 coordinate 156,079, forward strand.
TGCCTCGGCGGGGCGCCTGTTGGGAAAAAGGGGAGTACGGCACTCAGGGTTCCCGAGTCATCACTGACCTCAGTACTAACTGAGCCTGTGAGTGCTTAACTTCACAAATCGGACGGGATATGGTGTTTTCACTCAAGTATGGTCGTACTCGAAAGACGGCGAACGGGCGACGCTTGCTAGAGCGAGGGCTGGTCTTGGCTCAGAAAAAGGACGCAAACGGAAGGGTTCGAACCTTCGCGTGAGATCACACCTGCTTAGCAGGCAGGCGCCTTAACCACTCGGCCACGTTTGCCACACTCTCCCGTGGGGAGGGGGTGAGAGCCAGCGTTTATCCGCATTTCAAACTTGCGGTGCATGTGGGGCCTGCCAGGGGCCTTCGCTGGCCCCTCCGAAAGGGGTATCCCGTCTCGGGGCCGGGGGAGGCGGTGGCGGAGAGAAGGAGCAGGGGCGAGGAACGGGCGGATTTGGCAGCAGTAGGCGGCGAGGCGGTTGGCGACACGAAAACGCGCGCGCTTTGAGGTTGTTGCTAGGGCCCCCGTTGTTGCATTGAAGGTGGGTGGAGAGCGGGATGCAGAGAGGCCTCTCTCAGTGCGCATCCGTCCTGGGATGCAGCGGGGACAACGTACACGGCGAGCGTGGGTGCCACAGTACCTTGCGATCCCTCCCTACACTGGTTGATAAAGCCGAGAGGACAGGGCAAAGCCCTCCCCCCAATTCACACACAGGTCAGACGTACACGGCCATTCATTGAATACATACAAAGAACGGAGAGAGGCGCTCGCTCAGAAAGAGAGCCTGTACATGAGAAGCAAGCAAAAGACGTGCACCACCACAAGACGCACGTGCGCACACGCAATGAGGAGGGGGGGGGGGACGGCGGAGGGACGGGGCAGACACGCACACGCGGGTGCGTGCATATAGGGGGAGGGGTCTGCATTTCCCCTTCGTCCGCCTTCAAGCTCGCACCGCCCCCTATGCACAAACGCAGCAGATACGCATGAGTATTCTCACAAAGATGCGCAGGGTCTCTTTTCTCCTGCTCTACCACTCTTGTGTTACTGACGGGCGCGCAGCACCGCCAGCTCCTCCTCCGCCTTGCCACGCAGCACCTCGTTGCTGCTGCTGTTCGTGGCGACGTTGGCCAGCAGCTGTTCCGCCTCCTCCCACTGCTGTAACTCCATCAGTGCGTGTGCGAGATGGTACTGCGTCGACGACAGCATGCCATCAGAAGCGTTGCCTTTGCCAGACACTAGTGCAGCAGCCCGGCGCAGGCACAACACGCTCAGCCGCGGAAATTGCGCAGTGCCCAGCATGGTGCGGCCGAGCTCAGCCCACAAAGGGGCGTCCTCCAGGTTTAGGGTCAGCAACTGCTGCACCACTTCCTCCACACCGACATTCTGCAGCCGCACCGCCAGCAAGGCGAGGTAAGCCCATGTACGCGGGTTGGCCGGGTTCAGCGTGTTGCTTTCCTGCAGGCACTCCTCCGCCGGCAGAAGGTCGCCAGCACGGTAGTAGGCAACACCGGCACCGAGCCACAATACCGAACTGTTCGGCCACACCTGCAATGCGAGCGTCACGACGCCCAGCGCATCCCGGTAGCGACCCTCCGCCAGGAGCAAGTTGCACAGATTCAGGTAGGCGGACAAATAGCGCATGCAATCAGCCTCGGTGATGCGCTGGCTCAGCAGCGTCTGCGCCGGGCTTGCCGGGCCACTCTCGCCAGCCATGCCGGCTAACCGCACATCCCGAAGCTGCGCCTGCCAGTTTGCTGTCAGGGACGCGAGGTACGGAGGTGCTGTGGGCGGCTGGCCGCGACACAGAACCTGCTTGTACACCGTCACCGCGTCCAATGGACGCCCTAGTGCGGAGGCGCACTCGGCACGCAGTAGCGCACACTCATCCACCAGACGCTGCTCCGCCGCGGAGACAGATGTGTTCGCGTCTAACGACTTGTTCATCTCGTCCAGTGTCCTGAGCGCCTCCTCGTACTGCCCACCCTGCGTGAACAAACGCGCGTACAGCAGCTCCACCTGCAGCGCCCCAGGTCGGCACCGGGCCAGGCACACATTCGCCAAATCGCGGTGGTGCAGGTTCACGAGGTACGTCGCCACCTCCAAGTACATTCGCTCCTCCTCAGCGTCCTCCTGCGATGGTACGGTAGGAGTCGTCGGAACGGAGTCGTTGGCCGGCCCGCTGTTCTCCGAAAGCCCACCGCTGTCGGTACCCCCGGTGGTATGGCTCGTGCTCATAGCACCGCACTTCACCGCCTGACGCAGCGCCAGACGCTGCTCCCTGCGCCATCTCTGCTGCTCCACCTCCGCGTTGGGGCTGCCAACGCGGACGGCCAACTCGTGCAGGTCTGCCAGCAGCGCAATGCAACCCCATCCCAGTTTGTGCTGTGGAACAGCATCGACGAGACTGTGCAAGAACACAGCCGCCTCATCCAGCCGATCGTGGGCAAGCAGCCATGCTCCGTAGTCGAGCAGTGCCGGCGTGCAATGCGGGTCGCAGGCGATCGCCTCGCGATAGCACTGCTCCGCCTTGGCCAAATCCTCGGTGCGCTGGTAGAAGAGGCCGCAGTCCACCCAAAGCGCCGCCCAGTTGTCCCCGGCGACGTGCGAGGCTAGACGGCTTTGGTACAGCTTTGCAGCAAGCTCGAAGTCACCACTCACCTCCGCTTCGATCGCGCGCCACCGCACCTCCTGTTCTCCATCGGTGCTCAGTGCATCATCGCTCGAAGTAGTCCGAAGCTGTGACGTCCTCGATACGGTGTCACCTTCAGTGACACACTCGTGCAGGGCACTGTGCAGCATGTCCATGAGCTGAACGTAAAGCTCGTTGCTCGCCCGCGCCACCTCCTGTGGAGACCCTCCACCGGTAAGGCCGCTTCGAAGACGCTGCTGCACCAGGCCCGTTACCAGCGGCGTCAGCTGACTCTTGAAGGCAGCCAGCTCACCGGTGCTCTGCAAAGCCGCCACAAAGTCAGTACGCCATACCGCGTCATTTAGCGCAGCCGATCCGTACGACTTGTTCTGAGTGGTGCCGCGCATGTCGTGCAACAGCTGCCGCACCACCCCCAGCAGCGTTTGTTGGAGTTGTGTCTGTATGTCATCGGCGGCCGCAGCGGACAACGTCGGTGTGGGTCGCGAAGGAATCAGCTGGGCAGGTGTGACAGCAGGCCGCACACGGTCACTAGCGAGAGGAGTAAGCGTACGCTGCAGCGTGAGGGAGACAGTGGCCATGGTGCCAGCTGTCACGTACGGGTGTGGGGCGTCGCGGTCGGGTACATCGATGAGGGTGCTGGGCACCATCTGGCGCTGCTTGCGGGTAACAGCGCGCTTCTTTGCGCGGTCGGCGAGCTCGCTCTCCGATGGAGCAGACCCGGCAGCGACGCGGTTCTCCGATGCCTTCGCCGGCTGCAGTGGTACACTAGCAGTGAGGTGTGTCGACCCCGGCTCCGTCAAGGCGTGCAGCGATATTGGAATTTCAGCCTCAAAGTAGCCAGCGTTGAAGTCCTCCCACTCAGCCGGGCAGCCAGGACGCAGGATGCGGCGGAAGTTGAGCTTCAGCGGCGCGCCAGCTTCTAGCAAGCCTTCAAGGTATGCCTCCTGCACAGATGTCAGAGGGACGCGCACGACACACGGAGCCGGCTCGTTGGACTCTGGCAGTGGTGGCGCAGGCGCTCCAGGAACGGCTGCAGCGGCTGCGTTGTTTGCCAAAGCACCAGCAGCAGCAGAGCCTGTGGCGGCAGGAGTGGCGGGTGTGGTCGACCTCGCTCGGCGCTTTATCGCCACGAGTCCAGTTGCATCGGTGCCATTCGCTCCACCGTTGCCACCAAGCAGGTCTGTCCGCTCCGTCACGACCCACAGAACAGCAGGCGTGGCGTCAGCGGAGGAGCGCATGTCCAAAGCCCTGCCAGCCTGGGGCGTCTCCCTCTCATCGCCGGACGCGCCGACAGCGTCCATCTCGTTTTCTGCGTTGATGGAAACGGGCACGTCTCGCAGCGGGCTGGCGTCGTCCACACCTGGGGCCGGGGCTGGCTCCGCTGCCGCGATGTATGCCGTATACTGCGGCAAGGGCGCCAGCAGCCGGCCACGTGTGAAGGAAGCGACGATGGACATACCGGGCTTTGCGTCCTTGTCGGTTTTCGACGGTGGCTTCTCACTCAACGCCTCCGCAGCAACTGCATCCGCCCCATCGCCGTCTGCAGCCGTCGTCGAATTTGTGGTCGCAACGGGCAGTTCGAGGGTAACCTCGTAGCGGAACGGGTGGTACGCGTAGGCAACCTCTGTCTCCTCCGTCGAGCCCTCCTTGTCGTGCCCGTATGCATGGTTGGCACCGGCGCCGGCCGTCGAGCCCGTTGTGCCAGGCGTTGTGACAGGAAAACCGGCGGAGACCCAATCGGCAGGCAGGTGTTGCACACCATCCAGCTTGATGTCCATGTAATTCACGTACTCCCCCGGGGGCACACCGACTGTGCCGTTGGCGGCAGCAGCAAGTGAAGCGAGGGTCGACATGGTATGGCTTGGCCTCTAAAGGTCCTTCTATAGCCCCTGCGTGAAGCGCACCACAGTGGCTCTTCTTTCTCTCAGCAAAATTGCTTTAATGGGTTTCGGAGTGCCGACGCACGACAGCGCCGCTGAGTCAAGCTAACTACTCCTCGATAACTTTGAGAGCGCGTGTGCCAGTGGTGGGCGCACGCGGAGGCAGCACAGACAGATCACGGAGGAGAGTCGGAGAGAGGGAAAGAAATGAGACACGCGGCGGCGGCGGCGGCGGCGGCGGCGGCGCGGGGGGGGGGGGGGGAGTGCTGACACGTGGATCAGAGCAATCATTGAGGTCAGGGAAGTGCAGCAAGTGGCTGCTCCACGCGCGCATTTCATGAGGCGTTCCCACACGAGCAGACGTCCCCCTCCACCTCGCGAATACGTAGTTTACTAGTTATGCGCGGAAAGCCAACCACCCCTGTCTCGGGAGCACATCAGGCGAATCCAGCGCAGCTAAGCATCGGAAAGAGGGACGAGAAGCACCATGCGCTCTGACAAGACACTTCTAGAGAAGAGCCTCTGAAGACACATCATGTACGGCCTTCTAGCCGATGCCGGTGTGCCCCCCGCCTGGCCCTTCCCTACTCATCGATCCCGTTTTCTACTACTCGCGCGCATGTTGGTCAGGATGACTGTGTCTCCCGCATCCTTTCGACCCATACGCGTGCGTGCGCGTAAGTAAGGCGCATGTCTTAGCATCTCAGGCGATGCGGATGTCTCTGTTAGCGATTGTGCTGTGTTTCTGTTGCCTCCTGGCGGAAGCGTTCGTTAGCTCTCTCCCCCTAGCCCATATGGCGCCATGGGTTTCCTTTAACGTTCAAACGGGGCGAGTGGCACCCGGGGGCGTGGTAGTCTGGGGGAAGGGAAGGGGAGATGCGGGCAGCACGCTCCCTCCAGGCACACACACTGGCATGCATGCAGAAATATGCAACGGCCCATGCCAGTTGGAAAGCGCTTGCGCCTGCGTGTACTCACCACAGGCGACTCAACTCTCCCCTCTCCTTTCCCACCGGTCCCCTCACGACGCCTTACACCATCACTCGCCCACGTATTTAGGCAATACTGACGTCCTCCTCCATTATACGACAGATGTTACGTCACAACAAGGCGTCCCACACGCCAGTGCACGCCACCAAAGGCGCGCACGTGCGCTGGCGTCCACTACCGCCGCAAGGACGTACTGTGCGGAGGAGGAGACCACTGAAAGAGCTGTGGAAACGAGAACGATGATGTACACTTAATTTAAGGAGGTTTCTGCGTACTGGGCCATCGACGTGCACACACACACACACACACTTCTCTACTACAGGTAGACAGGTGCCCCTCGTTCCATTCCTCTGACGTTTCCGTGGAGCGTGCCGTGCACCGTTGCGGGGTCGGCATCAACCAGTCAGATGCAGCGCACCCTCGCACGTGCATCTCACCAGTGTCTTATGGGTGTGCGTGCGCGTGTGCGCATTTACCCACACTCGGTGCCGCTTAGTGGCGACCACCGCCACGACGCCCACCACGGCCACCACGACCGCCACGTCCACCGCGGTTTCCATGCTGTGCCGCACGCTCGGAGATCTCCTTCTCTACGTTCGCTATGAGCGCCTTTTCATCTTCCTCACTGAGCTGCGTCACCTCCGGCTGCTTGCCCTGCAGCGTCGCAGCGCGGGTCTTCACAGACTCCACCATCTTCTGCGCTGTCTCAGCGTCCTGAAAGATGATCAAAGCCTCCTCCTTGGTTGGCATGTACACGTAGCGCACGCCTTTCTGCTCCTCCGCCGGCCATAGCCCCTTCACCTCGGAGAACTTGTCGATCACGCCGCATCCGGAGATGCGGTAGCTGCTGTTCTTGGGCATGGCTGGCGTGCGGGGTGCCGCAGACGACGGTGCACCAGCGTTCTCACCATCCTCGCGCGCGCGTTTTCGGTTCTTCTGGGAGGCCATCTGACCCGCCTTCCCCTCCAAGTACGCCGTCTTCATCTGCGCGCTGAGCTGCACGCCGTCGTACTGCGGAGGTGCCGCGACAAACTTCTCGGCATCCGCCTTGCTGGCGAAGACCACGAACACGGACGGCTTTGTGCGGCTCTCCACCGGAGCGTCCTTGTTGCCGCCCTGGAAGTAGCGGCGCCACACCGCCAGCACGGTGCCGTGAGCGTTGAAGAACTCCTGCAGCTGCTCCAACGAGGCCGTCGCTGGCACCGGCTTCACGTACACTGTCTGCTCATCGGTTTGAATGGACTCCGGCAGAGGGTGCTTTCGGCGCACCGACACGCCTTCCTTGCTCATGACAAGCTTGTCGCTGCTGGCGAGCGCCTCAGCGAGCACCTTCGGGTCCTTCGTGAGGCTGTTCAGACGGTTGAAGGTGAGCAGCACCTCTAGCGGGATAAAGCCCTCCGGGTCCTCGGCCATCTTCGACTTGAGAAAGACGTCCTTGGCGACGTTCACGTCGCTGAAGTAGAACTCCACCTGCCGGCGGATCTTATCGGCAAGCTCCGACATTGCTAGCACAACAACACGCGATGTGAGGGATATGTGCAGGAAAATTTTTTCTCTGGAGGGAGTTATACGCACAGGTCGCACAGAGAAAAGGAGGCGATGGCAATGGAAAGACGGCAGTGGCAGCTTCACAAGCGAGCGTTCCAGGTGAAGCTCGCGCGCATGGGACAGGCCAGCGTACAGTGTGTAGATTAGGCGTGTCGTGGATACAGCACCGTCCATGCGGCGGGGGGGAGGGAGGGAGTGAGTGAGAGAGCGAGCCGAAAAGAAAAACAAATGGAAAGAGTGGGCGACGAGAAGCAGGCATGTCTGCATCATCCTACCCATCACACAGCAGGTGGCTGCGTGATGGGGCACTACCGTGCGGGTACTGCACGTCTTGCCGGCCATTTCCTTCCTCGCTACAAGCTAGGGCAGTGCCCTGATAGCAGTGCCTGTGTGTGTGTGTGTGTGGGGGGGGGGGGGGGGGGGCTGCACACGTGTCAGCGTACCCCTCCGCCCCCGGTGAAGCGCTTCGACATAGTCCCTCCTGGCTTGAGAGGGCTGCGAGGGACTGTTCAATGGTACGCTTGTGTGCTTTAATATACTGGTTGGCATTTCTAGCGATGCAGAACGCCGTTGGGGTGCGTGTGTTGGCGCGTGTCGGTATCGAGGGGGACACTGTGAGTGAGAGCGAGCGAAACACACACACACACACACGTTTGTCTGCTCAAAGTGGTCAGTGCTAGAGACGTGCAAGCCAAAGGTGTGGAAGACGCCCACAAGAAACACGCTGAGGGCATGGGAGCCCACGTATAGGCTTGCCGTCCGGAGAGCAGGGACCAAGAGAAAGGAAGAGCGGTGTCTGTCTGTGTGTGTGTGCGTGTGTGTGTATGGTAGGGGGAAAGGGGGCATCCGCATGCCTACAAAGGCCAGAAACCGCACTTGACAGCCATCTGGAAAGAGAAATCAACCACAACGAAGCCACTGCTGCACAAGCGCCAGAGGATACTCGTAGAGAGACCTACTGAAGCACGCACGCCCTCGAACAGAAATAGGTAAACACACAACTGCATGCAATTTAGGTCAACAACGACGACAGCACCCCTCCCCGTCTACCCAGCCCCACGCAGCCCGCCCTTCCGCTTACCCGCCCCCATCAGTTTGACAGCCACAACTGCTATACCTCCCCGACAGTGAAAGGCATCGTTATTCTCCTTTGTGTTTTATCGTCATTTTCTGTGTTTGGCCGTCGCTCGATCACACAGGTGTGCGCATGCCACACTTTGCGCATGGAAAGGAGGTGGGGGTCGTGCAGTGTCGCTGTGTCACGTGTGTGCAGGCAGAAAGAGGACAAGTGAGCTGAAGAGCGGCCTGACGTGCTGTACAGCAGGGGCCCTTGCATACACAAGTAAGATATACCACAAGCAATCGTTATATCGCCTCCCTCCGTTTGCTAGTGTTGGCGTGTCACCCACACACCTGTCGAGCGCGCCCATTCTCGAACAGGACGCCCAACAAGACACAGCGGCGCATGTGCGTGCTCCCAGTCCCAGTGTCGCGGGGTCCCGCATAGGGAGCAACGGTCGTGTGCGTCAGATGCCTCGGCAAGGACACCACCATACATTGGGTGTACCTCTTTCTTGGGCGAATGCAGGTTGGGGTTCGACAGACAAGTGTCGTCCATCGAGCAAAGATAACAAACGGTCGGCCTCACAAGTGCACCCCCACGTCACAGCTTCGTACTCCGATCCTCGCTGTCATGCAGGCGCAGCCTCCGCAATGGGTCTGCTCGCCTCCTGCCGACTTTTCGCTGTTCCTCTGCTTCACCATCTACACAGAAACACGCGGAAAAGGAAGGGGAAGATGCGTGGCCATGTGAGAATGTGTGTGCATGTGAGGATCTACGTAGCCACCCATTTGTGTGGCTGCTGTGACGACGCTCCACCCCCGCGCATCCCTTCCCCAAGAAGCGAGATTTGCGCCCCCACACGCACCGAGGACGTGAACCACGCACACAGAGCAACGTCAACTACACGGGAAGAGCGTTTGCCCAGCGTCTGCCCGTCCTTTCCCAGGCCACTTAGTAAATGAGCGGAAGACCTACGGCTCACGTGCGCGCGCACGCATCCATACACCTCTCTGTCCCATTACTTGTCGGACCTCCTTGACTTCCGCGTCGGAATTTCCATTGTGCTGATGAGCTTCGTCAGCAGGGCCGTGTCGCTGACGCTCTTGTACGCAGGGCCGGGCTTGAGAACAACATTGTAGATGTCGCCGCTGACCGCCCCCGGGGCAGCAGACTTCGCAGCCGTTTTACTCGCACCCCCCGTGGAAGTGATGGGGGCCTCCTTCTTCTGCATCGCTCGCGCCGGTGTCGTGTCATTGTAGTCGAAGCCAGGCTGCTCAGCAAAGTCGGACTTCAGGAAACGTCCCCCCTTGCCAGAGGGTACGATGCCAGCGAGGGTGCTAGGCTCGAGACCAGCGGCAATGCGGGCCACGCCTGGGCCACTGGCCGCAACTGCCGCGTCGAGCGAGCCACCGTAGTGCTTGGCAGACGCGGCTGATGAAGCCGGTCGAGATGGCGCAGCAGTAGTAGCAGCAGCGGCAGCGGCACAAGGAGCCGAAGCGGCAGCTGGCGGACCGCCAACGGCATCCTCGGGGTAGTAGTTGGCAACCTTCTCCACATCAGCCGCGTCAATCACCATCATAGCGATCGTCTTGGCCACGGGGGCAGTCTGGCCGTTTGCGCAGTAGATCTTGGCGAGGTAGCCACTCTCGAATGTGTTCGTGTAGTCCACCACCGCCTTGTCTGTCTGAATGGTGCAGAAGACATCGTTCTCCTTCACAAGCTCACCAACCTTCTTCTTCCACTCGACCACCGTTCCCGTCTCCATAGATGGGGAGAGGGCCGGCATGAAGACGGGCTCACAGGTCACGCCTTCCGGTGCCTCAGAGGAAGCACCACCAGCGGCTGGAACAGCAGCAACAGCAGGGGCGGCGGGTGCCTCCGCCTCAGTGACAGGTACCTCGCCCTCAGGCGTGTACTCATCTGCCTTACTGACATCTGCAGCGTCACTCACCATCACAGCGATCGTCTTGGCCACGGGGGCAGTCTGGCCGTTTGCGCAGTAGATCTTGGCGAGGTAGCCACTCTCGAATGTGTTCGTGTAGTCCACCACCGCCTTGTCTGTCTGAATGGTGCAGAAGACATCGTTCTCCTTCACAAGCTCACCAACCTTCTTCTTCCACTCGACCACCGTTCCCGTCTCCATAGATGGGGAGAGGGCCGGCATGAAGACGGGCTCGAAGTTCACGAGCCAGAGCAGCGTGCGCCGCATCATATTTCCTTGGTCTTATGTTCCTAGGGTGTGGATGGTGGCTATAGAGAGGCACCTATCGTTGATGGGTACCGTCGCCTCTTGTGCTTCGCTAAATCAGGGAGCGAGTGCGAGGAAGATGATGAGCAAGACTACGCACGCACACGCACACACGAGAGGGGGGAAGAGAGAGGGGGGGACGATATCGGAGGAAGGGAATAGGGAGACCGCACTTAAGGGATACGAGAATGGACAAAAATAGAAAGTAGAATGAATATGAAGCCAGTATTGATAGTGGACTGGGGGGGGGGGGGGTAAAGTACAAGTCGGGTGTGCATCGTTGGCAGTAGGGAGAGTTGGGAGATGAGAGGGGAGGGGGGGAGAGGGGGAAAACGTTGGGTACGATAAGGGAGACAGCAGCAGGCACACGCGCAGCACGACGACCACAGTCATCTACCCATTGTGCACCGATTCCGCGAATGTGTGCTTGTGTGTGTGTATGGGTGGGGGGTCGTTTTAGCGCATCATAGAGAGAGAAGGGCGGAGATGGGGTTGGGAGGGGGAAGGTACGTGACCAATGACCCTCCCCCGCGATGCAGCCGGCTCCCTCACCTCTCCCTCACCCTCTGACACGCACACACACACACGCACAGGCAGGCAGGCAGACAGACGTCGTGCCATCTCGATTACGTTGTGCTTGGTGTCCATTCGGCGCCCCCCACTCGGAGAGGCCAAAACGAAGACGCAGAGATATAGAGAGAGCAACCGAGAAGGGGAGAGGGTGCAGTAATCTCACACCACACACAACCCACACACGGCCACGTGCACCCCACCAGCAGGCGCCCTCTATGGGGAGGGAAAAGAGATCTCCGAAACAGAACAGCATGTGTAGGGTACAAAACGCAGAGGGAAAGGGTGAGAAAAGCAAGATGCAGATATGCAGAGTGGTGGGAGACGAACAGAAGGCGCATCGAAAGAGACACACATACACCGACGTCCTCTGGCCCGCGCACTCTTCGGTGCACCTTCAAGTGAGCGCATATCACCTTCCTGAGCGAAAGTGTGGATGCCTATGCCCATATGCGGAGGACGCCATCTCTGCTGCCCCACTCCCTCCTCCTCCTCCTCCTCCTGCCTTGTCCGTTCAAATGGCCAGCAGTAGTACGATGATGACGACTAGGAAAAGCACAACAGAGTAGAACCCTCGATTTTCACTCTCCTTGAGCAATTGGAGAACGTTCTGGTTCTGCCGCCGACTCTCATCTGCTGTGCGGGTCACGTTGCCGTGCAGCCGGTCCAGCATGTCGTCCTGTTCGACGAGGTCGTTGCCGATCTGAATCGCATAGTGTCGCGTGTTCATCACGGAAGCGTGCAGCTGATCGAGCAGCTGATCCTGCGTTCGCAAGTCATCCTGCTGGGCAAAGGTGCGCTCCATGAGGGCAATGCGGGAGAGAAATCTGCTCTTGAAGTGGGCACGTGCGCAGGGCTAGAAAATGAAATGAAGGAGCTGACAGGCGGAGACAGCAAAAAAAGGGGGTGCCTATTGCTTATTCGTGCTTCTCGAAGGACACGAGATTGTGCTGTTGTATGCTTTGTGGTGAAAGAGAGAGCATGGTGTCAGAGCGAGGTCGAGGGAGTGCGGGAGTAGAAGCAGTGAAAGGGAGGAGAGTGCGAGAGGTACACAGGTTAAGTGAGTGCTGGCGCGCGCACACACGCCACGCAAGTCTGTGCCTTCAAAGATACACACACACACACACAGGGAGAGACAGAAAGAGAGGGAGGCAGCAAAGCCACGTATGGATGCCCAGTAGTGTGGAGGAAGACACCATACGGAATCCCATCGGTGTGGGCTGGGCATGGAAACAGCAGCAGTGTAGCTTGCGAGATGTACGGTGTGACGAATAGAAATGGTACAATCAACGGTCACCACATCGTCTGGCCACCTCTTCCCCTTCGCCACCACCTCCCTCCTCCCCCGCCTCCTATGGCACAGCCGAGCAGTGGAGCAGTATGAGGGTAGAGAAAATGGATGGGGTAACGACGTGATCCGCGTTTGAAGTGAAAGAGAAGCGGGCAAAAAGAAGGCACAGATGATGCCCCTGAGAAGCTCAAGAGAGAGAGAGAGAGAGACACACACACAATGTGGTGTTACATGCCGCAGCACCTCGTAGTAGAGGCAGACAAGAATAGCGTGATACACGGGTGATGTACAGTTAACAGGGAGTGGAGAGAGAGAGAGAGACGCACAAAGAGAGACGACGACAGAGAATCGATGGCAGCAGAAGCAGGGAGCAAAGAAAGGAGTAGGATGCCTCTGCACATGCCGTCGTGCACACGTACACGCCCACACGGGTCCCAGCCTAGTCACCTCGCCAATGATCGCCGTCTTGTAATCCCCACGTGAGTGAGCAAAACGTTTTATGATACTTTATGTTGTTGCGCACCCCCGCCAACTCCTCCTCTCCCCTCCTCCCCACCCCCGCACGCCCACACATACACAAATTCCCGTCCTTCACTACTGGGTGGAAGAATGCTGCGGGCGGAAGGCGGGGGAAGAGAAAGGAAGAGAGAAACAAGGGGGAGGGGGGGGGGGGTAACGCCGCTTCTATGACCGCAGCCAACTGTTGGCTGGTGTCTGTGACACACCTGTGCTAACCATGTGAGGGCTGGCACATAAGTGTTGGGAAGACCATCGCAAGCGATGGCTATGAGAAAGGCAGAGCTTCGATTGCGTCCTCGTGCACAGAGGTGAAGCAGGCAGTTCAGTGTACGCGATCTCGTCAGCACTGTCGCATCACAGATCACATCCGCACATGTGCATAGCCCACCCTATGGCGTGTGCGCCATTACCGCATCGCGCAGAAGAGGCCAGTGGAAGGGGGGGCACTAGTCGTATGCACACCCTCTCGGCCCATTGCTGAGGTCCATATGCCATCTGTTGACACTCACAGCCGCCTAGCCTCGCATGTAGAAGCTCTTCTGCCGTCGCGTCTTGCGCGCCCACTCCTCGGCCGCGATGGGCAGCCACTCCTTCATAAGGAGCTGTCCACGGTGCGGCTGCATCTTGGTCGGCCTCTTCGACTTGAAACTGCCGCTTCTGCGACCACTGTTGCACGGCGCCAACGGCAGGCTTACGGCCATCTCCATCTCGTGGAGAGTCGCCTCTGCAAATCTGCAGAAGGCGTCCCGTTCGGCATCAGGCAACGGAAGCTCCTCCGTCAGAGCAGCCACGGCGGCCGAGTCAGCAGCACTACGAGCGAGCCGTCCTCTTCGCTGGGGTGGCGGCGCCACGGACCGGAATTGAGAACTCGAGATGGCACCATTGCCAGCGAGCGCGTCGACACCTGCGGCCGTCTTGAACGCACTTTGCTCGCGCTTCACGCTTCGCAGAAGAGGGAAAGGATGCGTGGCTGCAGCTGTTGGTGATGACAGACACATCAATGGAGGCGCTGGTGCATTCACTGATGCCGTCGTTTTCCTACGTCGCGCTTGGAGTTGCTTGCTGGCGGAGCGGACTACCCGGGGAACCGGGCTCTCGCCTGTGGCCGCCGCCGAAGGTTTGGACGGCGGTGCACAAGTACGCACTCGCACACCAGCGTCGACAGATGCCCCATTCCTTCGAGTTGCTTTTAGCTTCCCGCCAACTTTTCGGTTGGGCACCGCGATTGTAGCTTCAGTCGCTCGAGCGTCTTTTCCTTCTGCGTCGACGGCACGAGACGGTAGATGCAGTCGAAAGATAGCAGCAAGCTCGTTGTATGCCTCCTTCTTGCGTGGCGGCACGATGGCCCACCTGCTGGAGAGGTCCGCGATGAGGATGGAAAGAGGCACGTTGAGCCGATTCGGATCGGCCGCAAGACAGCCCATGACATACACCGTGAACCCGCTCACCTGCTCTGGCAGGATGCCATAAGCAAGAAAGACATCCACTGAGGGAGGAGAAACAAGCTGGGAAGCCGCCATCAGGTCCGTATTCGTGAGGTACTTGAGGTGCTCACGCGTTCCCTTGAGCACCTGCTGCTTCAGCCGCTCCCGGCACTGCTCCTCCACCATCATCAAGCGCCGCACGTGCGTTTCATGGGCGACGATCTCGCGCGCCCACCGACGCTGCGCTGTCTTCATGGCACGCAGGTAGACCTCCAACTCCTCTACTGCTTGCTTGCCAGCTGCCGAGCTCGCAGCAGTCACCAATGCAGTACTGTCCGGCTTGGCAGAGGTGTGGCACGCAGCCTTCGTCAGCTGGTACACGCTGCTGTGCATCGTTTCGAGAAGAAGAAATAGCGGTGTGTACAGCGGTCGGTCCGACAAGTCCTCCACGTCTCTGCGTCTGTGGGTATAAGGATGTGTGTCTGTGGGGGTGCGCGTGGACGGTGGTGGCCAGAAAAAAAGCCGGAGATGTAGAGATACGCAGCACGAGCTGGAATCCCACACGCGCACGCACAGACGACCACGTTTGCCTTCCGCCCTCGTTTGATAACTGCCGCTACTGTGTGTGTGTGTGTGTGTGTGTGTGTGTGTGTGTGTGTGTGTGTGTGTGTGTGTCAATATTTTCACGGGTATGAAGTCCGTGCAGAGATGTCGATGATCCAACACGAGCCACGGAGACACGGGACAGGAAGGGAGAAGGGAGGGGAGCTGGGGACGGTAGGGAAAGAGAAAGGAGAGACTGAGCCGTCCTGCAGCAGCCGTGCCGCTGTCGCTGCGAGTGCAACTATATAACTTGAAGAGATAGAAGAAATAAAATGCCTAGATTCGGGGGACGGAGGGGGAGGGGAATCTCCACGTGTGTGTGTAGGGGGGGGGGAAGAAGGGGGACACCTCCGCATCTGCGCTGTCATATTCATTTTTTTTTTTTCAATGCACGTCCTCCGTGAACAACTTGAGGACCAGCACGTCTAGACGCGAGCACAAACACAAGCATACACATATTCGCATACACGTATGTACAACGTCTCCCTGGCCAGCTGCGCAACCTCGCACCTCCGCCCACAAGTTAGACCCCTTCGCGTACCCGCTTGCGGCTCTTATCCGTGATGCCACGGCTCGCGTACTGCGAGATGTCGGCCATGTCCTGCGCGCTCACCCACTCTTGCTGGCAAGGGAAGTGCAGCCTCACCGCACCCCCCTGCATCTGCCGTGCTGGCGGGATGCGAAAGGGCCACTGCATATTCGCCTCTGCTTTGGGGTAGTAGGATGTGTAGAAAGTGCTGCTGGTGCCTCCTCCTGAAGGTCCACCGTGCCCTGCCTTGCGCTGAAGCGTGCCGAAGCCAGGGCCGCGCTGGCCAAGCGCCTGCCTCGCGTAGATGTCCGAAAAGATGGGGCTCACATAGCGGACGACCGTGGTGGCGGCGCTGTGGTGAGCACCCGGACCAGCAACGCCGGCCGCGGTAGCGCGACCTCCTGCGCTGAGTCCGGTCGCCCCATCTCCAGCGGCGATGTGTAGCTGATCTAGCAGCTTTCCTAAGGTCTCTCTAGCGTGCCCGTTCGACGCTGGGTCGGCCCCATCCTTGCCTCCTGCGCTGGCAGCTCTGTTGGTGGACAAAGACGACGCCATCGTCACCTCGCGCCGCAGTTCTTTCAGCAGGTCTTCGAAGAACGAAAAAGACGTGCGGGATGGTGCTAGGAAGTGCTGCGAGCGCACGAGCTCCAGGTACAAGGCGGCTCGAGCGGGCTGCAAGCTCTCCAGGGCAGACAGACACGCCTGCAAAACGGATCGAAACGCCCGCGCCTGGGTTGCTGTAAAAGACGGGGTGGACACCGAGTAGGATACAGCTGGTGACGCCATGGCATTGGTGGCGTGAGCGGTTGCGGTGACGGTGGTGGACGGCAATGGCTGTCGGCTTGTCGTGGCGGTCGGCAAAGATGACGAGGATGTCACTGCAGCGGATGTTGCGCTGCTCGAGATTCCCGTCACACTCGGGGACTCTGCTGGC
The DNA here is from genome assembly GCA_033953505.1 of Leishmania tarentolae. Lineage (NCBI taxonomy): Eukaryota > Euglenozoa > Kinetoplastea > Trypanosomatida > Trypanosomatidae > Leishmania > Leishmania tarentolae. The sequence continues at coordinate 172,342 of CP119845.1, forward strand.
TCCTTCGTGACAGACCCCTTCTCCATCGCCGTAAGAAGATCTGTGATCAGTGGCTCGGGTACAAGCTGGCGTTGCCTCCATCGGCGCACAAGCCGCAAGCACTTCTCACGCCACGCCAGTTGGCCTGCTCCATGGATCGACATGAAGGCGACGGGGGCCAGCGTCCAAAACTCGGCGAGGATGGCTGCCAGAGCCTGATCAGCCTCACTCGATGTGGAAGGTGAAGCGGAGGTAGTACGCGCAAGTATGGCGTCCAGCAAGCACAGTACTGGAAAGCACGACTGAACCCGGTCACTGGTAAAGCGCTGCGCCATGGCAACGGCAATGCGGTGCGGCACGACGCGCGCTTGCAGCACAGCAGCACACGCAGTGTCCTGCACTTGCGCAATCTTTTCCTTGGACTCCCTCTGCAGTTCATCAAGGGCGCTCTGAAACGCGTCCATAACTGAGAACAACAGCAGCAGTGGCGGTCGCTGTTGTGCTGAGGGTATGTATTCCGAAGGGAAAGACAGCAAATGGCTCCTGAAGGTTGCAGCAGGCACAGCAAGCTCAGTGACGGTGATGATTGCAAGTGTTCCGCGCGCGCACTAAAGGAAAACGGGTGTGCATGCCGTGAGGCGAGTGGAAAGAGGAGGAAGATGCATAGAACAGGAAAGCAATCAGGCGCCTCAGCATACGTAACGCGAGCGGTGGTGACCGGTGGGACGGAGTTGTGTCGCTGTGGACGCCCTCACTCCCTCCCGCTCGGTATTTCACACGCGGAGACACATCGGGCGGCAATACGGCAGCGCTTGCCTGGAGGGAGAGCATGTGCCAGGGAAAGAGAGGTGGGGAAGCAAGCAGTCTATCGATTTTGTATGAGGCATGACACGGATATGTATGGAGCCTGCATGGGCCTCTGCGCACAGGCACATCTCATACGCGTGTAAGCCACAGCTGCAGGACAATAGGAAACCCACTGGAGCACGAGAAACGGTGAGGCGTGAAAACCAAGGTGGTAGAGGCACAGCCAGTGAGGAGGGTGTGCGATAAGCCTGAAAGGGGATCTGAAGACAGCACAGTGCCTCAGCCCCTCTGCAACGTCCACGGCCTCCCACCACCACTGCCATCACTGCCACCACTACCCGAGCACGCACCTCCACTTTCTACCTTCGCTCTCTCCCGCATCAAAGCTCACGGGAGGAAAGTGTTGACCCAGCACACGGGTATTCAAGGAAGGGAAGCGAGCGGAAGGAAGCGCTGCGTCACCCCATCACTACCACGTTTGCCTTCGTGTGTGTGTGTGTGTGTGTGTGTGTGTGCGTCCATGAATAGGCACTGATCAGGCGCGTCTGTGGTACAGGCGCCGCCGCAGCAGCAAGGGGTAGCAGGAGCTGAATCCGCTTCAGCTTCTGGTGTGTGTGCACGGACACAATAAAGAAACGGGAGAGATTAAGAAAAGGGGAGGGAGGTGGTGCCAACAAAAGTGAGCGGAAAGAGCAAGGCACTGCGCCTGTGACTATGGACACACATGTGCCAAGCAAGAGAAGAAGCGACCCCTGCCTGCAGGTGTCATAGCATGTTTGATGGGCATCTCTTTCCCCTGCGCACTGCCACCTCCGCCAAACCCTTCTTGCTTGTCAACGCAGTCGCCGTCCGTGCGAGAGGTACTCGTACACTCGCTCATCACGATCACGCTTGCGGTGGGCGTACGCACGCATGTCAGCAGCAGCGGCACCAGATGCACTCGCCGCATCGGTGCTGTCGCTTCGCTTTGTAGCGCCCCCCTGCGTGTATCGGCCAGGGGGCAATGTACATGTACCTATGGGCGCGGACACCGATGGAGACTCCAAGGGAGGCGGCAACTCCGCACCAGAAACAGCGAACTCCTCTGTTCGAGGAAGACGTAACGGCGGTCCATCGCTGGTGGGTATCATCTCGGAAATACCGTGTGCCTCCTCCTCTGCCAGCATACTCCTCTCGTGCTGCTGCATGGCTTCCACCGTCAAGCTATCGGCTGCGCGCTTGCGGTCGGCGAACCTCGTGACACCCGCAGGCACAGACGGGTACCAGGTCAGCGCCAGCGGCGGCGGTGCAAGCACGTCGTCAGCTGTGAGCTGTGTGATGAAGCTAGAGTACCGTCCTTCGGCGTACGCTGCATACAACGCCTGCAGTGTGCGTGAGGAAAGCGGAGAGCGGGGTTCGCCTCGGTTCTGCTGCTGCTGCTGACGGGCAAGGGCTGCTGTGATGGGATCTGTAGGTGATGTGGCCCCAAAGGACCCTTCGGCGGCTGCAGCAGCTAGGGGATGCATATATAAGCGCTGGACGTCTCGGTTCGCCCCACATCGCTCGTTCTGTGCCTCATCTTTCTTGGCAGCCTCGTCTTCCTCAGCACCACCATCGGCAAGGATGCCGTAGTCAATCTCTGCGGGAGTGGTCATACGAGGCTCCTCGCTCTCTCCTACACAAGACGGCGGAGCTGATTGCGGAGAATCAATGAAAAGCGGCGGCTGCCAGTGACAAGCGTGGCCATCACTGATGAGTGAATCAGACAGGAGTGCTGAAGGTGCGTGACTGGCCACGCCGCTGGCAGGCGTTGACACTGACAGCGGAAAGCAGGAAGAACCCTCTGGGTTGGTGTAGTTAGTATTTTCAGTATCCGTTGATGACGCAGCATCCATTGTAGCCGCCGCAACTTTGTGCGTATGCGGCTGTGGCGGCACCACAACTGCCGGTATGTATGTTCCGTCGTCAGCATTCGGCATGGCGTATGCCACCAGCGATCGCGCGCTGAAGGGCGAATGCGACGTCATGAACTGCAAGACGAGAGCCTCCGTTGCGTATGTGTGTGTGTGTGTGTGTGTTTGTGTTGCCGTCGTGCGGAGTAATTCGGTTAGTGAGACGAGGGAAGAAGGAGGGCAGGTGAAGCTCACGAACGCACCTCCCCCACTGCTGTTTTCCGCCCTCTCTATGCTGCTCAACAGAGCGCTGTGCACGCACGCGCACGGTGAGAGACGCTTATCGTGTGAGTTGGACTACCCTTCACCCCGTACGCGGAGCAGGAAATAATACAGTGTAGGCATGGATGGGCGCACGTGTACAAGCGAGAGCGATAGTGAAGACAAGAAAGAACTCAAGAGAGTGTACAGATGTGCGTCAGTGCAGCACGAGCAGTAGTACAGCGGATGGGGTGAAGATGTCGGCCGTGCCTCAGCCTCTCGACGCAAGCGCAGCTCCTGTTGCGAAGCTTCTTGCCGCGACGCTGATGGTGGCTGGGTCAAAGCACCAATCATCTTTCCGTTGGCATGCGACTTCGTCGCCAGAACCACGCCTTGCACAAAGTTGCGATCTGCCGCACTGCGGTGAGATGCATTCTCCGTGATACGCCGTGTGCACGCCCAGTTCGAACCACTTCCCATGCTCGTCGCCTTCGTTTTAGGGCCCCCACTCTGCGTTAACGACAAGAGCACAGATAACCGAACGCTGCACGCACAAAAGGGTGCGCGGACGGTCGCAGCATCGCGGAGTCCTCCGTTCACGCAACACCACACCAGCCCACGTGTGTTCACGTCAACGCACGTGAGAGATACGCACGCGCTGTCTCGAGTACAGAGATGTGAAGCGCACAAGAAGGAAGAAGCTTGAAAAGGAATCGCCGCTGAGGCGCCGTGGGCCATCAGCGCTGTTGTCCATTGGCAGACAACTCCATGGCTGCTGAGCTGTTCAGTATCCATTTAGGCCCATATGCGTTGCACCAGCTCAAGCTTCTGCCCAAGAGCAGACACAGCGGCACGCGTTACCTCTGCACCTGGCGTCACAGCACTCCCATTCGGCATGCACACGCACCAACTCGCTTCGTATGAAAGCCGCCCCACACTGTCATACACTACACGTGCGCCGGTTCCTCGGGTGTGAGCACGGTTACCGCCGCCTTCGATGAAGGTGCCTCCTCCACCACTGCCACAAACGCTTCACGGGATGCCGCGCCACAAAACACCGTGATGGGCACAGAAGTTGATAGAGACGATGGCAACAGCACACCACCTTTCTCCGACGCGTCGGACTCATCATCTTCTGATACTGCGGTGCTTTCTGCTGGTTGCGCTGAACTCGCCACAGTGCGTGACATATCCGTTTCCACCGTCTCGAGAAGTGCAGCCAGAAGATGTTCCGGTTCCAGAAGTGCATCCACAAGCACATCTTCGATGAGAGTGGAGGGCCCCGCAGCCTCCTTGCAGGTCTGCACGTATGCTTCATGTGCATCCGGCGCCATACCATCACGTAGTAGGAGTTTCACAATGGTAGCGCTCCCTTGCATGGGGTGCTGCCTGAGTAGCGCTTTCAACTCAGCATTTGAAACAGAGGTGCAATCCACAATGAACATAAGCCGCTTGTGACTTTGAGACGCCCGTACGCGCACGTAGCCCTCGAGTTGAAAGGTGCCGCGCAGCTGTGCATCCTTGGCAAATGCCTCCTGCCACGTGGCCGGACGTCCATTGGCCAGGCCCGATGGAGCTGACAACAGAGGCGCCACCTGGTCCACATCCGTCCACACTGGCAGTTGGTGGCCGCGGCCAAGTGTGTGCAAGGCGTACTGAACCGCAGAGGACGCCTCGTGGGCGCCCGGGGCACCAGCCCATGTTTGCGCCTTCACTGATGTATCTAGTGACGCCTGCCAGGTGACCGACACGCTGTTGTGCCCGGTGCGGTGGTACAGCACCTCACTCGTCACGGCAGATCGTGTCACTGTCACGATAGAGCGGAAGTGCCTGTGTACCAGCTGCGCGAGGGAGTCGATATCGCTGTATCCCGTAGTCCACACGGGGGTGTACGCCTCTAAGATCGGCCAGTTGCTCCGCAAACGTGCCAGCAGCTCCTGCTCTCCCCAGCCCTCGTACGGAATCTGAGTGGAAACGTGGCAGAGAACGGAAGCCCAATCGAACGGCACGACACTCAGCACACGATCCCTCGAGATGCTGCCTTTGCCCCTTTCCATGACGGTAAGGGTGAAGTAGCAGTGGAGCTGCAGTGTCCGCCAGATTGCTGCCCGCCACACAACAGCAGTCGACGATGGTGCACGCTCGCTCCCTGTGTTTGATGCTTTCGTGTCCACAAAGCCACAGTGCCGCTCGAAGACGCCCTCCACCTTTTCTACCGGCGCTGCCGCGTGCCCGGCAGCCAAGCGAAGAAGGCGAAGCATCTCTTGCTTGCAGCCAGTGACACGGTGCAGCACGTCATTTGGAATTCCATCACTTGCCGAGGATCTGACCGGCGCGGATGTGGTGGTGTGCCGACGCTGTGTACTGAGATCGGTAAAAGTTCGCTCTGAGCTTCCATGGCTATAGGGAGCACGGAGACACTGATGCGACCACAGAGGCAGTGTTGAGGTCACCGTGGAAACGTTTTGGCGAGCGCTGCAGGTGGCGCCGCAGACATACCCCGCCACGGCAGACGTGGGCACCGTTGGGGTCGCCCTACGTAGCAGCATGGCACAGACCTCGAAATACTCGTGCGCGCGTGGAGCTCCGGGTAGTGCCAGCGGCTGTTAATGGCCGCTCTCGCTCTCTCACGACAGACAGACGCCAATCTCCGAGGCGTAGGAAGGAGGGGGCCCTCGGAAGGTGCATGCCGGTGTGCGAGGAGCGCACCGGTGGGCAACAACGGAACGCACAAAACAGAAGAGAGAGGAATAAACAGGACTTGTCAGTGGAGGGAAGCAGAGCTGTAGCCGGCATGTGTGCAGCTATGAATTGCCCTACACGCGGAGGTTGGGCAGAAAACGCGAGAGGCAGGAAGAGGGGCACAGCGACGCACATATGCACATGATGGAGGTGACAAGTGCCTGTGTCGACTACGCACGCCCGCCCACCCTCCTCCCCCCCCCCATTGAGAGAAAGAGTACCGAACTCTTCGGCCTCCCATTCGCTGTTCCTCGCTGTGCTGTTTCTGTTACTGCTGAAGAAGATAAGAAGACCAAAGCATGTAGAAGACGTTAGCGTCTGTGTGTTAGATCGAATATCGCTTATCAGTGTATCGCTGTTATTGCTTCTGCGGGGGGTGGGGGAAGGGGGGAGGTGATGTTCATCACCCCACTGCCCCATCCCCCCCTCTCTCTCCCCATCCTTGAGCCTTCGCTTAACCGGTTGGCGGTGGCTTCAAAGAGCTTTCTCAGGTTAACATCAAGCCGCTGATCATTGCAATCGGCGTCCATGTAGCGCTCACGCACCGCAGCGCAGATGCGGAAAGAGAGGCAGGGTCGCTTGTGGGTGTGCGTGTGCATGTGGAAGGATGGATCGCAGGGCCTGCACCCCTTGGCCCTGAGATCTGTACATCCCCTGTCGTTCCTCTGCCCCTCTCTCGTTGAGCGAGAGCGGGGGGACACAGCTACGCCTCCTGCAGCGTGTACTTCCACAGTCGCTGTTTAACCTCGTGGACGTGGCTCACCGGCACACGGAACAGCACCACCTCGCCGTTGCTCCCGCTCTCCTCGCGAATGTCCTTTAAGAGTGCCTTCAATGGCTCATCCAGGCTAGAGTTGAAGACGTGCATCGCAGACGGCACCTTCACGTTCGGCTTCGTATAGCGGAACGGGTTGCGCACCACAAGTTTCATGGAGGTCAGCGCCACATCTAAGGCACTACTATTGGCCGCGGCCGATTTCTTAACCTTCCCGCCCTTCGGTGCATCTGCAGATGCAGCAGCAGCAGCCAAGGCCGGACCCAGCGCCTTGAACACGACGTGCGTGGACTTCGAGATGGCGTCCACCACGGCTGCCTCCGATGCATCATGCAGCAGGATACAGCGTCCAGGCCGACCGACGCGGGCCGTACGTCCTGCGCGGTGCACGAAAGTGTCCGAGGCTAGTGCATCGCGTGGAAGGTTCAGCATGAGAACAGTGTCCACCCCCACAAAGTCAAGCCCACGCGCCGCAATATCGGTGCACAACAACACCTGCGCAACACCGCAGTTAAAGTCTTCGATGGCAGCCATACGATCTAGCTCGTCCTTCTGCGATGTGAGGGCACGCACGATGAGCGACGATGATGATGAGAGAGATGACGATGATGCAGTTGCAGCAGCAGCAGCAGCAGCAGCGCTTTTACCGCTGCCTTTCTTACCACTTTTCTTCGCGTCGGGCGACGGCGTCGTCTTCGCCTCAGTAGCCGCCGCGTTCGCTGTCGTTGCCCTGTGGAGATGGACCTCCAGAGCCGTCAGCTGCTTCGGTGTGCCGAAAACGATAACGCGGCCATTAAAAACAGGGTTCTCCGTCAACAGACGCGTCGCCGTCCGCACGCGATCCGCCACGCTGCATGTCTGGTGGAGACACTCCAGATGCGGAGGCAGCTTTGCCGAACCGACGGACACAAGTTGGTAGTAGTATTTCTTGACGCCCAGGAAACCGGCCTTTAGCACCCAGTTCGGGATGGTTGCCCCGCAGAGGACGTAGTGGTGTGCGCGGAAGTCGTTCAGCAGGCCATCTGCCAACGAACCGTTTGCCTTGCGAATGAACTTCAGCAGGTTCTTCATGCGCCGGCCCATCGCAGAGAAGCGCGGACCGAGGGTGATGTCCACCTCATCCACAACAATTGCACGCACACGAGAGGGGGAGATGATGCCCGCTTCGCGTGTGTCCCCGTGGTCGGTGATCGCTTCATTCTCGTCAGCATCAGATAGGGACGCTGCCGCATCGGCATCGTCGTCGTCCTCCTCGTCCTCCGCTGCTGCAGCTCCGGCCGTCTGCGACTTCCTCGCACTGCGAGAACGCTTCTTACCAGGCAGATGAGCTTCCCGCTGTGTCTCCGCCTCTTCCAGGGCAGTCGCGGCAGCGGCGACACGGTGGCCGCGAATCGCCTCATCCATGCTGCGCAGTGTCCCAACAAGGATGTCGACAACTTTGCCGTCAGACGTGGGATGCAAGTCGTCTAAACCGGCCACGGCAATGCGCAGGTTGGTTTTCATGCCGTAGATCTTCTCCAGCACGCTCTTCGTCTGCATAGCGAGGTCATTGCTGAAGACGAACACCAGCAAGAAGGGGCCGGCAGCAGCGCCGACATGTGCGGGTGGCTTAGGCTGCTCCAGGAGCCGATGGCGCTCAATGAGCGGCAGGGCATAGGCAAGGGTCTTGCCGCTGCCAGTGCGGCTGTGCAAAATGACATCGCGGCCGTTGAAGATGCCGCGGTAGCACTGCGCTTGGCACGGCAGCAACGCATCAAAATGCATCGTCTTCTGAAGCACTTTGGCTGTCGAGGCCGTCATAAGCGCCGTCTTGACGGCGTTGGCGCGGTGATGGGGGTCGGCCAGCGCCTCCTCCGCCTCCTGTTGAGAGCCGTGCAACTTCTCCACCACTGTCTCCCTCTGAAGACGGTCAAAGGAAGTGTCTACGCGCTCGTCCGTGTGGAAGACAACGGTGCCCGTCTTCTTGGCCTTCCTCCGTTGACGGTGCGCACCGTCCGCCGTCTCCCAGCTATAGACGCTCATGGAGACTGGGAGTGCTGAGGAATGCGGATACAGACAACGAAGGGGTGGGCGGGGTGTACGCAAAGACGAACTTTTAGCGAATGCGTGTGGCTCTGAACGTGTCCTCGCCTGTCGTGCGTGTGTGCGTGTGTGTGGGCGCGCGCGTGCGTGCCTTCCTGTCGTGCTAGCAGCGGTCGTGGCGTGTCCTGCGTCTCGTCGGTGTGTCTCGGAAGGTGCACGAGTGAAACCGGTGGAAACGGACGATCAAGCGGGGTGGGGGGTGGGGAGTTGCAGGGCCCGTCGTGGTAGAGGCACTTCGAACAGGAAGTCAAACGTGGGACAACACAAAGCGAGAGAGAGAGAGAGAGGGGGGAAGTCATGAGAGGAAGGTGCAACCTCACGAGTCTCGCATCGCCTGTAAACGCGCACACACGCGCAGGACCGTGTCAAGGGTAAGCTGCAAAAGCCACCCAAAGCAAGAGAGCAGTCACAGCTGTGGCGGGGCCACACCGCGCAGCACTGCCAAGCCTGGGCCTTCGCTTCCCAAGGTGATATGGAGGGAGACGATACAGAGTCTATGTCATATCCGGTGTACCTGTTCGCGTCTGTAAGAGATGACGACGCAAACTGCCGCGACCGCCGGGTTGTACTCCACTCCCACCTCCTGCGCTGGAAGGACGGCAGAGATCGACATCTCCCTCTGACTCCCCCATGAGTAACACCGCGCAACAGATATAGAAAGGCATGAGAGCGCAAAGCCAGACTGTTTGACCCCACCGCCGGCCCCGCTGCCGCCCATAGTCGCCTCTACATCAGCGTGTACACCTTTGTTTTGGGGCTGTGCAACGTGCTGGCACGTAATGAGAATCGTTGCTGGTCAGAGTACTCACAATATCGTCTCGTCTTCTTCGGAACTCACCTCGGTAACGCTTACGCAACTCCGCTGCGGCACCCATACCACCGCGTCCTCCTCCTCCACGAATACCGTCGTCACCTCCCTGATTGCGCATGTTGGCGAAGGCGCCGTCTCTGGAGCGGAGACGCGGGGCGCCGCGGTATATCTACAGAAAAGGTCCTCGAGCGTACGCATTGGCAGTGGAGATGAGGCTCCAGCTGGATTCGCGGACTGCCTCTCCTGATGAGATGGCGTGCCGCTCCTCTTGCCCTCGGCGACGTGAACATCGAAGTCGTCCCAGTCATCGCCAACGTTTTCGTTCGCGTCACCATCGTCGACCTCTACAAGGACCTCTCGTCCCAGCTGACGCGCAACTTCTGCATCTCGTGAGTTGCTCCGGTGTCGCTTCCGCAGTACATCGCCGCCAAGCACGGCTGCAGGCGTGCCCTGTGTCCGTCCAGAAGCTGCTGCGTTCGCTGAGAGTGTCGAAAACATATCCGCCAAGGTACGCGGCGGTGCCGCCACGGTCTTCCCGTCAGCACCGCTAGTGATGCCGTTGGTGCCCCTTTCCGTGGTCTGCAGCGGGCGCAGGCGAAGCCCGATGATGGAGAGCTCGATGACATGGAGTGGAGGCATTGCTAGCACACCGCGCGGTGGTGCAGCAGTGCCCGTTGGTGCATCGGGTACTTCACTCGGGGAATTGGTGAGAAGCCGCGGCGGTGGCAGTGGCGTCTGCGACGCTGGCCTCCGGTCGCTTCCCTTGCCCCCTGCGGTCACCTCCCGCATAAGCTTCACAGCCTCGCACAGACTCATATCGGCGATCTCCCCCACGTGCCGCACGTTCGTCGGAAGGCGCACTTGCGCTCGATAGGACTGAGTGCGCTGCCCACAGCGCGCCTGCTCTGGGGTGACGTACGTGCGGAATACGACCACCAAACTTCGGCCTTCCTTGTAGTAGTGCGACTCGTACTCGCTAAAACGGTGCCACAGCTCCCCCGCCAGTGGTGCCATCCACAGCTGCGCCGCAGACCACGACGTGCACGCTGGATGGAAGATTTTACTCACCCTCATCCCCCGCGGCAGCGCCGGATCAGCGACAGTGTCACTACCGAAGCCACGGACGCGGTAGAAGGCATACACACCTGTCCTGCTCTGGGCATCCAGGGTGCCCTTACTACCGCCACCATTGCCAACTTTTGTGTCCTTTGCGCAGGCGGCAGAGGGTTGATCGGTGTGCCCTTTCCTGTCATCCTCAGCATCCTCGTCGTCACCGACATCGCACGTCCCGTCAAGCTTGTACAGCTGCGGAAGCGGCACAAGCCACGCCTCGCGGCACTCCGTCACACCGCCGCACGCAGCGCTCACAGCCGCGCCGAACTTGCCACCAAACCCGCGCAGCCCACTCAGTGGCAGCTCAAACAGCGCACTCGCGCTCCGGTCAGGCAGCAGCAGCGTCTGCTGGTTCGGCTTGTGCGTCGCGCTAATGCACTTCGCAAGCACGCGGTTGTGCGCGATCCCAGCAGAGCAGTCGTAGTGCAGCTCCGCGTAGATGCGCTGCCGCAGCCGGTGCACAACCCGCGATGCAGCGCACAGCAGCAGGCACCGCTCCGCGTACGCAGCGTCGTCCGCGCCAAAGCAAAATGCGCGGCTTCCCTCCAGCTCAGCGCCGCGCTCGCCGCGCACAAGGGCGCGCATCGGCTCGTCAAACACAGCACCCAGCGACGTCCCGCGCGCGCTGAACCACGCCTCCATCTCCGCGCGCCGGTCCTCGATCAGCCGTGTCGACGGCTCCATCACGTCCGCCAGCGGGTCCAGCGAGGCACCTGCGGCGGCAGCGCGCAGCTCCGCTAGTTCCCGCCGCGCCGCCTCCGTCAAGTCAACGTACGCCTCGTCAATACCGGCCTTCCCAACGACCACCCCGGGCTCCGCACGGAGAATGGCAAAGATTTGTCGGCTCGCCTGCCGGTAGGGCTCCAAGGATACCTTGTGTGTGTTGATGCGCGGAGCGTCGGGGTAGCAGTATTCGAACTCGCCCGTGGTGTACGTGGCGATGTGCGACATCTGAACATCCGGCAGCTCGCGCCTTACCTCGTCCGGTGAAAGGCAAAACCGCTTCACCCCACGCGCACGGGCCGGGTAGTTCACTGCAATAAAGTTCCCCCACTGCATGAGTGCAAAGGGCGTCACACGGCAGTCTATGCCGAGGCGCACCGCCTCCACTTGGGCGTAGAAGCAGTCCATGTCAATGTGTGCAATGCACCGCATCGCGTCCGCCTTGCATGAACAAGAATCACGCGGCGAAGAGCTGCAACGGGCATTGTCTCCGGTGTCACCAGGACCTTCACCGCACCTGGACAACATCCGCGCACGACGACTGTCAGAAACGCGGCGTGAAGCGCTTATCCAACAGCGATCATATAGGCCGCACGAGAAAGTGAAAGCGAGGAGGGAGCAGTGGACACGTACAGAGATGGGGACGTGGCGGGGTCTCCCACTGGACACGCGCAAACACACGTGGGTATGCATCCTTGCACATTCCTGCCCCAGTGACACTCCGGCACCGGCCTGCACGACCCAACTCATTCGATCTGAGCACGGTGGCAGAGCGAGGTGTTGGCAGAATACGGACGCGTGTGCGTGGGTGTGCGCACGCACAGCGCCTCACAGTCGCTCCGCCCACGTTTGCAGCACAGAGCGTATTTTCCACTTTTGCTTTTGCCGCTCTGCGCTTCGCCCGTTGCGTGTTTCGCACTATTCCACTGTGGCTGTGCACCGTTCAAAGCGTATGGCAAAAAGAGGTGCACTGAAGCAGTGGTGGACCATCAGCCCACCCACCCACACACACACACACACACACACAGGGGAAGAGAGAGAGAGAGAGATCCACATTCCTCATGGGCACCCTTTTATGTGGCCCGCGTACCGCTGCTCGTTTCCCATATCCCTCCTCCTCCCCCCCCCCAACCCACACACGCCTCGTTAGTGGGACCAATAAAAAAGCGTGCACGCACCCCCGAAGGTGATGCACCTGTGGTGACAGCGTAACAGAGCCAGAATAAGCTGAAGATGTTGTGCTTGTATGTCTGTGGCCAGGTCAGTCGATGATCGTTACACCATCCTCCCCCTCCACACCGCCGTTGTCTTCGATCACCTCGACGGCGCTGGCAGGCGCAGGTGATGATGGCGGCAGCTGTGGTACAACGCTGAGGTGGACTCCAAGACGGCGTTGGTGCCCATGATGCCGTGTAACACCATGACTCTCCCCTGGGCACTCCTCCGTCTCCAGCTTGCCAACTGGGAGCGGGGGAGAGAGGAGGGGCGCTTGTGACGATTCTGATGCGGTGGCCGCCTCGCATGGCGAGCTCTCGCACATATCCAGCGTCCACGCTTTAGTCACGCAGCGCGTCTCTGGCATGGCATCGCGCTTAGAGAACGGAGGAGTTCGGTCAATCAACAGCACGCTGCTCATGTCACCACTGTTGGAACTCAAACTTTGTGATGAGATAGAGAGGATAACGGCATCGCCCTCAATATGTACTGAGTCATTGCTGTCGGAGTTATCCCGCCAGCTCCCATTACTGCTCAGCACCTCCGCCACGTTGCCGCTGCTCCGCTGTTGTAGTGCACTAGGAGCTCCACGGCCAGCAGCCGAAGTGGCTAAGAAGGAAGACAAGAGTGTCTGCTGTCGCAGATGCCCTCGTGCGGCTGTATCCTGGCCAGCGTCAGTGCTGTGACCGGGAGTGGCCACAAAAGGGGGCACGGAACTGATTGCGCTGGAGCCATCCCAGACAAAGCTGCCGATCGTCAAGGTCACGGAGTCCGCCGCGGCGTCTGGTTTACTGCGGAACGCGGCCTGCACCTCCCGCATGGCCACCGCCGCGAGTATGTCCGGCTGCATCGCCTCCGGTAGCGCGACAGTGCGGCTCGACAAGCCACTCAGACTCCGGAACCCGTTATTACCGAGCTTGATATTGAAGCTGCGCCCTCGTACACGGTACAGAGCAATGAACTCCTCGTAGCGGGAGCACAGCTCGCTGGCCAAGACAATGACCCAGCGACGCACCATCTCCACAGAGGTGGTGATGTGCCCGAGGTTCTTGGACGCTACGATAGTCTTGGGTAAAGGGCGGTTCAAGATTGTGTCTTCGGCGAGGCCTCGCAAGCGGTAGAAGACGTACTGAGATGTGGTGTGTGCAACCAAGCCTTCGAGATCCCTCTCCGGGGACGCCGAGGCAGCGCGACCCCGTTTCCGGGAAACTGGTCCACTCTTTCGCCATTTCCTGTCATCCTCAGCATCCTCGTCGTCACCGACATCGCACGTCCCGTCAAGCTTGTACAGCTGCGGAAGCGGCACAAGCCACGCCTCGCGGCACTCCGTCACACCGCCGCACGCAGCGCTCACAGCCGCGCCGAACTTGCCACCAAACCCGCGCAGCCCACTCAGTGGCAGCTCAAACAGCGCACTCGCGCTCCGGTCAGGCAGCAGCAGCGTCTGCTGGTTCGGCTTGTGCGTCGCGCTAATGCACTTCGCAAGCACGCGGTTGTGCGCGATCCCAGCAGAGCAGTCGTAGTGCAGCTCCGCGTAGATGCGCTGCCGCAGCCGGTGCACAACCCGCGATGCAGCGCACAGCAGCAGGCACCGCTCCGCGTACGCAGCGTCGTCCGCGCCAAAGCAAAATGCGCGGCTTCCCTCCAGCTCAGCGCCGCGCTCGCCGCGCACAAGGGCGCGCATCGGCTCGTCAAACACAGCACCCAGCGACGTCCCGCGCGCGCTGAACCACGCCTCCATCTCCGCGCGCCGGTCCTCGATCAGCCGTGTCGACGGCTCCATCACGTCCGCCAGCGGGTCCAGCGAGGCACCTGCGGCGGCAGCGCGCACCTCCGCTAGTTCCCGCCGCGCCGCCTCCGTCAAGTCAACGTACGCCTCATCCACGCTTCCTTTCTCAACCTGTACCCCGGGAGTTGCAGTGAGGATGGCAAACACCTGTCGGCTCGCCTGCCGGTACGGTTCAAGAGATATCTTGTAGGAGTCCTGCACGGGATGAGGGTGGTACCGGCTCACAGACTCGCCCATGCGATAGCTGGGCGAGAGCGCAACAATGAGCTCGGGGCACAACGCCTTTGCCTCAGACACGCTGTTGAACCGCTTCACCCCACGCGCACGGGCCGGGTAGTTCACTGCGATGAGACTGCCCCACTGAGCCAGCACAAGAGGCGTCACACGGCAGTCTATGCCGAGGCGCACCGCCTCCACTTGGGCGTAGAAGCAGTCCATGTCAATGTGTGCAATGCACCGCATCGCGTCCGTAGTGGGTGAAGGAGAGGGAGGGAAAAGTGCCATGATGAAGCGGCAAATCTAAGAAGGAAAGCTACAGCGTGAGCGAGTACATCGGCATGTGTTCTGTGCGCGACACCGCAGCACCTCCTCACGCGCCCCACCGGTCCTCCTCTCAGTGGGGAGATCAGAAAGAGGTGGGGGTGAGGTCGGACGCCTGCACTCCATGCACTGGGAGAGCAGTGCTGCACGAAAGAGAGAGAGAGAAAAAAACGGAAACACCAGCGAGCAGACGGCAAGTTTGAGAAAGTGCCCTTCATCTCACAAGAGGAAGAAGAGGGAGACGGTGACATCAGCAGAGAGCATGTGAAGAACCTGAGAATGATAGTGAGAGCGTGGGGGGCACACCGCGCATGCGTCGGCGGGGAGTTCACTCACACTAAGAGAAGCTAAGTCATCGGTAGCGACTGGCTCAGAAAGCTTGCAAGAGGAGCCCTAAGAACAGCGAGAGGTGCGTGTGAGAGCCCAACCGTGCCCCTTTTTCCACCATCTCTATGGCAGTGCGTGCATGTGTGTATATCACGCGTGGACAACAGCGTTCCTGTGCACGAGCCGCAGCCAAGCAAACACAAATGAAGATACATTGAAGACATCCGTCGAGGACGCGAACTCAAACTCAAGACACCGACCACCTCACCGAAGTAAGGGGCGGAGGAAGGAGACGGCAGAGACGGCGCCACGCGGAGAGAGGTGTGCGAAAGGAAGCAACTCGTGGACAACACGCTTGTGTGTGTGTGTACATCTCTTATTGACTGCCTTTGTTGAGAGAAGCCCTGTAGGCAGCGGCGGCGGCGGTGGTGGTGGTGGTGGCAGTGCCGGTGTTTGAAAAACATGCGAGGTGAGACCGCAGCACCGCTGCAGACGCAGCCATCATCGGACCTGTGGCCTGTTAGCTTTCCTTTTTCGCCAAAGAGAAGCTGAGAGACGCTGCGGCGCCCCAATCATCGTTCCAAGCGAAGAAGAATAGCTAGCACAGAGAGAGAGAGAGAGAGAGAGACATGAGCCGCTGCCGAGCTCACCGACGACTTTGCACAGACACAGACACGGGCACACAGGCACACAGTGCACACACGTGAAAGAACGGACCCGTCACTCCTCACCTCTCCCGTTCACGCTGCACTCCGGCATCTCCCTATATTAGTGGTGTCTTTAACTATGTGCAGGTGCTAGTGCATGCTGGATGGGGGCATGCACAGGACGGGCTCGCATGAGCTGAGGAAGACAGGAAAGGAGAACCGCTTTCTTCCATTATCAACGTGTCTGTTCTCTGCCGCAGAACACGCGGCCACGCCGTCATACTTCGGAATCCTCCTCCTTCCCCTTCCCATAAGTCGAACCTCGCGTGGTCCGATGGTAACCATAGACACACGTCCTACAGGAATGTGTGGATACGGTCATCTGGGAGCACGGCCACGTGCCTCCAATCCTGCCCATAGCCCACGCTTCGCAGGTCACCTCGCAGACGCACACGTCATGCAAGCCGCCACCCCGGGTGCCTCCCACTCTCGATGACACACAGGCACCCCACACGCCAGCCGGCAGTGCGAGTGCCGGGGGTGGGGGCACTCGAGTCCCCATGACCCTCTACCCACCATATGCGTCGTATACATGTGCTCACTGCCGCGGGCCACTCCCACGCAACGTCATCCAGGACCTTGCCGCCGACACCAGCAGCGATGCATCGCCCCGGCCACTCTGCAGTGTAGGCACCTGGCCCTGCCACTGCCAGAAGTAGCTCTGGCATTCGGCAGGGTATGGGGAGAAGCTGTCGGGCTCCTCACCGCTCATCCCCGACAAAGAGAGTGGGTGCTGAGGTGCCACGCGCTGAGAGGACTGTGCGTGTTCGCCCCCGTCCCCTCACCCCTCCCTTTTTCAGCCTTTACCGGCCAGCACGGTAAAAGAAGAAGGGCGAACAGCAAAGCAAACGGCGTAAGGAGAGAACAGGAGTCGAGGGCACCACGCACACGCGGACTAGATGCGGCATGTGGCCCAAGAGGGAAGCGGAGTGCTCGCCCCCCCCTCCCCCCACCGCCCCCGACCTGTATAGTCGAGGAGGGAACGCGCACAAACACACGCACGCAGAAGACTGTCCTCTTCCCTGTTGCACCCGCTTATGTGATCACTGTAGGTGTCTTGCGGCCAGTCAGAGATTCCAGCTTGGACACCTGCAGCGCAACTTCAATGAGAGCCTTCAGCGCAGTGCTCGCGGTTGGCAGCGTCGCCTCCGCCAAGTGTGATTTCACTGAAGCCGAGTCCATGTACTGCTCCAGGTAGAGTCGGATGGTGGCTCCGGATGAGCCGGTGCCGCTCAGCCGCAACACGAAACGCGACCCGTCTTCGAAAAGCACGCGCACACCCTGCTTCGTGGAGACGGTGCCGTCGATGGGGTCTGTGTAGGCGAAGTTGTCGATCCTCGTGCACGCGGCGCCGTTGAGATGCGGTACATCTGCCACCGCTGTATTCTCGACCGTCTCCATGACGGCTTTGGCGGCCTCCGCGGAAACGTCCTCGTAGTCATATCGGCTATAGTAGTTGCGGCCATACGTCGCCCAGTGCTCCTCCACAATCTGCTGAACGCCAACCAGTGGTGTGGCAGGTGCGTTGCGCTTCGCGATGACGGAAAGCCAGAAGAGCGCCGCCCAGATACCGTCTTTCTCACGGATGTGATTGCTGCCCGTGCCGAAACTCTCCTCACCGCAGATCAGAGGGTTGAAGTCCTTGCTCCCGTACACGTCCTTGCTGTCCATGAGGTTGCCGAAGAACTTCCACCCCGTGGGGACTTCGAAGAACGCGAAGCCCTTCGCCGCAGCGACGCGGTCGACTGCACTGCTCGTCGGCATCGATCGCGCTACAGTCTTGATCCCCAAGTTGCCGCTCTGAGTGAAGAAGGGTACACAATCAGCGTTGGCGGCCAGTACAGCAAGTGAGTCGGAGGGGTTCACGAAGAAGCAGCGGCCAAGGATCATGTTACGGTCCGCATCCCCATCAAACGCGACACCGAAGCTGGGAACCGTGCTGTTGTCCTTCATCGCGGGATTCTCATTGCCGTCCGGCAGCAGCCCCATCACATGCACCAAGTCCGCCGCGTACGTGAGATTCGGATCGGGGTGGCAGCCGCCGAAATCGGGCAGGACGTTCGTGCGGAGCAGGGAATCTTTGGGCAGACCGAGAGCCTCGTGAAAAATGCGGTCCACGTACGGGCCGCTGACGCCGTGAAGGCTGTCCACGTGAACCTTGAAGTCGAGGCGCTGCATGAGTGCCTTGATGGCCTCAAAGTCAAACACCTCCTGCATGTATGCCACGTAGTCAGCCAAGCTGTCAATCACCTCCACCCGAAAGTTGTAATCGTCAAAGGTGTGAGCACCGAGGATGTCGAGGTCCACCTCCGGCAGCGTCGTGGCCATCTTGAGCTGCGTAATCTTGAGCGTCTCTTCGTAGATCTGGGACGTCAGTTTCTCTGGTGCCGGGCCGCCGTTCTCAGAGTTGTACTTGATACCAAAGTCCGCCTCCGGTCCACCGGGATTGTGGCTGGCAGTCAAGATAAAAGCACCGGTTGCCTTGTGCCCGTCTGCATCACAGCGACGGCGCAGAATCGTTGAAACAGCCGGCGTTGAGAGAAGCCCGTGCTGGCCTACCCACACACGTCGCACCCCATTTGCAGCAGAGACCTTCAGGATTACTTGCACCACCTCGGCAGTGTAGTAGCGGCCATCGCCGCCCACGACAAGCACATTGGGAATGGCGCCTTGGCGCTGCAGAGCGTTGAAGGTACTCTGCACGAAGTTCGCTGTGTAGTTTGGCTGCTGAAACACAGTGACCTTCTTGCGTAGCCCCGATGTGCCCGGCTTCTGGTCCTTGTACGCTGTCGTCGGCAGCTCCATCGGCGCTTGACCAAGATGCAGGTAGTGTAAGGAGAGCGCGATGGTGAAGGTCTGGGCAAAGCAAAAGACGGACGAGGAGGCCAGACGCGGGAGGAGGTGGCGGCGGTATCGAAACGTGATGATGTAGGGCGTCAGAGACGCACGGCGGGGGGAGTTGTAGACACTCTTGCCCGTCACCGTGGTAACGCCTGCGTAGAGCCGTGATGATGGGTGGGGGTGGGGGTGGCGTCTAAGCTAGGGGAGCACTTCGAGCATGTGGGCATGAGACGGGGGAATCTACACAAGACAAAATCAGGTGACTTGTATCCCATAGACTTCTGGAGCGTTGCACTTCCGTAGGCAAACCCTGTACGAGGTCAGGCATATGCCACGTGTGTGTGTGTGCGTGTGTGTGTGTGCGTGTGTGTGTGCGTGTGTGTGTTGGTGGGAGGAGAGCGCCAATGTCACGAGGAGAGAGGAGTGCGTAGGCAGATGAACGTCAAGGCAAGAAGGGCTCATGGCACACACACAGCACAATTGTCGTCACTACAGATCTGTAAACTCTGCCAGTAGATGTCGAATGCACCACCCACGTGAGTGGACGCATCAGTGTCGGCTCCTGCGTGCGACTTGTATGTTGCTGCTGTTAGTGCCACTGTTGACTTCCTATTCAACCCACACGCAAGGCCCTTCACCACCACCCCTCAGGGAAGCAGGGGAGCATTACACATAGATCATCGTCCTCACCAAACTAGCGGCACGCACGGCCAACTTTATCACTAGGACGACGTCACTGCACTGTCGTACACTGTAACGCACCAAAACACGAGAACGCTGCCTACGTTGACGGCAGGCACCAAACGTGGAATATGGCGTGGGGAGGAGAGTGAGGGGCCTGAGGGGTTTGGTCGAGCCCGCAGTGCCGGGCCGTCTTCTCACGTACTCCTTCCTCAGACCCGCAACCTTCCGGTGCGCCGTTTCGTCGTTATCCATAGCCGTGCGGTCGCTAGTGGCAGACTATATGAGAAGTTGAACGATCGCATGCCGCCGGCGGTGCAGCATCCCCCCTTCCCGCAAGTGCGTCACTCAATACCAAAGCCCTCCTTGGCACGCCGCCGCACACCGTCGTTTACGGCAGCAGGGTAACTCTTCAGAATCTGACGCAGCTCTTCTGGAGGCAAGTCCTGGAAGTGCATCAGTGTGCTGAGAAGCTGCGGTTTGCACCGAGTGCCACGATATACGCACGCCCGAAAGACAGCGACAGCCTCTGACCAGTCCGCAGACGCGTTGATCACCAGGCACGCGGCAAAGGTGCTCAGCGGCGGTGCTGGGCGCGGGGGAGACGCGCGGTCGTAGCGGAGACCATCCCGCGGCACGAGGAGCTCGAGTGCTGTGCGCACACAAAACATAGCCCTGTCCTTGGAAGCGCTGTCAGGGAGGGGGTCTGGCCCTTTATTCAAGCAGCTCGCGGGAGGATGTGAGAGTGACGGCACAGGAGGCAGTGCGGGCCGCGCAGTCACGAGGCTGCGTGTGGCATACTTTTGAAATTCTGGTAGTGGAAATCGGTAGTACAAGGCCAGAGCGGCCTCCCACCGGCCTTGTGCCGCCCACTCCTTCCCCGCCACGCTCAGCTGTACCTCGTCCAGGCGCAACCCACCAGCGAGGGCACCGGCTACCTGGCGAAGCAGGGAGACAGTGGAGTGGCGGGAAGAGACTAAGCGGTACCACGGCCGAGACATTTGAGGTACAACACGGAGCAGGCAAGACTCGGGCACGGCAGTGCGCTGAACGCAGTCGAAGGAAACCGCTGCGTCGTCCCTGCAATGTATATCGCTGATGCTGTTACCCCCACTCTGCAGCACAGCATCAGAGATATCGCGATGAAGGTGCGAAAGTCGATCCAGGGCAGCCCTCCAGCTGCCGCGACTGATCACCCACATGGTCAGCTGACGATGTAGCCGCACATCGCGTACCTCCGCGCGAGTTAACGTATTCAGAGTGGCCTCCCACAAGTGTGGGGTGCAAAGACCAGCGGCACGCCCGTAAAGCAACGCGATATCGGGAGTCAACCGACGCGACTGTACCAGTCTCAGCACATGGCGGCAGAGTGCATTGGGTGATGTGGCAGACGCAGTGGAGGGTAGCCTCGACACCGCACGCAACGCTGCGCACACGCTCACCGCAGATGCAGCTGCATCCTCTGCCACCTGTCGCGTTAGCATGTCCTCCTCCTCCTGTGTGCGCCGCAGGAGCCGCTGGCGCTTCTGGTCACGCAGCCAAGAGAGTTCACGCCGATCGCGCGCGGAGTAGCGGCGCGCAGAAGACGGCTCCATCCTTTCTAGCTGCTCTGCCAACGACGTTCCCTGAGGTGAAACAGACAACGCGCCCCCGGCATCGTCGATGACGGACGACAAAGCAGCATGGCTTCCCCAGGAGCAGAAAGGCCCGACGTCGTGTAAGACGCGGTGCCGTAGCGTGCGTAGCTCCTGCACCCGTTCTACACATGCTCGAGGGAAAGGCGACGGCAGACAAGGGAGCAACCGCGCCGCTGTTTCCCACCCACACCACTGTGTTGCACTGAGAAACACTTGTCGCTGTATTGAGGTGCTGGGCGTCGCCAGCCCCGAGGACTCAAACGGTCCAATTGATACCAACTGCCTAGACAAGTCAGACGCTGTATGGCTTCTGCTGTGTGAGAGCTTCTGCAGCGACAGCAGGAAAGCCTCCATCGAACTCTCGAAGACATCGATAGGCAGCTCAGCATGGCGGGCGATGGTGTCCACCGCCTTGCACACACCCTGCGGGTGTACAAGCGCGTCTGATGGCTGGAGTAAACAAAGCGCTGTTGCCCACGAGTGCGGCGCCGCTGCCTGGGCAAGCGCAACACATGCAGCACGTATGGACGGCTCAGCAGACAGGTGTTGTTCCTGCAAAGCGATCAGCCCACGCATCCACCGCCCGGCCTGGGCGCACTCGAGCACAAAGGAGGAGATAGCAGACATGCTGAGTGGCAGCGGCAAAGACCCACCGTCACGTATTCACCGCGTGGGAGAAGCCTACAACCCCTCTCTGGTGTGGTTGCCTCCCTGTGAGAAAGAGGGAGGAAGAGAAGCGTAGCTGCTGCACTGATGCTCGCGCGATCCCTTCCTCTGCATTACAAGTCAATGATAAAAAAAAGTGTGTCAGTGATGCCATCGCATGCACGCACGTGTGTGCGCGCCCGTTGAGTTAGCAAGGGAGGAAGGAAAGGAGAAGAGGAGGCGCATGGACAAGCTGGTAAAACGACACACACACGCGCGCGCGAGAGAGAACAACTTCAGCTGTGCCCCACACGCAATAGGCACTCACCACGAAAGTGCGGAAGGACATACCACGCGATTGCGATCCTGTGTGTTTCCCCTGTCTACTTCACTGAAGGGCTGCACAAGGGCACGGCATCCGGAGACAGGATGAGAGACCTCAACGCTTCCCTCACCTGCCCATGACTTTTCCCTACCACAGTAGTCGAGAGCTCCACTCTGCCCCCCGGTCCATCAGAAGCACACCTTGCGTGGTGCGATGGCAGCCATAGACACACCCGCTACAGCAATGCACCGACCCAGTCATCTGGAAACACGGTCGCTATCCCAACCCCCTACCCACAAACCAGCCTCGCACCTGGCCTCGCACGAGCGCGCAATCATGCCAGCCGTCACCGGCCGCATCCCACTCGCGGTGGCACTCGGGAGCCTCACTCACCAGTGGACAGTGTGAGGGCCGAGGGTGGGGAAACGCTCAAGTCACGATACAACTCTTCCTAATCATATGGATGGTACAGGTGTGCGCACTGTCGCGGAACACTCCGATGCAACGCTCCCCATGGCCTCACCGACGGCACCAGCAGCGATGCATCGCCCCGACCGCTGTGCGGCGTAGGCGTCTGACCCTGTCACGGCCAAAAGTGGTACGGCGTTTGGAAAGGATGGACGGGGCGGTCTGGCGTCCCCAGACAGAAAAAGTGGGTGCTGAGACTCCACGCAATGAGGGGGACGTGTGCCCCCACTCCCCCCCCCTTCACCTGACATCCGCCAGATACACCGTGTGTGACAAAATATAGGCGGTGCCCACGCCCCCTTGTAAGCAGGCATGCACAGATGTCGCTGCTGGCCGGTGATGCAGAAGGCACCTCATCCCTTCCACCACTCTTTTCCCTTTCTTCCGTGCTTTCCCTGCCGACACACACGCACACACGTCCACCCTTCGAGCTCTCTGAAGCGCACATCGGTAGTACCGCTTGAATTTGATCACGTGCGTGTGTGTGCGAGGAAATATGGTTTAAGGGATCGAAGAGTCGTAACTCTGTGGCCTCCCTTCTGCAGGGGAGCGGACGTTTTCGACACCAAATTCGTTCATTGGTCTGGAGATCCTCACTCCACCTGAATCCCTAGAGAGGCAATCAGCTGATTGGATACAGTGAAGAGAGCGTCCAGCGTGGTACTACTCGCCATCCCGCTCTTCTCCATGTACTCGGAGAAGGAGACACCTTCTTCGCACGCCTTCATGAGAAGCGGATCCAGTGGTACTTCCCCCCAGAGGGGAATATCAAACTCGTGGCTAAGCCGTACGCCAGCACCCTCCCCCCTCCCCCCCTTCCCCGCCTCCTTTGCAAAAATCTGCGACTCCTTGTGGCACCCGGGGCACACAAAACCGCTCATGTTTTCTACCAGGCCGAGGATGGGCAGCTTCGCCTTCTGGCAGAAGTTGACCTCACGACGCACATCCGCCTCCGAGACGCGCTGCGGGGTTGTGATGAGCACAGCACCATCTACGCCGTTCGTCGTCTGCTGCAACAGTGAGTTGACAGTAATGTGCTCGTCGGAGGTACCTGGTGGGGTATCGATAAGGAGGACATCCAGATCTCCCCAGATCACGTCCTTGAGGAACATCTTGATGACACCGTTCTTACGAGGACCTCGAAACAAAACCGCCTCGTTCTTATTCGCCAACAAGTAATGCATCGACATCATCGTCACGTTCTCATCCACCAAGACGGGCTCGATACCACCAGCGCTCTGATGCACATCCTCACCGCGCACACCAGTCAGACGAGGGAGCGACGGCCCGCAGATGTCCATGTCCATGAGCCCAACCAACAGCCCGCGTGCGCCGAGAGCAAATGCCAACTCCTTCGTCATGGTGCTCTTCCCCACGCCGCCCTTACCGCTCACGACCATGACCTTGTGTTTCACCCCGGCGAGACGCTCACGAATCAAGGGTATGTCAGGGTCGGGGCCCTTGGGCGCGGATGCGCAGATAGCAGCATTGGGGCATCCCTGGCACGAAGGCGCTATGCCGGCCTGCGGACTCTCCGGGCCGACGCACTCAGGGTTTGTATTCTGCGGTGTCGCCATTCGTCGCTACCACTACTACAGCACACGACAAAAAAAAAAAAAAATAGAGAGACGAACACGCAAGAGTGTGTGTGCGACACCGCCGCTGCGAATCCGGGTTGTATTCAGAGAGGATCAACGCAAGCGTGTGAGGAAGACAGGCACAAGCAAGAGTGAAGAGAACCTAGAAATGCCTTCAACATGCATATATATATATATATATATGTGTGTGTTGATGCGTGTGGTTCCGTGCAAGCCAACCTGCGTACGCAGTGCCTATGTGCACACACCAGAGTACGAGGAGAGAGGGTGGATGCACCTTCAACCTAGCCTGTGCGCACGCCCTTCTTGTACCTTTCCCCAAATGCGCAGGTATGCTACCCACGGATATGCACAGCAGTGTTGGAGAGTGAAGAAGGACAACAAAGAAGGGGGAAGGGAGAGGAGAGGAACTAAGTGGCAGATCTGCTCCGCACACGCACGCAGATCCGACGTGTGTGCATGCCAGAGACGCAGCAAAGACACAGGCCTCCCTCCTACCTGTGTCATGGCATGTGCTCTGAAAGACGCCGAAGGACGAGCACGTCAAAGCCTCACGCACATCCACCTACGCAGTCTTCAGCATGGAAGCAGGGAATACATCGCTGACCTTCCTCCATCTCCTCCTTTGATGCTGCAGTAGCCACGCAAGAAGTGCCAAGGGGGCTGCAGCCGTGTGACCACAGAGACACTCCACGACGTGAATCAGTGCAGCAGCTTGGCTTGCTCCATTTTTCCTCTGTGCTCGCTATGAGAACCTTCAGTGCTCTTGCTGCTATGCACCCTTGCCTCCATCATTGGCACCAATTCTGTGCACCTTGTCGTGGGCTCCACTTCACAACTAAGTGGGCCAGCGTAATGAGCAAGAGAAAGAGCGTGAGAAAGATGTGTCCGCGCACGCGTGGACGTGCAACTGCAGTGCCCCTGCCACGTGTAAGCTTCCTTTCCTCTCTCCTCACACACACCTCAGCAGGAACTTACACACAGACGCGTGCACAAACGCGTTACTTTCCAAGTATCTCGCCATCAAGTAGGGGGTGGGGCTTTGAGAGTGGAATCGAGGCAGAGAAGAACGATAAAAGGAAGAGATATACGCCATACAAGAAAGAAGCACGGCAAAAAACCCATGCACCCTGAACTGCGTGAATGAAGACGCACCTATGCCCCTCTCTTCTCAGGAAGTCCTGCACGGAAGCGGCTCGTTCGTGTGGGAAAGAGAAAAAAAAGGAAGATTCTGATGTGCCCTATCTACCAGTGCGCGTTTGCAGAGACGTGAGATACTGCCGCCCCAGAAGAGTCCCCTGCAGCAGCCACGCGGAACTCCGTTAAGATGCGCTCTATTACCTTCACATCGGCATTAGACCCCTCTCCAAAGACAGTGTAGTCTGTGGCGTCCTTCAAGAAGTAGACGAGATCCTCAGGCGCGTACCGCACCACCACCCTCTCCTCGTTCAGCAACTTCTTCACATGGTGGAAAACGTTGGAGCCAGCAGCAGTCTTCAACGCAGCGGGGGTGGTAGTGTAGATGGTATCAACCAGCTCGCGAATAGTAAGGCCCTTTTCACTATCCAGGGCGTCGACACCCTGCGTGCGTTCGCACAGAACCTGTAGAATTTGTTTCTCACGCATGCTACGATGTTGAATGATCTCCTCGATGCGCGCGGTGCCGTCCTCGACGACAGGGCCGTGCGCAGGGTAGAGCCGTTTGGGCTTCATCTTCTCGAGCAGGTGCAAGGAATTCATGTAGTCCGTGAAGCTGGAAAAAACAGACGTCCCAGTTCCCAGGATCGTGTCACTGGTGAAAAGAGCGCCCTCCTCCTGCAAAAACGCGCACAGGTGATCATCCGTGTGGCCGGGCGTATGAACCAGCTGAAGTGTGGCGCCCTCTACCTCCAGTACTTCAAGTGGAACGTCGCACAAGACATCCACCTCAGTGTGGACATACTTCGATGGCCGCTTCAGTAGCTGCACCCGTGGAAAGAGGCGACGCACCGTCGCCACACCACCGATATGGTCTTTATGCCAGTGGGTAAGCAGTAGCTTTGAAATACGAACTGTTCCACCGAGTCGAGTCGATTCCTCGTCGACTGCCCTTTGCAACACCTCGCCGTAGCCTTCCACACCTTCTCCAGAGTCAATCAGCAGCCGCTCCAGTCCTGTGCCGACGAGGTAGGTGTTGCTTCCCTGAAGCGTCATGTAGCCCGGGTTGAGCCCCATGATGCGCACGACGCGGCTGGACAGCGTCGC
Organism: Leishmania tarentolae; assembly: GCA_033953505.1. Lineage (NCBI taxonomy): Eukaryota > Euglenozoa > Kinetoplastea > Trypanosomatida > Trypanosomatidae > Leishmania > Leishmania tarentolae. The sequence continues at coordinate 198,523 of CP119845.1, forward strand.
GATGACCGGCATGGCAGCCTCGGCGACAGTTCCAGGGTGCATCGTTGGTCTCGGGGGAGTGACCAACTACAGAGAAGCGGAGGGGGTGACGGTGGAAGCAGAAGGACACACGGCAGGAGAATGACAGCACTTCCGTTGACAAACACAACACCGAAGCAAGTCAGCGTGGGTATCAGGTGTGTAACGCACGCAAGCACACAGAGAAAGAGACACGAAAGAAAAGAAAGCGGAAATTGGAGAAGCATGACAAGGTAAGGGGAAGAGGGAAAACAAGGCGAGCCAATGTACATGAGGCTGGCACACGCGGAGAGAGATGTTGCTGTAAAATGGGGGAGAGACACAGACGCGCAGAATCGAGCAGAGCGGCATATGAAGTGAAAGGGGAAGGCGCTAAAAGACCAAAAAGAAAGGCGGAGAGTGGCGCACACACGCCCACACGCAGCCGTGAAACGGCGAAGACGGTGCAGGCAAAGAAAGAGGCACGTGCCCGCGCACCAAGTCGCCTGAGGAACACCCGGAAGCGGGTCAACGACAAGACAAGGTGTCGCAGAGAAGGGGGCAGGGATAGAGGCAGCGAATCGGTGCAACGCTGGACGAGTACGAACGCTGCAAGCGCGGGTGAGTGGGTGTGTGGGTGGTTACCCTCCCTGACAAGATAGTTACAAGCCTCAGCCCTGAAAAAAAAAAAGAGAAGAGGGGAAAGAGAGACAAGATGACAATCATAATTGACAGAGGAAGGATGTGCTACGCTTGATGGCTTCCCGGAACCAGAACACCACTACCACGCGAAAAAGCATGGGCCTGTCGAGTGCCAGCGTGCGCATGAATGCAAGCAAGCAGCCGAAAGCAAGAACAGCCACTGCCTCAGAACACCTCTGTCCTCTACAGGTGTTTCCCCATCCCATCTAGGCCTCCGCACCCCTGGCAGATCTTGTAACAACGATACTATTCCCGCCTCTCTGGGTGACCTTGTGGATGATGAGGTGCTTTATTTTTTTTTTCTTTTCCCCCGACTTCGCTGCGTCAGTGCGCCGTCAGACAATGCGATATCCCTTCTCTAAGCGTTCCTTCGCTCATTCCCATCGTCCTCCATTCACGCTCGAGGTTGTGCGTCTAACGGTTTCCCGAGTGTGCCTTGTAGATTTCAGCCCCCAGCCGCCCCCGTCTGCTTCGCTGTTGACTCTACTGTCGCTTGAAATCTTCGACGGCTGTCGTTCCATTCGCCTCCTGCTTGTCCACCACCGCCGCCGCCGCAGCAGCAGCAGCATCGGCAGACACCTTTTGCAGCCGTGGATGAGGTTGAATATGCGGCACGTGGCGGTCGATTTGCTCCATGACTATCTGGTACGCACGTTGGCAGTGGAGTCCTGGTAAGACGTGATTGCTACGGTCCTGCGCAACAATAAGCAGAGGCGAATCTTGAAAGAGCCACCCGCTTAGCGGCATCTCAGCAACCCGGAGCATCGTATTGGACGGCAGCGGATGGCCAGTCAAGATACTGGTCTCATACGCCCACAGCTTTGCGACGTTGCGAATGGTGTAGCCGCCGCCGCCAAGCGCCAGCATCGGAATACCAAGATCGCGCACGGCCTGCACACACTGCCCATGACCGAAAGACGTCAGGTTGAGCAAGCCGAGGCGATCACCAGCGAGCGAGTCGGCGCCGCACTGAAGTACAATTGCATCTGGTGAGTAGTGGCGCACAATGGAGTGCAACGCATGTTCAAATATGCCAAGGTAGTAGAAGTCGGTGATGCCGTCCCATACAGCCAGGTTCATGCTGTAGTATCGACCACGTCCGTAGCCAACGTCGCGAGGGTGCCCCGTGCCGGGAAAGAAGCTCTCACCGAACTTGTGCAGTGACAGTGTAAAGACGCGATCGCTTGTGCAGAACGCCTCATCCACACCGTCGCCGTGGTGCATATCGATGTCTATGTAGAGCACCCGGTCATGGCACTTCAGAAGCTCGAGAATGCCGAGCACGATGTCGTTCACGTAGCAGAACCCGGAGCACTCACCGCACTTTGCGTGATGCATTCCACCACCCCAGTGCACTGCCACGTCCGCCTGGCCGCTATTGAGCAGTACCGCCCCCATCAACGTCCCACTGGCGGTAGCGAGGGAGTGCTCCATCAGCCCCTCGGCAGGAGGACAGTCTCCCGAGAAGAACGCTTTCGATGTCTCCGCATTCCACAGCCAGCTGCGGCAGCTGTGCAGGCCGAGGTTTGCCAGGTAGGTGTCCGTATGGTATGCCATTAGCTCCTCGACCTTCACTAGAGGCGGTACAACAGTGCGGCAGTGGGCATCAATCTTGAGGCTGCGCACAATCTCCATCGCCGCAAGCACACGATACGGCTTCATTGCATGCTGGGGTACAAAGGCGGAGATGTTCATGTCGGAGGCGTAGACAGAGGTATCGATCAAGGCCACGCGCCCGCGGCTTTCGGTATTGGAAAGTGATGCCCTGGCATCATCCTTGTGCAAAGGGTGCATGGCAACGCGCCCTGCCCACTCACCCTCCTCTAAGTCGGACAAGAAAAAATTGAATGCCAACCGTCTCCCAAATGATGGAGAAAGGGAAGAAGAGGAGATATGTGCCCTCCCCCCTCCTCCTCTCTCGCGTCCTCTCTGCGGCCGACTTGATGGTTCACGCAACCAGCGTGGGAGGCGGAAAAGAGAAGGAAAACCCGACAAGAGCATTGATGGAAGAATCCCCCGCTTCACACACGCACGCGCACACGCGGTGCAATCAGAGAAACCAGATCGCACATGCTCTCCTCTCGCACACACACACACAGGAACGCACACAGAGGCGGCTACAAGCGGGTTGGTATGGGTCGCGCACTACGCACCAAGCACATAGCGACAACTACATTGTCTCTCCATTAGGCTACGGCGGAGAAGCGAAAAGATCTTCGTGCGACCACAGCGACAAGGCGCGCAACCGTTTGCAGGAAGAGGGAGCACACAGGCCCCTCCCTCCCTTTCTCCCATCATCCAACCTCAAACATGCGAGCAAGTGCGCGGAAAAGTGGTTGTTAGTTTTCCTTGCATCTTCGTTCTCGTTTTCTGCTTGCTCCAAGCCCCGCGATGCTCACACGCGCTGGAAAACTCACACCATCCCCAATACAGAAGGCAACGCCACTGGAAAAGGAAAAAATCAAACAGAGCAGATTAGATCGACCCAAAACCAATGGGGGATGGATAACGGAGTGGGTGGATGGGTGCGGGGGGAAGTAGAAGGAGGACCACGCGCACGCGGTTGGTCACCCTCACACTGGGGCACCTCTCCACAAGAGAAAAAGGACAACAGCGGAGAAACGCTATAGCTGGCGGGGCGTGTGATACGCACACGCCCTCTCTTTTGCCCTCTTCCGCTCTCTTCTCCCCCCTCTAATACTTGCCGATATCCCAGGTATAGCCGATGCTACGGAACACTACACGGCCTTCCCGCACCACCAGTAGCTCTTGCACCGGCCTCTGAAAAAAAGAGGAGAGCCACGGCCCGAGAATGGGAATAAATGACATGCGATCTCTGTCAAGGACGTGCACATACCCGTTTCGGGAAAATGTGCGGGATGTCAATGGTTGCAGCCGAGAGGTCCATGTGATGCGCAGATGCTCTCGCTCCTGTGCCTGCAGCGCCACTGCCGCTGGAAGCCCGCGCACTACACCCCAGAAGCTTGCAAAGTGAACCCGCGGTGTCAAGAGGCTCAGCATTTCCTTCGTTTCCCTATCATCTTCAGCCATCACGAACTGTTCTGCCACCTGCTGGTTCCTGCGCAGCCACCCATCAGAGTCCTCCACGAAGTACTTCAGTTTTCGACCATTGTAGGACATGTCTACCGAAGAAGAGCTGGATTGGGGAGCAAGCGGCGGCCCAGCTTGCTCTAAAGGAGAAGTGCCTCGTAAAGGTAGAAAAGAGTTAACAGATCAACTCGCTTTGTCATGGAAGACACCCCCGAAACACTCAAGCAATTGCACGATAGCGCCGCAGATTTGCGTAGGCAAGTGGATCGACGTGATTGGTGGAGTGAGACAAAAGTGTTCTAAAGTGTGCAGTTTAGTTGAGCGTCTCGGCTATCATCCGGGTGAACGCCGATGTCGGGCGTTATCGATGGTGCAAGAGGAGGTATGCGGTAGAGGTACCCTGTGAGTTTGTTGGTGACCAGTGTTTGTGTATGTAAAGGATGAGTGTGAGTCGGTCGAATGCAAGTTTGCTTACTGGAAGGATCGCTCATAACTCACCATGGGGAGGCGAGTGCGCCTTCTGTGGAAGCAATAGCTACCACATACACACACACACACGCCCCAGCGTCCCACGAAAGCGTGCTGACCAAGTTGAGGGGGCACATAACAGCCTCCACCTCCATCGTTGACCTTTGGATTTGTGCTATTCTTTTCCCCCTGCTCCGGAGGAAGACAAGATAGAAACGGCCAAACACGCACACATGAACCGCGCCTGCACACAGACAAAGCAGCCACGGAAACACGCCCAGCAAGACCCACGCACATATTCTCTCTCTCTGAAAGAATCCAACACGCACACACACACACACACATAGATCCGCTGGGAGATTAAAGCACAGCTTCCGCCTCCGTGCCTCATGCAGTAGACAACGACAAGGGGTGAAGCAAGCACACCGATCCCCAGAAGAACATACAAAGAACAACGGAAACGAAAGTTCAACTGTGTACAATGCCGATGCATCGGTCCACCACTGAGAGAAAGTCCTGCACGCTGAAGAAATACACACAGGAGGAATACATACGATAGAGGGGACAAGGGGAAGGGGCACACACACACACACACAGAACCACAACAAAAAGAGAAGGGAAAAAGAAGGACATGGAGGACATGGAGGACACCCTGAAAAAAAAATATATATAATAAAGATACGCAGACGAAAGAGGTGACCTGAAAACGAAAGCAATGCGTCCCACAGAGCAAAGAATGCGGAAAGAAGGACGGCAAGTGAAGCGAAAGAGAAGTGGAAAATGGCCACAAGGCGAGAAAATAACAACGAACTTACGCGGAGGAGAGAAGCGCACGCGCAGGCACAGAAAAGATGCGGCGAGAAAGAGAGACAAGGACGGACAGGCGTAGCAGGTGAGAATGGTGGGGAAGTGCGCAAATGGGGAGAAGAAATGTGTCATCGTCGTAGGTACAGAAAGGAGCGAAAAAAAAAGGCAAAAGAAGACAACGCGTAGCAAATATATCCGGGCAGCGGCGGCATTTGCGGTATAGACCTCACCGTCACACCAGCATCGTTCCCGCTCCCCTCCCTCACCATTCAACACGCGCCCATGCACATTCGACATGTCTCTAAGTTCCTGCCCGTTTCTTCGTTCGTTTCTCTCTCCTTGTCCATCGTAAGTCGGTGAAAGGGATACGTGTGCACGCGCGCGTGTGTGTATGTGTAGCTACGGGGGCTTCCAAGTGGAGGCTGACAAATGTACCCACACGCGCGCACACGCACAACAGCAAACAACAATCGACCAACGATCATTGGCTCCGCCACTTCATAGGGCCCATCAACCCATATAAAGAGTGGATGGTGAGAGTAAAAGACTGTGAGAGGTGACGTACAGTTTTTGCCTACAAGCAAGGACCACACTACATAAGAGTGCACTAACATAAAAGACAGGGAAAGGGCAGAAACTGGGGGAAAGTGGGGGATGTTGCGTAACAGGGAAGGGGGTGGGCGTCGGTGCTTTTCAGTGTCTATGTGTGAGCACCTTCGAACACTAATGACGTCACGCCGCAAATAAATAAATAAAAATCACGAAGAGCGCAATAAAAGAGAAGATGCTTTGAAACGTGTTTTGCGCAGTGTGTGCCCGTGTGTGTGTGTGTGTGCACGCGTGTTGTTGTGGCGGTGGTGGTGGCGAGCATGCGTGAAACATAGACCCCCTACTCTTTTGTTTTTTTTGCCTGTAGGGCGCGCGAGAGAGACCGGTTATGTCACTCGGCCTCTTCGCCGTCGTCATCCCGTACACTCATCACAAGTGAGAAGCCCATCGTAGAGCGCGGGGGCACGACTTCCGCACACTGCCATCTGCATAATGCCAACAAAAAGGGAGGGAAGTCGCCGGGGGTCCGCATTCCACGAATCTAGCGCTTCGGTGCGCACCCTGCAAGCAACGAAGGGGAAAGGCATGGAATGAAGAGGGGGGAGAGTAGCGTGCAGACCCGCCCCCACCGCCGCTCGTCGATTCCCGCGTTATCTGTCCCACCTGTGACGACATGTCCAAGTAGTGCACAAAAGAAAGCCCAAGAGGAAGCGCAAAGACACCCACACCCACATGCATGCATGCAGGCACATGAGCATGCGACAAAGCAAACTCACGGCAGAGAAATCGAATGCTGAAGGAAGAAGCAAAGGGCGCAGAGCACAGAGCGCAGATACTCTCTTCGAGTGAGGAAGGCAACGGGGTGGGGAAAGGCGGAGTCCAGTGCTGTCCTTGAACAAACAAGGAAAAGGTCACTCCTCGCACCCGACACGCGGCAGTGCACATCGAGACGATCTACAGAAAAAAAAGGAAAGAGATAGCGCTGCCGACATTACACACGCACACACAAGCTCTAGAGCGTCATACGATGATTTAAAAAAAAAAAACGAAAAGGGAAGCGGTGTAGGGCATGAGAAAAGTGCGTCCCGTCCACACGGTGTAGGGCATCTCGGCGCATTTCACTCATCCTTTCGTGCAGCTCCCGCCTCCATTATCTCCCTTTTTTCTTGCTAGTGTACTCAGAGCGCGCCCTCCACTCTCTTCTCTTCGAACACACACACACACACACACACCTTCCCCGCCCTAGTATAAAGTGCCGCTTCTCACGCGCATGCTCACATACAGCACACACGAGACACACAAGACAGAAAAGAGCACACCTGCCAGAGATGTGACTCGCGCACGCGTTAGCGCGCACAACAAAACCACGTAGAATTTCAGAATGCAATCATCGGCGCGTACTCTGAAGTACTCTAGCGATGTTGCGGGTGCGCGCGTGTGGGTGCAGGAGCGGGAGGGGGTATGGGCGTGGCAGCGCTAGATGCACCACCGTTAATAAAACCTGCTTTGTCGAAGAGCATGAATGAAAAAGAACAGAGAGAGAGATCCTCCTTCTAACGTGCACGCATCGAGACGCGCACCAGAAACATAGCTAAAGCTGTACCAAAGCACATCTGAGAAACAGCGAACGGCACGGGAAAAAAGGTGATGGAACAGACAGACAAGGCAACGGAAAGGGGTGAGGACTTGCGTGTCAGTACCCTCCTGTTCCTTGTCTCTTGTACGGCCGAGCCGGCATGAGGATGTGTCACACAGTACACACCACAACCGAATAAAGTAGAACGAAAAAGGCAAGCGGAAACAGACAGGCCACCCATGCGCACCAATATATATATATATATATATATTATTTATTTATACGCGCACACGCATACACACACAGAGAAAGAAAGGAAAGACATGTAAGAAACCTCGGCCTTGATGGAAGGGCACAGGTAGCGAGAGTGTGCAGATTAAGTCTGTCGCCTCGATGAAATTACCGGCGGGGGCTGGCGCCGCACCGTCGCCGCCTGTTTGGAGCCCGCCCCATTCGCACCACCACTCGTGTAGTTGCTGTCGTTGCTTGCAAAGGAGTTGTTCAGCGATCCAGGGTTTGGATCCTGGTGTCTCTGCACCTTAGGAGAGCGAGCTCTGGAATGCGGCTTGTCCTCTGTGCCTGATTGAGTCCTCCCACCGCTTGCCGACCGCTTCGTTGTCAGGTAGACAGGTGACATGGTGCGACGTCGGCTTCCACTTCGTGAGCCTGTAGCTTGGTCAACGCCCCGGCGCGATGGTGACGGATTCGAAGACCGTGGGGCACGGTAGGCGGGCTCCGTGGCGGTGCGAGAAGCAGCAGTGGAGCGATACGGCGCAATGCCGCGATAGCTTGCGGCCGACGGTCGCCCCACCACATCACGAGTTAGTCTATTGCTGGCCAAGGGGCTACCTGTGCGAGGGGCGCCTCGTACAGAGGTAGGATTGTTGAGCCCGAAAGAGCTGCCGACCCACGCAGACGTGGGCATGGAGGCGGAACTCACAGAGGTGGTGCCTCCAGAACGACTGACAGGTGATGACTGTATCCGCGTGTGGCCTTCCTTGGTGGTGCCTTTCTTATCCTTCGGCGTCGGCAGCGGGGAGCCGTTTCGGTACTTATGGCTAGACCCGAGCGTGGCAAACGGCGAACGCAGCTGCGTCGGCGGCGCCAGTCGCGCGTAGTCGATGGAGCGAACCGACTCAGCAGACGACCGCTGCACCTGCGCCGGTGCGGGACGCCCGTCTCTGTCCCGTCCTTTAGCGGGCCTGTCAATAGAAAGTGAGCTGTGCGTGCTGGAGGTTGGTGTCCATGCGCGCAATGCCGGAGCCTGATCCACAGCTTTCGTCAACACCCCTGTACTCGCCTCTGTCGCCCGACTGTGAACTACTGGAAGCGTCTGACGCCCCTTGGGGCACGTGCGCGGATCAGACTCCAAACGATGCGAGCAGGGAGACGTGCTGCGGCTCAGAATGCTGGGTAAGCGCCGGGACGTGCGCAAACATGAGTGGCCGCGCAATCCCAGGAAGGTTCCCGGCTCCGTCGAGGCCGGATCCGCAGGGAATGGCGCCGCGCGGTCGACAACAGGGCACGTCGTTAGAGAGTCCACATCCGTGCCTTTCTGTGTGTCCACAAATGTAATACGTGCCTTTGTCAACTTCCCATTCACGGGATTGCCCACGTCCACCCTCGCAGCGCACTGCTGATAAAGTTCACTGGTCATTTGATCCTTGTACAGTAATCCGTTGAGGAGGGTGTTGCGCAGCATCCACTGATCGTTGTCGAGACCGAATTGACTGTCGTCGACGTCCTGGGCAAAGATGTCATGATCCACGTCGTGGCGCTTCGCAAACTGGCGCAGCTGCCGCTGGAAGTGGGGCTTGATGTCGGAATCAGGGTGCGCCATTTTCAAGTAAAGGAGTGCGCTCTCTAGTTTCCACCCATACTTCATAATCATGTATGCTGCGATAAGGGCAGGGCTCCGTGAGTTGCCGTACACACTATGGACCAGAACGCACTCGCCTGCTGCAAGGGCCTCATCGATAAACTGCACTGCGCGGTGGATATTGTCGTCGGCGGCATCGAAAAGAATGGTGGTGCACACCGATCCAGCAACATCTTTCCAGGGGAAGGAGAGGTAGCTAAAGCCTGGCTCACCGAGGAAAAAGTCGGGGACCTCCGCGCCGGCGCAATTAATAATGTGAGTGATCTTATTCATGATCAAAAGCGTCTTGTCTGCCGCAGCGCCGGCATTGCCGGCAAAGATGCCGTCCTTGATGCGCACAGCGATTAAATCGTCCATCTCGCGTCTGCTTCGTTTCCTGAATCAGACCTACCGAGTGTGTGAAATTACGTTTGTCCTTCGCTTGACAGAGCGTCGCACACACACACACACACACCTCCCCCACAGGAAGGCAAAATGAAAACTTTTTTTTTTAAAGCGGGCGATGAGGGGATCAAACAAGAGCAGGTGCGCCGACACACATACACAGGAGAGTTTCAATGGGTAGCCACCTCGCAAGAGTGGCACTCCGCACAAAAGGAAGAAGGGGAAGACAACAAAAGAAATCAAAAGAAAAGAGAAAAGCACGCAGTAGTTTGGCCACGTCTCACTCAATGTGTACGGAGTCGCAGAGGCCAGGTCTAGGTCTTGTGTTTGTGGATGCGCGCGCTTTTTGTTTGCTTCAACACCGATCGTGGTAGAAAAAGTAGAGAATGGCAGAAACACAAGACAAAGGAAGAGAACAGCAGAAGGAATTGAGTGCATAGACACAGGAAAAGGTCTTGTACAGCTACTCATCAGAGGGCCGAGATGGAAGACGAGAACATCGACGTCATTGGAATGAAGCTCTAAGAAGTGGAACAGGGCAGTTGGCATGGCATCAAAATGAAGATACGTCATGGTAGGTACTCAACTTTTCAAGGTCTTGGTGTTGTTCCATCGACTCGCTGAGCGACAGTAGATGACAGACGCACAACACACTCATACAGGGGTGCTCGCGCACCTCCACGCATCCGTTGTTGCGTCTTCTTCAACACAGAAGGTACGGCAGTGTTTCCTTCATTCTTTCCTGCTTCATGTATATATATATATATATATTTTTGTTTAGTTACATTAGTTTTAATAGGCTAAGTTGTGTACTTGCTTTCTGGTGTTCTTTTTTGGGGGGTGCGGGGAGGGGGGGCACGTGTGTATCCCCTGCCCTTTAGTGCGACAGGGCTATAACACTCGGGAGTTACCTTTCCTCTCCTTCGCTCGCTCGCACATGGTGCACTTTTTGTAGTGGAAGGGAGAGGGAGGGGAGGGGTGGGGCTATCCTCTTCATTTGGGTTCCTTTCGCCTCACACGTTACCCTGTTGCACAAAGTGCAAGGCCCTGAGTCCCTCCATTCTTGGGTTTTTTTTCTCTCGTTTGACAGCAAGCACGCAACGGCTCCTTTCGCTCCTTCGTAGGGCCCGCACTTTGCAGCTCTTTCTTTTTTTGTCCCACGCTCCCTCAAGGTTGCTCCATATCTCCTCCTGATACTCTGCCATCACGTGCACCCCACCACCACTATCACCACCCTTCCCCGGCTTTCCCCGTCTTGGAAGAGCGCCACCACATACAATGAGGGACAACAAGGGAGGGGTGCGGGCGTACAGGAATGAAGTATAGAAAAAAGAGATGAAACGAGAAAAGACCAAGACAGAGGTGAAAAGAAACCGACAAACAAGAGGGCCGGCGACACTGAAAGGCATGAACAGAAAACGAACAACACACAAGAGAACACCGTCAGGGGAAAAATGAAACAATGAAAAGTAGCAAAAAAAAAAAAAACGGCAGTCCCTTCACGCGCATCGCGTGTTTCTCTGGTTTATCCAGGCAGACGTGTATTCCACATACACATGCACAACCGGCAGCAGCGGCCTCCCTAGTTCTTTTGGGCCTTCTTTCCTTTCCCATCGTTGCCGCCACCGTCGCGGCGCTGGTTCTGTTGCTTCCTGGATGCTGGCTTCACGTCATCTCTGTCGTCGTCGTCTGAATCATCTCCGTTCTTCGGCGCAGGCTTCTTCCCCTTCGGGTCATCGATCTCTGTCATGTAGAAGTAGTTGCCCGAAGCCTTCTGATCGCGGTCCTTGACGGAGTCCAGCTTGTTGATGCGAGGTCGGAAGTTCGTGGGGTCGCGGCGGAAGGTGATGTTGAGGCTCTTGAGGAACCTGTTCATGCCCTCAAGGAGTCCGCACGGCGTCCGCGCTCTGCAGTTCACCGCGGGCGTACCGTCGTACACGATAACTTTGTCGGCGAGGTACGTGGCCATGATAAAGTCGTGCTCCACTACGAACGCCGTGCGCTTGCTGTTCAGAATGAAGCGCTTGATCACGCGGGAAGCGATGATACGCTGATCGGAGTCAAGGTAGGCACTAGGCTCATCGATGAGGTAGATGTTGGCTGGCGTGCCCAGTGCAATGCACAAACCGACACGCTGGAGCTGACCACCGGAGAGATTCTGAACTTCCTGGTCCAGAAGCTCCTCAATCGTGAGCGGCTTCAGAACATCCGTCTGAAACTGTGGATGGCAGTACATGTCGTAGATCTTCGTCTGGAGAAGGTCACGCACCGTGCCTTGAAACTTTGGCGCAATCTTCTGGGGCTTGTAACTGATGGACAGCTTCGGCACCTCGACGTCGTTGTCCGGCTTCACATGGCCGGCAAGCATGCGAATGAAAGTGGTCTTTCCGCAGCCATTCTCGCCCAGAAGTACGACAATCTCAGAGTCACAGAAGGTGCCAGCATCTACGGAAAGGCTGAAGGAGCCTAGGTTCTTTTTCATCGCGGGGTACTCATTCATTGCACGGCGCTTGCTGACGCCCTCTGCGATATCGTCTGCGATGTGAAATGTGAGGCCCTCGTCACGAAACCGAAGGTTCTCCGTCGGCACAAACCCATCGAGAAAGATGTTAATGCCCTCGCGCACACCATATGGCATTGTCACCACACCGTAGATGCCAGGAACACCGTACAACACACAGACGAAATCAGACATGTAGTCAACTACGGACAGGTCATGCTCTACAACGATCACGTAGTTGGTCTCCGTCAGCATGGAGCGGATGACTTGGGCAGCGGTAAGACGTTGACGCACGTCAAGGTAGCTAGAGGGCTCATCGTACATGTACACCTGTGCATTCTGCACGCAAAGAGCGGCGATGGTGAAGCGCTGCAGCTCACCACCCGACAGCTTGTCCAACGTACGATCCGCAACGTTCTTGAGATCAAGAACCTCCATGAAGTAGTCCTTCATGTTACGCTCGTCTGCCTTGGCAAGAAGAGCCTCTACCACCCCATTGTTGGTCTTGGGCACTTTATCCACGTACTGCGGCTTCAGAAGAGCGCGCATCTTGTCGTCTAGTAGGTGCTGAAAGTAGGCCTGATGCTCGGAGCCGCGGAAGTACTTGAGAACCTCGTCCCACCCAGGCTCATTCATGTACCTTCCGAGGTTCGGCTTAATGCGACCCTTCAGAACCGAGAGGGCAGTCGATTTTCCCGTACCGTTCGCGCCCACAAGGCCCAGCACCTGTCCGGGACGAGGCAGAGGAAGGCGATGCAGCTTGAAGCTGTTAGGACCGTAGCGGTGCACAGTGTCCTTCTCTAGGTTAGAGGGGAGGTTGATGATACGAATCGCATCGTAGGGACACTTCTTCACGCACAGTGCGCATCCGATGCAAAGTTCCTCGGAAATCTTGGAGATGGTACTTTGGTGGCTCACCTCAATGCACAACTTACCCTGCAACACAACAGGGCAGCACTTGTGGCATTCGAGATTGCACTTCCGTGGCTTGCAGCGGTCCGCATTGACCACTGCAATACGGGTGAGCCGCGATTGCTCCTCGGCCTGTTTCTTCGGTGGCATCGGAGTCGATTGTATGCTTGCTTCCTGTTGAGCTTCTACGAGGGTAACGTTAAGGAGAGGTGAAGCATATGGTGCACAGCTGAGCATGAAAGTTCGTTCCAAGCAGCGGCGAGACTAGCTGAAAGGAAGCTGACATATATAGCGGCGACTCAAAGATTGTCACGTAAGGCGACAGCACACGCAGAAGCCTCGCCAAGAGACGGTGGAGCTGGCAGGTCCCCTAACAACATGAGCAAATAAAAAAGCAGACTGATATGCTCATTCAGGTAACCTACGCAAACAATGCTAGGGGCACGGGCACTATTTTTACTACCCTTCCATGGAGAGTGTGATTCATAAATCTCCTTTGTAAGCTGCTACAGAGAAGCAAACGCTTTCCAGGTCACACCATCAAAGTGGAAAAGAAAGTCACTTTTTTCTTCCTCAAACGCGTCCGTTCACTGCCATGACACATTACTCGAGAGCTCCACTCTGCCCTCCGGTCCATCAGAAGCACACCTTGCGTGGTGCGATGGCAGCCATAGACACACCCGCTACAGCAATGCACCGACCCAGTCATCTGGAAACACGGTCGCTATCCCAACCCCCTACCCACAAACCAGCCTCGCACCTGGCCTCGCACGAGCGCGCAATCATGCCAGCCGTCACCGGCCGCATCCCACTCGCGGTGGCACTCGGGAGCCTCACTCACCAGTGGACAGTGTGAGGGCCGAGGGTGGGGAAACGCTCAAGTCACGATACAACTCTTCCTAATCATATGGATGGTACAGGTGTGCACACTGTCGCGGAACACTCCGATGCAACGCTCCTCATGGCCTCACCGACGGCACCAGCAGCGATGCATCGCCCCGACCGCTGTGCGGCGTAGGCGTCTGACCCTGTCACTACCCAAAGTGGTACGGCGTTTGGAAAGGATGGACGGGGCGGTCTGGCGTCCCCAGACAGAAAAAGTGGGTGCTGAGACTCCACGCAATGAGGGGGGCTTGTCCGTTCCCTGTAAGTAGGGATAGAGAGCCGTCTCTAGATTAAACGAGAGAATTTTGGTGGCCGCAAGGGACAATGTCCTCGAAGCATGGAGACTGAAGCAACATTCTGGGCCAGGAAAAGTAATAAGTGTTGTTCTTGATGCTCTGGTTCTTCATGACACGATACGTTTTCGACTGTGAGCAGACAGTTGTCAAACCCTGTGTCAGTAAGCAGAAGCGATTGAAGTACGGCGTGCTGATCATGGTAGAAGCGACGTTGCTGAGACCTTATAGTGTACCCAACCTTTTTTGCATATGGTGTACCCAAACTAACCAAAGGTGGAGGTCCTCCTGCTCCTGTGGTAACAGCTTGCTCTCCTTTCCCATTATAACAAGATGACACTTGAATGCACCATTCCGGTATCATCGGATTCAAAGGTGCCAAACACAGTACACACATCTACGCTGACACAGGCCTCCCAAACATCATTTAGTAAGAGCAGACATGCTGTAGAGCTTCACCATCATGCGGAAAACTTTCAGAACGTTGTAGTCTTTCTTCTGTCGGTGCTGTACTGCTTCAAAAAGATGTTAGATGTCTTTTCCCATCGTCCTGACGCAACAAAAGAAAGCAGCACTTCGATCTCGGGAACACTGAAAGTGCTGCCCTAACTTTAATCTAGTATGAAGAATGCCCCTTTCAGCCCCACGTCTTTGTTATGCAGCATCTGCGGTATAGCTGTACCAATAGACTCGTTACCTTTGCATCTGCCTTTCCCCCGTGGCTCCGGCGACGCAATGAACCGCAAAGGAAAAGATAATGTTGAAAGTAGGTGGCAATGAGAAGGTGTTGAAAGCCGATAAAGACTGCTGCGCGGAGAGAGTCTGATTTAGGTCCTCTGGTCTGGATTCTTCACAGCGCAGCAGCGGTTACAACACTCTCCTGCGTGTGTCACAGAGAGTTGTGAGAGCAAGTTGCTGCGTCGACAACAGGGCAGTTCGCGCCGCACCAAACGCCGTTATCATCTACCTCGCTTCGCACAGATCGCAAACAAATCGACATACTACTAACTTGAGAGAAAGCAGCTCATGCCTACGCGATAAAGTTCCTACTTAGCCTCACTGAAAGGAGTAGAGCTGTGCGTCTGGCCGTTCTCCACATCCAGCGCGTTAGAAAGATCGGATACTTGTGGCCCACACTGACTAACTTCACGGGGCGTGGTATACATCGGTTGGGGTAAATGCTCGGGGGTGTACACGCTAGATGAGCCCACACCGCGAATGCCCTGTAACACGTACCCGGCGCTCTGCAGTTGCTCTACAAAATCGTCCACGCGTTGAAGGGAGTCACCACTTTTCCGGATCATAGACTGCTGTAATGTACGAGCCAAAGTAGCCAGCTGTGTTCCGTCGCTGCTGCGCAAACAGGAAATAAGCGCATTCATCACGTAATCAGCGCCATACTTTCTTCCACAGCAGAATTCAGGCCTGCGCGAGCGCACCCACTCGAAGAAGTCTACAAAAGGATTGGTCTGGCGAACCGCCTCAAAGTCCTTCCTCATCTGATCCTGCTCACTTTGCTGAAACTGTACAGCGAAGAGGATGTGCTTTGCCTGCAGCTCGGCGCTCGCTGTCCAAAGAGGCAGCTCCAGACCATTTACTCCGCGCGTGAACTGCCGAAAGAGAATCTTGCCAGAGAAGTACACCAGTGTGCAACCAGTCAGCAGGAAGAGCCAGTCCACCCTTCCCCGATTCTGAAAAGGGCTGCCACCAAACCCTGAGTATCCCTGCACTCCAGCGCTTCGCGCAGCCTGCGCAGCTGCACTTGCGTTTATACCCATTGTAGAGAAGTGCCCATATTCATGATGAGTCATTTCAGGGATCTGCATTCCGCGATACTTCTGCTGGACCTTTTGGCGGAGCTCTTCCTCTCTAGCGCGCTCCTCCCCGCTTTGCTCAAGACGTAGGATCGCGGTCGTGGACAAAAAGCGCCCTCCTACCCAAAAGGGCGGTGATGTGCGGTGCATGCTTACTCTCAGCATGGTGAATTTGTGTCCGATTAAAATAACTAGTCCTCCTTTGTTGCCACATACAGGAAAGTTCAGAGGGAGAAGTAGTGAAAGTGAGGAGCGCAAAGGAAATGTTCGTTTTTTGCCCCATATAATGCTACGCTTCGTGACAGATAGACTGCTTTGCAGCCAGCGATGCCAGGTCACTAGAATGTCATGATCCTCTTTGCTTTGCTTTCGCTTTGATCGACTATGTATTCGATCCCCGTCTCCTGTTTCTGATCTGTCAATTAGCCCACAGCTACTTTCGTCAGTGTGAATGTATCTATAAATGGCACCTTTTCGATCCCACTATCGTATCCCCTGTGAGGCTGCCTTTAGAGTTGCTGCTACTCGGTGTTCCTTTGAGCGGAATACACCTCCCAATGAGCAACGCAATCACAGCGGCAACCACCACACTGGCGATTGGAAGAAGTAGATCCACGTCCTTGATAAATTGAAAGTCCATCGCTTGGTGAAAGCACCAGAGTCACCTTCACTACTGAGTAAACAGAAAAGAACGGGGAAAAAATGTGGTTTGAAATAGTGAGAAGTTACTATATGTATTGAAAAAGTTGATTTCCCTGACGAATACTTGAGAGAAGAAACATTCTTCGTCTATTCGTGAACAGCATCCATTCAACTATGTTATGCACCTCCGCCTTATGCGAGAAGCTGAAACAAGTTCCAGACATGGCGAGTGATGCCTCGGTGCCGGATTGCTTCTCAGTTCCTCAGTGAGTCGATTGAGACGCTTTGCTCGCTCATGGAAAGGGCACGAGAACCATAGTTTTCTGTTTACTGTAAGCAACACTATAGAAAACGCAGCTGCAGAGGTTCATCGATCGCACATCTACGAGCTTTACTTTATTTGTAGGCCACAACAGAGGTACACCGACGACCGATGAGCTCTGAACCTCATCTGGGGCAAAATTCCTTGATAAAAGTCCCTCCCACCTCCCTCACTCAATGCGAACCAAGGCATGCCTTCCGCTACCACAAACAAAAAGCCTACTCCCTATTGGCGCTAAAGGCCATCAAACATTGAAGTCAGTGTTCAGTTGGATGATCCGAGCATCATCATCTCGAAAAAATACAGAACCTCTCCAGGATCGAAATAAATCGACAGTAGCGCAAGCAAAGAACAATATCCAGCTCTCGATGTCCGCAGGAATAACACTAGGGGCATTGGTGAGCAAGAGTTGAAAGCTCGACTGCAAACGCTGAGCATCCAGTATACACCAAGTTCCGCCACATTGGGGAGCCTTCTCCTCCACTCAACGACCTATCCGCTGACCATCCCCTTAGCCAGTCATGTGCCGTGCCCTATGTACACAGCCTTCGAATCCAACAAAAAAACAGCATAAAAACAAATTCTTAAACTGGAATCAGAACCTCTTTCTTCGCTGCGCTCAAGCAGACAGCAGTTTTCAGCGTAAACTCAACATACTCAAGCACCCCCTTGCCGGCAAGGCTCGCTGAGACGACAGACACTCATCACACCACAAAGTACCTGCAATCAGCTCCTGCGGAGCTCCGCCTCCTCAGTAACGTTTCTTTTATCTGATCCCAGAGACTATTATCCCACACATATTTCTTGTTGCCAGTACAAAAACTATATAACCTTCCCCGTTTACGTATCAGTTCACCTCCCCCATATCACGCCAGGCCAAACACCTCTCGACCCCGATCCCCTGCCACAAAGCCATCGCAAGGGGCCACAGCAATACACCGACCCAGCCATCTGGGAGCACAGCTCCTTTCGCCAACCCCTACCCAGAACACATGCCCAGCAGATCCCCCCACAACCGCGGCGGAGCCAAGGCTCCCCACACGTCAGCCGGCAGTGTGGGTGCCGAGGGTGGGGAAAAACCCGAGCCCCCATGACTCTCTACGAACCATATGCGTTTTGCAGATGCGCCCACTGCCGCAGGCCACCCCCACGCAACGCCATTCAGGACCTTTCCGCCGACACCAGCCGCGATACATAGCCCCGACCCCCCCCCCTCAGCGTAGGCATCTGGCGCTGCCATTGCCAGAAGTAGCTCTGGCATTCGGGATGGGGGGATCTGACTTCCAGACGTTTCCGCGCAGAGTATTTGCACTTGCCCATGGCATGTGACATGTCGAGATCAAATTCTTTATGAACGCCACAATTTTTTTTCCGAAATAAAAGGGCTAGCCTTGCGTTCTCATTGGATTAACAATATTTGTGGATTCACAAATTTTTTTCTGGAGATACGAAAGGTAGATTGAACAAGTAAAAGATGCGCGACATGAAGAAACTTGTTGAGCCAAATGCGGTGAGTCTCTTTCTGGGTTGAACATATGCAGTATACAAAATAAGCCAAAGTACTACTATCGTTTTTGTGTTGTCAAGTATGGATTTGTGAAGTTCTAGAAAATGAAAACCCCAGAATATCACAAAGGAAAGCACCTTATCTCTAGCAATCACCCTATAGCCCCATACTGGTGCTGATGGGCAGCCCCCAACCCCCCAACATCTTTCGCGGAATAAGCACCGGATACAACTTCAAACGCCGCCGTCCTTTCACGTGCTTTCAATATCCCTGAAGCCCAAACGCAATGTTAACATCAAACACGCACTGAAAGTATGACCGCGCCATAGCGAAGATGAGGAATAGACATATTCCCCAAAAAATTACCAAAATCGGCTCTACCCAGGCCTGCGTCACTTTCAAATTCCCAAAAACTCTTCCTCAGAGACAACATGACACATCATCGAAGATGATCCTCCTGCCGATAAGATGGTTTCAGTCACACACCTTGAATATTCCTTCTTTTGGTAAGAGCCGCATTCATGAAATAGATTCTTCATGGCCTACGCGATGGAATGACTCCTAATTACAACGAAAAGAGTGTTGCCAGGTAGCCCGGCAAGCTCCAAACCAGCACCCCAAAACGCTGAGGAACGCACCGCGAACACCAATCGCCCGCAACAGCCGCATCCCACGTCGGCAAGGAAACCTCTAGCAAGCCCGGGAACAGAATACCCTTGACCCACCCATATGACGAATGACCCAAACCGGCGCCAGGAAGGGCATTGCGGCGCGCATTTGCCGGCCCCCAAAATTCGGCAGGATTCGGCTGGTAAATTCCCTGCGAAACAACGATGATCTCACAGAAACCACGATGGGATTTTAAAAGAAAAGACAACCCCCACAAAAGGCACAAAGTTTTAGAGCATCCAGCGGGTGTTTCAAAAAAGCCTTACCGGATCCACCTCAATCAACCGCTCCTAAAAAATATTGAAAGCACACAATTTTGAAAAAAAAACCGGCAGACCGCGTAGAGCCTCCTATGTTGGTGTGTCTGATGTGCTGGGTCCCCATGATTCATTCAAGCGGAACATAAGTTTTTTGTGATTTTGCCACTACACCACATAAAGCGCAGATCTATCAGCAGGGTGAGCGAAAAAGAAAAACTGAAGGGGACCTTTTTGAACAAGAATGCGGGCAGAGGACTTGGTGTTGTTGGCTGTGCCTTTTTCAACGCTAAACTTTCCTGATGCCAAAAATATTTCTGGCTGGATGCCACGCTTTGCTTACCAATTCCGTCCTTCGAAAAAAACCACGCACACATGGCTTTCTGGTGTTTAGATAAAAGAAAATCCCGGATTCCGCTTTCCACGCTTCCCAAAAGCGCCGCACATCATACGGGAATCCGGGCCCCAAACACGCCCCCCCCCCCCCCCCCCGGGATACCCATAGAAAGTTGTACATGATGTTTCCGCCGCAAAATCTACGTTTGTGCGCCGCAAAAAAACAGCCAGAGAAAAATATACGACGGCGGGCTTTTCAAAAAAAAAAGGTTCGGCCACAACAATGAGCCCCGCTGCCCTGCTCATTCGTTTGAAACCCCGCCCCCCCCCCCCCACACACACACAAGAATTTGGGCCAGATGAGGGCCACCATCACTTTGCCACACAAAAACACGGCGCTGAAAATGGGCGAGGCCAGCACACTTTGAAAAAAAACATGTGTGCCATTGTCGAAAAAATATGGGCCATCACTTTTTTTTTTCGCTGTGAGCACGCATCTCGCAAAATTTCGTCACCCAAGTTTTCCCAAAGAGAGAGATCACCGATTCAAAGCGTACGCAAAACAATTTATTTCATGTCTATAACCCAATATGAAAAAAATTCCTTTAAGCGAAACATCAAAAGTAAGTAGTGTGCCCAAATAATATATAATTTGCCATTGGAAGGCTAATGGAAGGCATATAAACATGGTGTTGGTTAATATAACATTCTGAAAAAACCTTTTTCCACAAACAGCATTCCGTGCTGAAACAACTCTTTTTTACACGCACTTCCTCTACAGGATCTGTCGTAAAACAAAAACTGTGGATTTTATGTGTAAATGCTATCCCATACTTGTTTTTGGGAAACCTTTCCTAAGTGTGATTTAACAGAAGGCGATACGTTTCAGTCACCCCAATAAATTCATTGAAGAAAAAGGTGCTTGCAGCGAATTTAATATTTACGAAAACAGGACACACCCACACTGTCATTTCAGATGCGCACAAAAGCAATACTTCACCATGCATCTGTATGCGGCACATGGTTCCACAAGATGGAAGCGAAACACGAGCAAACGCTTGCTTTTGAAGAACCCTCAGCACGGCTCCTCATATGCTCGGGGCCGCGCCCACTTCATGTTGAGAGCGGCCTCCATACTGTGAAAGAAACAGACAACCTGTTCATCGAGAAACTGGCGCTGTTCTCTGTCAACTCTTTGCCTTAGGCAGCTCGCTCCGTACATCCGGAATGTGGAAGGGAGAAGAGGGGCACCGATCAGCTGGAGGAACTTCTCACAATCCGCCCTCCTTGGTTTCATCGATTAACTAGCTTATGCGATTCAATAGTTTCATCCACCCTCATTTATTCACCCCCGGGGAAACCCCCGCAGAGCAAATTCAGAATGATATCATCCCCCTCCCAGGCATCGGATCCATGGGTCCCAGGTCTCGCCGTATGTCGGAACGGCAAAGCAAATAAAAGACCCAACGGCGCAGACGACATCGACGCCCGCGCCCTTCCTGGAGCAAGGGGGGGGGGGTGGACACTTAACGTCGAACCTGCGGGGTAAAAGCGCATTGAAAAAAAAAAATACAGCGCAGATATCCAGTAGCGCGTCTATTTTGTCTCTCTTTTCCCATCTTTGCAGATCTCAGTTCATGATCTACAAAAACTTTGTCTGGAATTATTCTGGTCATTCAAGTAAATGACAAACCGGTGTCTGAGCTTTCTGCTGCGTAGTTTTCTGAAAAGAAAAATGGCACCAACAGAAGCAAGAGAATTTTTAGGTTCATGTTACCATAACTTCCTATAAATTTTGCGAATAGCCTTGTTTCACGTTCTTTCTATCCTGGCGTGTTGGGTTAGGGTTTGGAAAAGCAATATTTAACAGATAATAAATGTCAGTCCGTAAATCTGTTTTTGCAAATCGGCAAAAGTATGATCGAAGCTGCAGGCATGCAAACTATTTTCTACATCTCAAATATGAGCAATTCCCTTCTAGATTCAACCCCAAGGATCTAGAACATAGGCCAAGGCACGTGGGTAATAAATCCCCAAAGACAAGGGCAAGCAAAGGATATTTCTAGCGCCGAAAAGGGTTTGATAGATTCAGCCTGTTGCGGAGAAAACCATGAAATATTTTTTACCCTCCGCTTTCTTCCTTACTGCTTTGTACACCTAAACGGATGGATGTTTTATGTATAACTTAGTTTTAAAATGTGAGAATTTAATTTATCAAACACATTGTGGGGTGTACTGACCCCACCAAAAACAAGAACACGCATTAAATAAAAACATTCGCATTATATAATGGTAATCATTTTTTTTTTGTAAGCGAAAGATCCGTAAGGAAAATGAATTTTAGGACACTTTTACTCCAAATATATTCACTTTAGTGAAGCAGTTGACGCATTTAACATACAAGCGGAAATACGCGGGAATCTTCTAGGCTCTGGGTTCTTGGGTCGCGGGCGGGTTGGGGCTCGAAAGGGTCCGCGGTTGCGGGGGGGGGGGGCCCTAAGCCTCGGCCCTTTCGCGGGCGTTTGGTGTGGCGGGCTTTTGTGTCTTGGCCTGTGGGCGTGTGGGCTTCTGATGTTGGTTGTGGTTTGGTGCTCTGGTATCCGGTGGGTTGGTGGCCCCCGGGTCCGGCGCATGCCCCCGCATCCAAAAAGGATGGGGATAATGGGCTGTTTGGGGCGGATGTCTTGTGTGTGTGTGTTTGGGTCTGTTGGTGACAAAGTGGTGTGGGGGCGACTTTTTGAAAATACGTGCAGAGGGATATTTGGCATGGCATTGTTTTGTTTTGCTTAAACATGTCTTGTGGTGGCGAACGGGTTGCTGAAGCGGGACTGGCGAGGAATTGCGGAGGTGCCTTTGCGAGGCTTTTCATTTGTGTTTGCTTCAATGATTCCGAGGAAGCTTTTTGCATCGGTGATGTTTAGGTGAAACTCGCCGGGTGGTTATGAAGTGGTGGTGGGGTTTTTTGGTCATGGGCTAGACGGTGGGATCATGATTCTTCAGATGGCATTTGGCAAGAGGTTCGTTTCGGCACGTTTTGTCTGCAGGGCGCGAAAGACATATGAGAGGTGTTTTGTGCTGTTTCGTATACGCAAACATTTTTCGTTGGACTTTTGCATGAAATGCAGTTTGTCCGAAAAGTAGCTAGGGGGAGGGATGGTTATGTGACTTTGAATTTTATTTTCACGCATATACAGCGATTTGGTTGTTAATGGACTTTGTGTGTACGGTTTCGAAGTTGTTACTCGCTGATTTTCTCTTGGGTGGTGTATGTTGAACTCTTATCTCATCTTTGGCACCGTTTTAAAAAGGATAATGGGTTGCCGGGGTTGTTGGCGGCGCTTGTGTGTCACCTGCTTGGCGTGGTTGTTGTCCCGCACCCTTTTTAAGGGGGGGGGCATGGATGTAGGAAGAATGAGTTGGCTGTATGCAATCCCCTCTTTCAGTACGGTTTATGTGTTGGAAATCATTGGTCTCTTCTCACTGTCTTCAATTAGTAGTGGTGCAGAAATCGTGGTGGTTGGAGTTTGTTAGAAATGGTGGTGGTGGGGGGAAGACCGCCCATTTGGGCTTGAAAGGCGTATTTTGGGTAATGGCCAATGCTGCGGATGTAGTGTGGTCGGGGGTTGCGCTGGGTGTACGAAAACTGTTTTATGCATATAGTGAGTTGGAGAAAGAAGGGATCGGTGGAGACCACACTGACGGGCGATAGATGGAGGCGTTAGGTGTTCTAAGAAATTTACTTCGTCATAGTGCACTGCTTATTCGCCGGGTGCACTGTGACAGGAGCGGGGATGTCGCATCGGTACCGTTTATTCTCGACATACTGACGTTCTCTATTTCTTTGGTATGACATGCGCAACCTACGGGCCATAGGACAAAAGAAGACTCACCTGTTGCTGTTGAGCGCTCACACGGCCGTGAGCCAGCAATCAGGGCTGAAACATGAACGCTTTCCTCTTTCGGTGCTAATGAACCTCTTGCAGCTGATAAACTCATTGAGAAAGAAATGGACAAACAGATCCAGAAACAATACACTCTGGAAACGCTGCCCGCGTCGAGTGCGGCTTCTTTTAAATTATCATATATGATTTAGCGGATGATGACAGCTTGCTACTATGCACAACTGGAGACGTAATCAAAAGGACCCGAATAAATGTAGCAGTCAACTATGTGCTCTGTATACCTTTTATTCACCACTTTTTCGGTAAGCGATTCGTAGCCATTACACGAAACCCACCTTGTGTTCATGCACGCCACTTACTTGCAAAGAGTCACTCGACATTTTTGCGAGAAGGGAAAGGATTTTGACATTGCGGGGGAGGTTAGACATGCAACTGAGGCCAAGGATGTGCGCCATCTTGTACCCTTAACAAAAGTGGGTATACAGCACTTTTCGAGCTTTTTGCCACCGGTGAGAAACAAAGATGATCTTGATACCTTGCCTGAAAGGCTGAAAGGGAGCGGGGAGCTTGGCTTCTCACCCTTGTTCGACCCCTCTTTGATTGATGAGTGCTGTCAGCGTGGTATTTTCCCATTGGCAATTGCAATTGACGACAACATTTTTCTCTTTGCTCCAAAGCTGCACATGGAGAGGGCTATTTGCGCACTGGCTGAAAGCCCAGCGCAGCGCAATAGTATAGGTGGTTTTCCCTTCTGTGAGGGAGACGAAGGCATTTTTGACAGTGTTTGCCTTGGAGTTTCTCGAAAGCTCACAAAACCGCCAAACGAAAGTTCCCATTGTCCCTCGTTTGACATTTTCATTAATCGAAAAGAGGACCTAGTTGACGTTTTTACGCTAATACGGAGGCAGCATGGTGAAAATTGGCTATGCGCTCCTCTACGAGTGTGTTTGCTGCACATGTTTTTTAATGCAATGAAGTACAAAACCAAAATTATCATCACTGCTATTCGTCGTCGAAAATATAGCAACATGTCTCTATCAGAGAACTCATCTGTGATTCAAGAGGGGGAGCTCGTCGCATGCGAAGTCGGATATCTCGTTGGAGACATTTACGCTTCCGCAACCGGTGCCTACTGTATTAGTGGCGGTGGATGTCTACAATTGAGCGTAACTGGTGTTTGCATGAGATCAGCCGGTTGCCGCTTATGGGATTTGGGAATGATGATGAACTATAAGCAATCTCTGCAATGCGTTTCTTTGCCTCGAAAAAAGTGGCAAAAGATGGTCTCTGCGCGCTGTGCAACCCCGAACGAACATATTTTGAGCTATTTGCGAGATTTAGAGAAAGGGCACCCGGTGAGTGACTTTTTCAAAAGTAGTATACCACCTGCCATCGCTGATCCGAATAGCAAGTCACAGCAAAAAAAGCGGATGAGGAAAGAAGCTGCTGTCCAACGAAAGGCAGAAAGAAGAATGAATGCATGATCTATGGGCTCGATCAGCTTGGCTTTTCACAACATCGATATATATTTATGTATACATATACGTATATATATATATATTTATTTATTTATTTATTTGTATACATATGTATACATAAATAAATAATATATATATATATATGTATGTATGTATATATGTGTGTGTACATGTATTTATATATGCATTATATATATATATATATATTTATATATATATATATATACATACATTCAGTAGTTTTTCACAGCCTAGCTGTCTCACATTTTCGCGCCCAAAGAGATAACAACAGAGGGAAAAAGGACAATGCGTCTGGAAATAAGTGCGGATTTGTAGCTGCCTATTTCTTTTGTACACGTTCAGGCTTTGCTCCTATGGTTCCAACGTGCCAAACGGATTACCACTTAGAAGGATCGTGTGTCCATATGCTTTATTCTCTCTAAGCTATTTTGCTTTATGCTTCACCATCTCTAACGTTTCCTTCCATTGATTTTCTCTATCCTTTGATGCTTTTTTTCTGCGCTTGCACTCACAAACGCTAAAACACCTTTGCACTCTTATTATATCCTCGCCCGATCAAGGTGACAATCATGTCTGCACCTACTCCTCGCACCGGCATTATTGCCGGCTTCAACAAGGGCCACGTGACGACCCGCCGCCCGCGCCAGCCGTCGCCCAACGACCGCTTTGCCGTCCCCCACAAGCACCTGCGCGCTGTGAAGGCTATCATCGCTGATTTAGTAGGCTTGTCTCCCCTGGAGAAGCGTGTACAGGAGTTTTTGCGTGTTGGCAAGGAGAAGCGCGCCTTGAAATACTGCAAAAAGCGTCTTGGCGATTTTACTGCGGCCAAGAAGAAGCGTGCGAAGATGGAGGAGGCGCTGCGTCACACGACCAAGAAGCACCATTAAAGTACGCGACAGCTGTCATCAACTTTTTTCTACTTTGGCAAAACATCAACTGAGAACATGAGAAAAATAACAAAAAGGATTAAAACTGTCCTGCCACAGTGACTAGCAGCACCTTTTCCATGCGAGCTACTCTTGTACTTTGCTGCCTTCTGTTTTATAGCGATGCCTCTGATATCATTTGGTTCTACATTACTCCTCCTCCACTGTCATCTCTTTTTTCTCATGAACCACTGTGCTATTCATCTAGTTCTCATGAACCCAGATAGTTATTTATCCTCTCACTACCTCACGAAGGTCGACAAAAAGATGGGAGACATTACCATTATCGATCGCGATGCACTCACTGAATCGCAGAAATGGTCGTATATTACGGACAATACACTGAAAATGATGAGCTTGGGATTTCTATGCGGCGGTGCCATTTCAATGGTTGTATTTCGATCAGTCGCGTCTCGCGCAGCCGTCACCGCGTTTGGAACAGGATTTGGAATTGGAAAGTCGTACGTCGATACGAAGTACGTTTTAGGTCATGATGTTGCAGCTGAAACAGTCTGGTCTGCGCAGGTAGCACTACCAAAGAGTAGCACGTAGGTCTTTTTACTCTCTACAAATACGCCATTTTTTTTTTCTAACGAAACTCCGACAGTTCAAAACACACACACGAAAAAAAATGCGAACAATTTCACCACTTTACCCCTCAGCTATCTGAACGGTTTTTTATCTGTTCATCCACTTTGTCCACAGTCTACAGAAGAGGTCTCGAATGCCCGTTGGATGCTCTCTCTCATCCCATGTGCTTTCTTCTCATCTCCTACCTATACCTCCTTGCTGTTCTCTTTTAAGTGAATCCACATTCTCGCTTTATAAGTGTCCCGGATACTATTCACACTCTTACTCTTTCCACAAACAGCCTTTTTACTCACGCGAAAATGATGCGCCGTGCTATTGCTCAGCCCGTTGCCCGCCGTGCGGCAGCCGCTTCCAGCGCGCTCGTGGTTGCCCCTCGCCAGGCCTCCACTGTCGCCATCTCCATCCAGGGCCTGCACTACGTTGGCACTGGTCTGGGCGCCATTGCTCTCGGGGGTGTTGGCATGGGTATCGGTACCATCTTCGGCTGCCTGCTGATCGCCTGCGCTCGCCAGCCCAACCTGACCAAGATGCTCTTCAACTACGCCATTCTCGGCTTCGCCCTGACGGAGGCCATTGGCTTGTTCGCGCTGATGCTCGCCTTCCTCATGCTCTTCTCGTAGAATTCTCGTGAATCGCACCGATGAAATCTACTATCGTTTTGTATATGCGAACTTCTAGGACCGTTTGTTTTTGTATCTTACGTAATATTTCTCTGTTGTGGTAAAATAGTTGTGTAGGCGGCGTTAGTTACTATATGAAGAAAAACAATGAAAACCAAAAATGGATGCCAATATCTGTCTATAGCCGTTTTATGGCGCTCTCTTGTCTCTAAACGAAGCATATTAGCGCATGTGGATAGAGGACAGTTCAATTGTGATTGCACGGTGCTTGGAGCTTTGAGGCATGACGTCGGCTGGTCTACAGGGAGCAAAGGTGGGGAAACGCAGAGTGAGCTGCTTTCATCTTTGCGCCTCTCGCACCATCAGTCTTGTCACGCTACGACGCGACAACACGCATGCATACGAATAAGGACACGAAAGAGAGAGGGCGCTCACCTGCTTGAAAACAACTATGCTCTACTTTTCTCTCCCTTCTCTGTTCTTTATTTGTGCTTCCACCAACAGATTGCACGTTTTTCGTGAGTATGCAACGTTTTGCAATTTCAAATGATGGTAAGCTGGCATGGGGCTCTTGCTTCGCAAGTTGCCACGGAGGTCACGTACCAGCAGCCATCAAACTTGTGAAGAAAGCTGGTGACGGCGACAGAGTGGAAGCTGATTGTGTAGCGTTTTCTTCCTTCAACGTGGCGCGCTCAACACGTCTCGATGTCAAGACTAGCTACAGCGCGGGCGACCATGTCGTTCTTGCATTCAACGACTCAAACTCATTTTTTGCGGCAACTGTTGTGCGATGTGACACGTGGGCTGTGCAATGGGTAATAGAAAAAGCTGCGTGTCTTACTGACGCAACTGTAACGCAGCTGGCGGCTTTGTGTGCGAATACAGTGTGCGGTGTGGCGACAGTGTCTGGTAGCGCGTCTTCATCCACGGTGCAGCGCCTTTTTCTTGCCTCTCGTTTTGATGTCCCCACATCAACTCGCAAAGCAAACAAGGAGTGGAGGCAGTTTCTGGCCCCTCCCAGGTCTATTGAGACGGGACTGGAGGAGGAGGGAATCGCATCCATTAGTGCATTCGACAAGAATTCTCTTCTCGTTCTCACAAGGAAAGGCTCTCTAGCACTGGTGTGCCTGGATGCTAGGGCACTGAGGGGACAGCCAGCTTCGTCATCGGATTTCTACACCGTGCTGCGAGTCCAGTGCAAGCTAACACTAGCAGGCATCCGATCTCGCATTGTGGTTTACAACGACGAGGAGCACGCCTATGCAGCCGTTTACTCGGTTTCCGAAGAAGCGATGGAGCTTGTTTGTTTTCACCAGACTACGGCGGAAGCATCTTCTTGTGCCGGTGAGAGGGCGGCAACTGTGCTGAAAGTGGCCACGAGCATCCCTGCCGACAACTTGCGCTTTGCGGGGCCGTTTCACCTTGTCGTGAGCTGCTCACGCACAAAGGAGAACATGCAGTTTGTCAGCCTCATTCCTGGCGCTGACGCGCTCGAAGCGATGACCCTCGACCCTCTCACGGTGCCATACGTCCCTATCACCACCCTATACAGCGAGTCAGCGGAGGAGTTGGTAGTGATCTCTTCTTCTCAGGAGGTTGCAGCATTTGCCACACTGACGAATGAGCAGAAGGTTGCTTCACTAGTTACGACGACGCTGACATTTTCGACTGGCCCCTTTTCTCAAGCCTTGCTGAACAAGGCCGTGTGGGGACTGATATCAAACCCGTTTCGGCACTATGGCCCGAAAATCAGACGCTGCACAGAAGAAGGTGGTGCAGACGAGGAGGACTTGCAGTTGCTGCAAGGTGCTGGTGCCCGGTCTGCTGGTCGCTGGACCCCTGTGACGCTCTGCTACGCGTTGGCAACTCTCCGCCCATCATCGCCGACGGCACAGGTTGCAGTGTTTGCTGTAGAGACTGCGCCGTTCTTGCACACGCGACTCATTAAACAGTGGCACAATGCGACCACCGGGCTCAAGACGATCCTGGGAGCCTCTTCCACAAAACTGACTGGCGCTCTCGCGCTTCCATGGAATCCACGGCATGTTCGCCGTGCCTTGCGCCTCTTCAGTCAAGACGAGCTCTCTTCACTTCTTCATCGTATAGCGACGACAATAGCAGCCAGCGAGCGTGTGGCTTCGCCGGTCTCGTACCCTGATGCCACCACGACTGCTGTTGACATTGCATTGCATGCGATCACACTGGCTCGGCAGATGGGTGCTACGTTGAAGCCAGAAGACGTGAGGATCGTTGCCATCATTCTGCGAGCAGCTCGCGAGAACAGCCACGAGTTGTTGCGCTACGCCAGCTTCATGGAGCTTCTGATGGAGAGCCATTTGCAGCAGAGGGCTATGAATCGCGTCTTGGAACATCGTGCTTCTTCACCCGACGAGGCCGATGAGGTTTCGCGGTCACTGGAGGGGAACTTCTACGGGATTTCGGCCGAGCTGCAGACTGAGCGGACGCTACACACACGGTACACATCAAACGCGTGGGCGCAGCACCTGGGCAAGGATAAAGCGCAGTACAAGGCGGAAGCAGAAAGTGCGTTGCGACTCCTTGCAGCAGCGCACAATAAGAGCGAGAAAACGATGGAACGTGCTCTAAGTGACTGGCGGAGGGTCGGCTCCACACCGCATCAAGACCCGTTATTGAATCGATTTGAGCAGGCACTCCTGTAGCTGCTGCAGGGAATCAGGGCGGCAATCATGCGTGATGGTGTTCGAGGTGAAGCCGAGGAGGTTCCACACGCCTGCAACATCAGTGAAGTGAGCAAAGACTGCTCTAGGAATCATTTCGAGTGGCACTGCAACGTCACGAGTAAAATGCGGTACGGAGGCAAATTACGATTAAGGTAAAAACCTGTAAACCACGCGTGCGCATTGCCGAGCGCGTCGTGTCTTTGTCAAGGAGCAGGCAAACAAACAAAACCGTCAGAAGAGGGTGCTCACCATGCGTATGGGAAGGAGGGAGACGATTGCTCACAATCCGTAGAGACTCGCAGCGACCTTATCTCTTGACAGGTGGCTGTGATTTCCAGGCGTCAGGTGCCCGGCTGCGCTTCGTGTTTACATACAAGCACTAGACGAGGGAAGGGCAAGCCACCACGAGTATGTGCTTCCTTTCAAGGGTCGCCTAGTATCTCCACTCTTGTTTGATCTCCGCGGGGATGTCTGCAATGACAGCTACCTCGTTACAAGTGCAGAGCATGTCCTGCTTCCACTAAATCATCTTCCCTTTTGACTCCTTCGCGTGTGTCCTTCTGCTGCTTTCCACATTATTATGTTTTAAAGCTTTCGTGCAAAAAACAGCACACGAGTACACAAGCGAGAAACCAGAACACACGCACACACAAGCCCATACATGCATATCTGTTTTACTTCTTCGCCTTGTGGTCACTTGACTCTTCCTCTCTATTTGGTAATCTCAAATTGCTGAGACGCACCACCCTTTTTTGCCTTTCTCCTTTGTACAGCCCCCCTTACAAACAAAGACTACGCTGCCTCGAGCGGTATCTGTGTTTGTCTCTCTTTTTTGATACCCTCACTCTTGTCTTGTGCCGCCGTAGGGATTTCATACACCGCTGCACGCCACACCATCGTCATCCTCCTCCCCCCTTTCTTGTCTCGCCACGGCTGAGCAAGTCGCGAGACTCCCGTGCCCCCTTTTCAGCAGTCTTCCTGGTTTTAGAGAAACTCGCATTCTTTTGTATTTCTTGTCTCTCTCTCGCACGTTCGACTTTGAGGCGGAGGGGATACAAGTGAGCACATTCAAACTAACACACGCCGGGGTGAACCATGGCAGACAACGAATGGAGGGGCGCAAGCTTCAAGCAGGATGAGGACCATTCTGCGGAGACGGCAAAGCTTCTAGAGCGGGTGAACGCGACAACGATACCTGTTCTTCTTCGCAGCAGCAACGCAAAGCTGGGTGACATTGTCGCTGAGCTGCTCGCGCTGGAAAAGGTGTCCCGTCTCGGCGGCGATGCAGGCTCTACGAAGCAGCTGGCGGTGGAGGTGCTGCGCATCTACCGGACGCAGAATGAACTGGACCTAATGCTCGAAACGCTGGACATGCTGATGAAAAAGCGCGGCCAGACCAAGCAGGCTCAGAGCGCCATGATTGCGGAATGTGCAGTCGTCCTCACGGACGACTCCTTAGCAAAGGAGAAGCAGGAGGAGGTGCTCGAGCGCCTGGCGTACGTGACGGAGAACAAGATCCATGTCGAGTTGGAGCATGCGCGTTTCACGATTGAGCTGGCGACACTTCACGAGGCGGCGGGCCGCAAGCGCTCGGCGTGCGATATGCTGCGCACGCTGCACATCGAAACCATCACAAACATGCCGCGCTTAGAGAAGTTGGAGGCGCTGAATCAGCAGATACGCCTCTGCCTAGAGTTGGAGGACTATGACCACATTCCTCTGGTATCAAGAAAGATCAACCATCGAGGTCTTGGCCGCGACGAGGCCCAACAGCAGAAACTCAAGTACTTTGACCTCATGCGTGCATACTATGCACACAGGGAGTCCTTCTTCAACGTTGGCCGGTGCTGGTACGAGACGTATACCACCGTGAAGGGCACCGATGACAAACTATGTGCCTTGAGCAACATGGTGGTGCACTACCTCATCGCCGAGAATGCCACCGGGAAGGAGATCGAGGACCTGGCGGAGTGCACAGCCTTTTCGCCTGCCACCAAGTTGCATGACCGTGTTGCAGCTCTTTCAATCATTAGCGAGAAGCTGAGGAGTGACCTGGAGGACATCCCGCAGCTGTACGCACTTCTGCAGCGCTTCAACAGCATTGAGCTGATCCAGGAGAGGGTCTCCTCGGAGGTGGAGGTGCTGTGCCAGACCCACCCTGAGCTGGCTCCATACCCTGCGCGTCAGGAATTGCTCAGCAACCGCTGCAGCGAACACGACATCATGGTGATAGCCCGTTTTTACACCCGTATTCCACTCAAGCGCCTAGCGGAGCTGGTGCATCTGTCGACAGAGCACACGGAGATGTTCATCATGACAATGGTCACGAACAAGACCTTGTATGCGAAGATGGACCGTGTGGATGAGCTGGTGGTCTTCGAAGCGCGAAAGAACACGACTGAGGTTGTTGCATCGTGGAACGACTCTGTCGAACGCAGCGTGGCATTGCTCGATAAGGCATCGCACCTCATTACAAAGGAGAGAATGCTGCACAACCTTGCCTCGCGGAGGGTTCACTAAAGAAGGTGACTGGGGATGGTGCAGCAGATGCCTATGTGTATGTGTGTGTGCGTGTGTGTATGTGTGCATGTGCCGTCGTTATCACGTGCGCTCATGATGCCTTTCGGATCTGTAGTGTACAGTTGGGGTGTTTTGTCGCTTTCGCCGTGGATGGAATCTGCGCCACCGGTTTCGAACACTCAGACTCTTTTTCCTCCCACCCAACAGGAGTAGTGGACTTTTATTTTACCTCTCTTGTTCGACGAGCAAACTCTGCCCGCTTTCGGGGAGTGAGAACATGGTGTGCTGTGTTGACTGGGTTTCTCTCTCTGCAACTTCTTGCCCTTGCAGACGCTCGGTAGAGCACTCTGCGGCTTTTCTTTTCCGTGTGCGTGGTTGCTTGTGTGTTTACGCGTTTTGGTGCGCTCTGAAGTGTCCTTGCATGGGCTGATCACATCTGTGGTCTGAAAGGAACAGAGAGGAAAAAGGTATCGGTTCAAGACGGCGTTGGCTGTCAAGGACGACATGCCATGAGGAAGACTACTGCATTCACTATTGGCAGCTTGCAAACCACATGGAGCTTATGGTGAATTTCCAGCATTATCCAAGAGGTTTGACACGCTTTCCGTGGGCTAGCAAAGCGCGCCGTCAGCTGCCCACTTGAGGAGCAGGGAAGACACTCTCGCTGCACTTGTAGACTAGCGAGGACGTGATGCCAAAGTGGATCAGAGAAAGAGAAGGGGAGATAACTTCCTGACCCACGAGGCAAAATAACGGCATTGACTCCACATCGAATGCGACGTAACCCTCTGTTTTAAGCTCGCATTATCCCACTTCTTCTGTCCTCCGCTTCTCTCCATATATATATGTATATATATATATATATATATTTGCAACTGGCTCAACACGCCTTCCTTTCCCTGCGACGCGCTTCACATAATCCGACACCCTCACCCTCACGCGTATCCTACGCATACGCATACTCATACACACAACACACCAAAAACAACAACCGTATACACATAAACAAAAATTCTGCCGGTTAAACCATGGCTGTCTATACTTCTTATCTCCCCATTCCGTGATATTCGCCACTACACGTGCAGAACTCCCTCGTCGCTGCGTAGCTTCTCTTTCTGTTTGAGTCCATTCTGGTATTCTCTCACTTTGATGGGTTACTTGAATTGAGGAACACCTCCTTTCCCCCTTTTTTTTTCAGACTTTTCTCTTTCCCTCTTCTCCTTTCTGACATCCGCTTCCACATTTTGTCTCGTCCGTTGACACTGCAGCGCGATAGACGCAGCCAGTGATACTTTACAACACTGCAGAGCCGCGCGTCACATTCTTTCTCTTTTTCAGCTCAACACAAGAAAGAAGCGTTCTCACGCAGGCGACGGCGGATACGGATAGTCACCGGCTTTGAAACAGGAGAGGTGCTCTCGTAGAAGTGAGAAGGAATTCTAACGTAGGAGCACGTCACGAGCGAAGGAGAAGGACAGAGTGCCGCACAGGCATTTGTGTTGCCTTGGTCACTGGCCCACTGCCACTGTCCCTGGTGTTGCATTTCTACTGTCCCTTGCCCTTGTTCTGTCTCCGAATCCACTAATCACATTCATTGTTCCCCTCCACCGCAATACCCCTTCAGCCTTGAACCCCTATCTCTGTTTTCCAATCCTCTTCAAACGAACTCCTCTCCTTTCTCCTCCCCAGATCGACATACACACACACACACACAGAGGTCTTTTCTGAGCCTCGACACTTTCTCTTCCCCCCCTCTCCCTTTTTGTTTTCTAACACTCTAACTAAGCGGGAAAAAAAAACGGTAAAGAAGAACGCAAAAAAAAAAAAGCATCTCGTAAAAGAGTGCGAGAGAGAGAGGGAGAGTGAAAGGCGAGAACAGGCGTAGGATCACACACTGAGATAACACCAACAAAACGCAGCGAACAACACAAGAGGGAGTGAGGTACGGGTAGGATTGGATTGGGGTGGTATCGAAGGGCAGCGTGGGTAAGATAGAACTGTACATCGATATATAGAGATAGACACGCACATAAAGAAGAGGGGCTTTTTCGGTTTGGCTTCTTATCTTTATGTCCTGTCTCTCCTCTGTGGCTTTTTTTCCTGACGCCACTTACGTTTTGCTTCTCTTTTTTTTTTCTCTTCTTGGCTCATCTTTTTTTAATTATTTTCATTGACTGTTTCCTTCTCTGTGTATCTGCATCTTCTATCTAGCATATATATATATATATATATATATTAGTTGGCGGTACTCCTCGGTGCTT
The DNA here is from genome assembly GCA_033953505.1 of Leishmania tarentolae. Taxonomy (NCBI): domain Eukaryota; phylum Euglenozoa; class Kinetoplastea; order Trypanosomatida; family Trypanosomatidae; genus Leishmania; species Leishmania tarentolae. The sequence continues at coordinate 233,094 of CP119845.1, forward strand.
TTTTTCCTATTGTTTTGATTGGGTCCTTTTTTCGTACACATATATATATATATATTTCCCTTAATCTTTCCTTTTTGATTCACTAAGGAAAAAAGAAAAAGCGACGCACTCACCCACACTCGCAGAAGTAAGGTTGTCTTTTATTATTATTATTTCTTTTTTTTTGTCTTGTTTATATCTATCTGTGTTGGCGTCCTGTGCTGGTCAGAAGCAGATACACACGCACGCACGCACAGACATACAGAGAGGTCTTCCTAGGTCATATTCGCACTTTTTTCTCCACTTTCAATGTGAGTGGATAAAAAAGGGACGAAGAAACAAACTGCTGACGTGATACACACCAGAGAGTACTCCCACATAGTGACACACAGTCGCCAACGAATACACACACGTACGTTGTGCTGCCCCCTTGTCCTTGTCCTTGGATCACGTCGCATCGTCTTTGATCTAGTGAGCATCTCTACGAATGAACTACACAACTCATCTGCGAGAGACAGCATCCTTTGCGATGCCTTCCTTAGCCTCAAAGGGGAAGGGTGACGACTTCCAGAACCCATTCAGCGGAGAAACCTTTAACGGGTACACAGCGACTGAGGAGGGAAGTGCGGCACCTACCGCGGAGGTGAGCGAGGAAAAGCACAGTTCTAGCGCCAGCTCAGATTATAAGAAGGAGGATGAGAAGTGGATCTGGGTGTTGGACCCGATGACCCGCAAACTTCGGGTGCCGCTGCACTTGCTCGTTCCCACCCACGCAACCTCGACGCCCGGAACGGTGCCATCGCTGTGTATAGCGTTCTTAGAAGGCCGGTGCCGCCATGCTTGGTGCCGGCAGGCGCACGTGCTGCCGTCTGCCATTCCGCAGCTGCGCTACGAGGCGCTGAGCTCACCCACATGTTGCCACTTCCACCAAGACCCACAGGATATCTCGATGCTGACAAACCACTTCAAGTATGTTCTGATAACTGGAAACGGTGGTAGCAACGAGCTGGTTCCTGCGGACCGTGTGGCATGCACAGTCGGGCTTCGCCGCTACTTAGTGCACAACGTTCCGAAGAAGTCCACCTGTGCGTCTAGCAACGCGGCGGAGAAGCGATCGGTGCCCGACGAGAACGATATCCTTGAGCTGCCGGCGAAGTTCATTTGCCGTTTGCATTTAGCTCATCGCTGCCGGTACCTGGATGACTGCAACAACATCCACGTTTGCCGCGAGTTTGAGGTCCGCTTGCAGCCGCCTCCGCAGATCCTGAGCTCGCTCAACTCCGTCACTACCTCGACGCGCACGGTGAATATCGGTGACACCTGCTACACTGTCACTCCACTGGCAGTTGGTGATGTGAGCGACGACGACTTCAACGCCATCGCTGAGGCAAAAAGGATCAACCACCGTAACGCCAGCACGCCTGCGTCAACAACCTTTAAGAGTGCCATCCCGCCATACGACGCGGCCCTCAATGGCAGCAGCGAAAACGGAAGCCCTATGCCTTACTCTGCCGCCGGTGGTGCTTTCCCGACGCTCCCGGATTATCGAGGTGCACTACGCACTCCCAATACCAGTGCGGTGAACCCGCCGTCGGGGCACTCTCCGGCCTTCCTGCACGCAGAGTCTCCGTCGCAGCTGCTGCATAACGGTTTTGGGTTTGGCGGCCACCTCCGTGTGTACGATGTACGCCCCAAAAATCAGTCCGACACGGTGACGCCCAGCTGCACCAACAGCCCAGTGATGAATTCCAATGCACAGGAGAAAAGTGGGGCCGGCGTAAAGATCGCCCAGCCCAAGTGCACGGATGGCGCATGCTCTACAACCATGGCGCCCAGCTCTAACGGAATTAGCGGTAGCGGCTGCACGAGCAGCCGCACTGAAGGTGGCGTGAGCCTCGTTACGAGCGAGGTGAACACTCCCTTGGCTACCGGCGGATACAGCACTATATCCGGGCGAACCGCTGTCACAACGAGGAAGTAGCTGAACTCCTGACTGTGCAACACACACTGTGTGCGCATGACTGGCTTGGTCTTCGGAGATTCTGCTTTTTTTATTTTTACGTCTTTCCATATGTTAGCTGCTCTTAAGTGCCTCAAGTCCGTTCCACTTTTGTCCTCGCGTTCCTTCTCTCAGTGGCACCACTGCTGCAATGTCTTCCAAAGACCGTCACTGAGAGGGAGAGAGGGAGAAGATGGTACCGACGAGAGGGGGAAATCAGGCAACTTCCATGTCAGTTCTCTCTCACTGCGTGCTTGACTTTCTGTTATTGCTTTGCTTTATCTCCCCCCTTCCCGTCTTGTTATGTTGGTGCTGATGGTTCACACGCGTCTTCTGATTTTCAACCATTTTCGTTCTTTTTTTTTCCAATTGCTCCCTCGACGAATGTACGCCTCCCTCTCACGTGTCGTTCTGCTAATTTCCATCGGCTAACACGGGGCGACACCCCCCCTCCATTCCTTCCTCATTCAGTGGCTTCTTATCTTACCCAAAGGAACATTTAGGGGAGGGGCGTGACGTCGTGGTGCCGCGTGTATATTGTGTGCCGTTGTGTGTGTGTGTGTGTGCGAATGTTGAAGCATGCATGTGTATGTTTCTCCCTGCTGTTGCAAATGTATGCGCGTGTGTAGTCTCTGCTTTGCTGATGTGAGATCACAGCATCGGAGGCACCGTGAGAAGGGTCGTCATCTACGTTCCCTATAGATCGCATTTCTTTGCTTTATGCTCACCTCATTTTTTTTTTCTGTTTTACCCCCCCCTCTCTCCTCCTCTCTCCCTCTTTTTCCTGTAACGCACTACGCTTCCTGCTTTCTTCGCATGTTTTTTTTTTATGTGTGAATTTTACCGCATGTCGCTCTCTTCACTTCCTCCGTCTCTCTTTCTCTCTCTCTCTTTTTTTTTATGCACTGGATTGCTGCGTGCACTTGGAATGGTTCTTGTTTGCTCTCCTCATCGAGAAGGAAGAAACGTGGAGCGAGTAATCGATTAAAACGTACACCCAAAGCAGCAGGACCGATAAGTAGCTGGGAGGGAAGAAGGCCCAACTCTCTAAGTGAGTAGGAAGAACAAGACCACCGAAGACTGAACAATTGGCTACACACACAAAAGCTGTTGATGCTTGATGGAGATGAATACGCCCAAAAAGAGGAGTGGGCGCCACAAGCTGGATCAACATAATCTTTTTCTCCTTTCTATTGTTCTACCATCTTTTCAAGGACTTGATAACGGGGAATATCTCAGCTAGTGGTACCTCAGCACCCACTGTCTCTTTCGAGGGGGAAATCCAGGCGGCCTCCCCCCATCCCCTGCCGAATGCCAGAGCTACTTCTGGCAGTGGCCGGGCCAGGTGCCTACACTGCAGAGTGGCCGGGGCGATGCATCGCTGCTGGTGTCGGCGGCAAGGTCCTGGATGCCGTTGTGTGGGAGTGGCTCGCGGCAGTGAGCACATGTGTACCACGCATATGGTGGGTAGAGGGTCATGGGGACTCGAGTGCCCCCCACCCCCGGCACTCGCACTGCCGGCTGGCGTGTGGGGTGCCTGTGTGTCATCGAGAGTGGGAGGCACCCGGGGTGGCGGCTTGCATGACGTGTGCGTCTGCGAGGCGACCTGCGAAGCGTGGGCTATGGGCAGGATTGGAGGCACGTGGCCGTGCTCCCAGATGACTGGGTGGGCGTATTGCTGTAGCACGTGTGTGTCTGTGGCAGGGCCGAGGGTCGTAGAATGGAGCTTGACGAATGTTTGTGCTGCAGAGAAGTAGGTAGGTGAGGAAAAAAGATGTTCTTTTTGCGTTTTCTTTCAGTTTTGCAGGTGCGTAACCTGTACATTGGCGTGCTTACGTTTGGAAACCTTCCCGCCTTACTCTCTGTCGCTCTCTTTTTTTTGTTGCGTTGTTTCTCTCTCGCGTCTCTTCTCTTTTAGCTATCTCCAAGCCCTGTTTTTCCTCTATAACACCGAATAGGTTGTCAATTTTGAGGTGTGTGTGTGCGGGGACGTGTTTGCGGTTGTGTGTGGGTGGCGTTGTGTGTGTACGTCTGAGTGCCGATGTACGTAGGTGCGCAGCCCTATGCTGCCGCTGTTATAACATTCATTTTTTTTTTTGTTATCCAACAGGGCGCTTTCTCTGAGGTTCAGACATTCGCTATCGAAAGACGCATTGGTACTGCTGTAACATAGCAGCGAAGCGGAACAAAAAGGAAGGGAGAGAGCTTGCGAAGGGTTTGATATTGTTGCGCATTTTTCCTCTGGCCGTTGTCTCTTGTTTTTCTTTTATTTGAGACCTCTCATTTTTATGTTGAAAACTGTTGAAGAATAGTTGAGAGAGGGATAGGGAGACAGCGAGTCAGTCAGGAAAAGTTGAGCCGTATAGTGTATTTGTGGGAGAGACGCCTTCAAAAGAGCAGAAGTAGGAACCAAAAGTAACGTGCGAGCGAGAAAATGGGAGGCCAGCGTATAAGAAAAGTGGAGCCCGCGCCATCATTGTGTGTCTCTTCTGCGATGTAATTTACGACCGCACTTGCGACTGCCACACAGCTACCGATTAAGATCTCCCTTCGCCTTTGTTTTTGTTTTGCCTTTTTTTGCCGCTTTTGGTATGGTCGTCTCACCCCTTACCCTATCCCACCCTACCCTCTTCTCGGTGTGCCACGATGCTTTCTTCTGTTGCGGCTGCGTGTGTTCTGCGTATGCCCATATGATAATGCTCCGGGTTCAACTCTTTATTTAGCTCCTTTTTTTTTCGGCTCGTCCTTTTTTTTTGAGTTTTTTTTTTGATGTCGTGTCTTGCACATACACTTCCCCCCCCATCTCTTTTGCTTTCTTACGTACAGAAAAAAAGAGGGGGGAGGGGTACCAAAGATTAGGCTGATATTCGAAGCCAACCCATCCTACTCATACACGCACACGGGCGGAAAGAAAGGCACAGTGCCGTACCCGTTTTGGTGGGGGCCACAGAAGCTTGCTACATGCTGTGTATTCCGTTTTCACTTGTGCGCGCGCCGTTAGGCATGTGTGGTTGCTCACCGATGCCTCTACTCTGTGTAACCTGCAAGCGAGCATGGGAAAGGAATGTAGTGAGCGCTGTGCATGGTCTGCTGATTGGTGACAACCGACTCAGAAGGCCTGACGCAGTGGCATTACGGAAGCAATGAATGCATGTTTCTAGAGGGGCAACGTCTGAACTAGCGATGAAAAATGCAATGAAAGTCAAGGGCTCCACCTCCTTACGGATCTTCTTTAACCTTTGTTTGGCGCGCTCTCTATGTGACGCTCCTCTTTCTCTTCTTCCCGCCCTCACTCACCTGGCTCGCACGTTTCTGTAGGGATGCATATAATTTTCGACGCCTGCTTTATCTTTCAGCGTACACCCAGACATACTGTACTTCTGCCACGAAGTTCTCTCCTCAAACGGGAGCAACAACCACAGTCACGAAAGCGAGAGGCCTGACATCAGAGGCCACAACACGTCGAGCGGTTCACGGGCAGAGTTCCTCCTCCGGTATAGGACTGTATAAAACGAGATGGTGCGATCCACAACTGCGAACGCCGCTGTTTGACTTGTGTGCCGGTATTACTCTTTCGTTTCTACTCATCGACAATTTTTCCCGCTCACACGCACAAGGGGAGAGAGCGAGAGGGCGAGGCGACGTTCTATCGTGCTCACTCCGTGGGTTGTTGCGTGGCAAGACATAATTTGTATCAGTGATGGACTACCCTGTTCTATACTCTGCATTCATACACATGTATTAGACAACATAGACGGTTAAGTACAGGATATAGAGAAGCCTTGGAAGTAGGCGAAGGCACAGCACTGGAGTGGCAAGCGGATCTGCAGGAGGAAGGGGGAGGGAAGCGCCTGACCTGTTTCTTCATTTGAGCTACACCAGCACCCAGTTTTCGTTGAGTCACATCGCGTCCATTCTGCTCTCGTTGGTACCACGCGCTAGGGGGCGATTCCAACTCTCTTTTTCCAGCCACTGTTTCGCGGAAGTGGCCGCCATGCGTCAGGACAAGCTGTCCCGTCGGCGCACTGTCCGACTTGTACAGCCCTTCCATGACAGTGCTGATGCTGGAGGTGACGATTTGGCATTCCGGGCAGCGACAATGGCAGTGCAGTCTTCTGCGCCAAGGGACAAGGCGACATCGAGCTCGACGGCATCACAGTTGACCCCGATTCAGCTACGGGGAGCTGGAGTCGGTGCTTGTGCCGTCGACGCACCATCTCTTAGTACAGCACAGACGCCACCATCTTCTGTGTCTTCACCTGAAGTGCGGCCGTCTTGCCCGACGCGCGCTGGGGGCCCAAGTGGCTCGAATGCGGCACCCCATGGGTCCTCCGTTTCCTCTTCACACAGCTATCTTCAGCGTGACGGAGGTATATCATCCGCTTTCTCTTCCGCTCAACCGGTGTCTTCGTCCGTGGATCGGCTGGCGGCACTGTATCAGCAATTTCAGTTGTCTCAGGAGAGGGACTCGCATGCGCCGCGGAGGGGCACCGCTGACAGATCGCGTGAGGTAGTCATCCCCACACAGCCCAAGAACGAGGCACTTGCTGAGCCTGTGCTCTTGTCTTGGCAGCCCTCGAGGATGTCTGCTAGTGGAGATAGTGGAGCGACTGACAAAAAAAAGCCACACCGCATTCCCCCCAGCGGTGGCCCATCAACACTGGCCCGGCTGCCGCGGCCTGCATCCAAGGACGATGAGGCTCACGCTACGCACCCGCGCGAGGATGTTTTCAAAGCTGAGTGTGGCGATTTACTAGTTCGACGGATTCCAGCGCCTCTTCGTACGACAACATCCGCTTCTGTTACGACGCCTACTCCCTCTCAACAAAGTGCCGAAGCGCCGCCACTAGCCTCGCGCTCGCCGCTATCCAGGGCGACTGTGGCGCTGCCACCCAGTTTATCCGCTACGGGCATCCCAGCATTGATGCATATTGCTGCTCGCGTTTGGGCAGCACTGGGGTTCTTTGAAATGCGCTGGGAAGAGAGGGCACAGGGAGATGAGGGAAAGGAGGCGGAGGAGGTATCGCCCTACGCCACAGGGCCGTCCAGCCCCGAAGATGCCGAGTCGTTTCTCTGGGGGCTGGAAGAGTACTTGAACTTTTACCGCGCGGACTCACCGGGCCCATCGGCGGCGGTGCTGGCAGAGGTTACGGCACTTCTCCGCAACGGGCTCTGGCGCGTTCTCTTCAACGCCGTCTTCTACTGCCTCACCGTCCTTGACAAGCACCGCCACCGCCGAGGCCCGCTCTCAGACAGGGAGACTGAGGTTCAAACTGGTGGCACGGAGGACGAGTACGAGGTGGTGTACTCGTCGTCGTCAGATGCGGACGGCGAGGATGCAAAGATGGCTTCGCTGAGCCGTGAAACACCTGTGCGGCTGGTGTGGAAGTATCCAGGTGAGTCAGATGAGGAGCGCCTGGCGCGCTGCGTGCGGGACCCTTTGCCATCTAACAGCCCCCTGTGGTCTGGGTCGCCCTCCACCGCCTGGGAGCGAGGGGCGGGCTCTTCTGGTTTGCTGCAAAGTGATCTCCACAGCATCGAGCGGTCATCTCGGCGCCCGCTCGATGAGGTCTATGGAGGCCGTCTGCGCACCGCCTTGCCAATTGCCGACTGGTACTTGATTCTGCGCTGCCTGGCGCAGGTGGGGTATCGCCGAGACGTCTTTTACCTGCAAACACCATTCGACGCGTCGCCGCACGAGCTTCTTCTTGTTTTGCTATGGCTGACGCAGCAATACAAGATGCTGGCGGTCGCTGAGTACGTGGAGCTGAACCGCCGGTATGCCTTCTTGCTTCAATATCACGTGGATGAAGCGTTTCTGTACGGCTCCGCGGTGACCAGGGGTTCGCCACGGCCCGCCTGCGTCACAGCGCGTGAGAGACTTCTCTATCAACTGTCACATTCCTCAGCTTGGCCACCCGTGAGCTTTGACGAAAATGCGACAATTGCGGTGCGTCTCGCCCAGCTCGAGCGTTGCTTAGGCAAGGGGACTGCTTCTGGTGGCCGCGATGCTTCAGCGCAGTTGTCTGTGCCCACCGCTCCACCTGCAGCGACGTTACACGTGCGGCGCCTCATGGCGGTCCGGCGGCTCCTCGGACTTTCCTTTAACCGTCTTCATCAAGCGTTGCAGCGCCAGGCTGAACAGGTCACCTTCCTGGGGCTCCACTCCCCACTCGATGCTCAGTTGTGCCGTAAACAGCATCACGCGCTATACGAGGAAGCCATTGCAGGTCTCGCCTACGTGGAGGCAACGCAGCAGCGGCTGCAGACGACGGTGGACAACCTCGCCAAGGCGGGTTCGCTTGTTGCGTTTCTTCTGCGGTACGAGGAGTTAACCGTGTCAGCGGAGGAAGTGCTTTTAGGTCTGGAGGAAGACGATGCGACGTGGCTGTCTCACGACGACCCAGCGGAGGGAGACGCGAGCGACACGGAGACAAGACGGGCGAGAGGACAGTGCAACGAAACAGAGGCCGATCGGTGGCGCCGTGCGGTGCGGCGTGGGAAGCTGCCCGTCTCGCAGTCAGCACCAGAGAGCGCCCCTGCAGTGCTTGCGACGTCAGCAGCTTCCCTCGCTCAAGCTATTTCAAGGTTTCGAGCCACTCACGTGAGGGCCACTCTCACCGAGACGTGGAGGCGACTGCTGCGGTGCAGTCACGTCGCACCGCAGACGGTTCCGCCGGAGAGCCTGTGCTTCTTGTTAGACACTGAGGCCCAACAGGTACAGGAAGCCCGCGTTCGAGAGAACATGAGGTATCGGTACTCTCTTCAAGCAGCCTTGGCTGCTGAGCTAGCGGTGCTTGGGCATCAGACCAAGCAGCGGCGTCGTGGCCGTCATTTCCACAGTCTTCTGCAGGGTGGGGATGATAGCGTCTTGAGCACAGCGAATTTGGCGACAGAGACGAGGAGTGTGGAGGACAGCAAGGACATCGAGGTTCGACCTGTGCAAGTGGCGCTGCCACCGCTGGACCTTGTCACCAGCGCCAGTACCGCTTTTGCACAGTTGCGGTCCGAAGAAGCCGTCTATGGTTCAGTTACGCTGGGAAGCGCGGAGCTGCAGCTGACTGAAGTGGGTGAGCCAACGGCAGGCTCGACCACCTCGGCGCGCTTGGAACTGGAGCGTCTGCAGGCGTGGGAGGGGCAGTTGGATGCTCAGCTAGAAGTACAGGCGCAAACAGCAGCTCGCATGGAGTACTGCAAGGGGCTCTTGCACGCATTGTACCATCAGTCCGGCCTACGTATCGCCACACCTGTTGCGCAGAAGCCCTCCAGCCAGCAGCTGCCGAGCGTCAAGTGAACGTTTATCTTGTGGATGGGGTGGTTACCTCTCTGTATATGGGGACCAATATACACATACATGCGTATGTGTCGATGCACAGGCGCGCATGCCACGAAGGAGTCACAATACGCGTGCGGCTGGTGGGCACAGCAAATGAGCAAGGGTGCAAGTGCGACGCACGCCTACGTCTGCGCGGGACGCACACACAGACACCAGAAAAAACGTTAGCGGTGACTGAGGAGATGGGCCACAAGCTTTACTCTCTCGTTTTAAAAAGGGAAAGACCATATTACAAAACTGATTTGCACGTACCTACGTCACTTCGATACACCATTCGTCAAGCTCCATTCTACGACCCTCGGCCCTGCCACAGACACACACGTGCTACAGCAATACGCCCACCCAGTCATCTGGGAGCACGGCCACGTGCCTCCAATCCTGCCCATAGCCCACGCTTCGCAGGTCGCCTCGCAGACGCACACGTCATGCAAGCCGCCACCCCGGGTGCCTCCCACTCTCGATGACACACAGGCACCCCACACGCCAGCCGGCAGTGCGAGTGCCGGGGGTGGGGGGCACTCGAGTCCCCATGACCCTCTACCCACCATATGCGTGGTACACATGTGCTCACTGCCGCGAGCCACTCCCACGCAACGTCATCCAGGACCTTGCCGCCGACACCAGCAGCGATGCATCGCCCCGGCCACTCTGCAGTGTAGGCACCTGGCCCGGCCACTGCCAGAAGTAGCTCTGGCATTTGGCAGGGGATGGGGGGAAGCCGCCTGGATTTCCCCCTCGAAAGAGACAGTGGGTGCTGAGGTACCACTAGCTGAGGTGCGGGCCCCTTTTCTGTCATCAGAGCGACAGCAGTAGGAGAACAGGTGTACGAAAAGTTTTCATGTGTCGAGACATGAGAGGTGCAGTACATGATACCTGTGCTTGTGTTCACTAACATGAGGACCACTGCCAAGACATCGCTTGTTCACCCAAAGCTGGTACGCCTGATAAAGGACTCTTCTCGCTTAAAGACTCTCTTGTATCTGCTGGGGAGAGGGGAGAGGGGTGAGATGGCGCGGGGGCAATGAGCAACCGTCACCTGGGAAGCATCAGATGAGTACATCTGCGCGCCTTCGCTGTCCTCTCCATCTTTTCGTCCTCCCCCTCTCTGCTTTCATGCGCCCTGACCCTATGGCGCCCCTCTCTTCTTGTGCGCTGTCGTTCTCCTCTGCAGTCACCACCACCACCACCGCTTGCGCTTTCGCTACATGCTGTATTCTTGCTGCTTTCGCCAACACACCCACATCCATAGCACTGCGTACACGAACACCGGAAGGAAATTCCTCAGTCCCATCCTGTGTCCACGAGTTTGGGAGCTTGTCTGTCTATGTCTTGAGTGGATACAAACAGCATACCTATCAACCTGGAAAAGAGTGGTCTTTCCGTTGCCGATCCGTGTTCCAAGAGCGGCGCATCGCTGCCGTGTGTGTTTTGCTGTGGCCAAAGGCGCACAGCGTGCTGTTTTGGCTTCTTTTGGACCAGCACTCCAAAGTACACTCACATCTGAACCGCTGCTTCCCTCTCTCCCCCTCTCTCGTGTTCATCGAATTTGTGGCGCGGCATCTTGTTTTGGCTTAGCCTGCTTACAGGAGGATCTCAACGGTGCTTCTCTGCCCGTTTCCTTGACGTTCTCCCCCTTGTTTTCTTTTGTATTTCGTCTCTGCCTGCCCCCCTTCCTCCGCTCCGCGTTGTTGTCTCTTGGCGGGCACGCGCACGTACACAATAACTGCCATCGCGCTCATTTTCTGTGTAGGCGTGGGGTGGAACGCTTTCGCTTCCCTCTCTCTTCCTTAGTTTGATGGATGCGAGTATGAAGGAGCTCAGCTTCAAGGTGGTGCTTCTCGGACAGGGCCGTGTTGGAAAGACATCGCTGATTTCGCGCTACGTGCACAACGCTTTCGATGAAAAAGAGGCAAGCACAGTGCAGGCGAGCATGTGCAGCTCCAGGGCAGTCCCCATCAATGACGCTAGCAGCGCACCCGGCGCCATCCGAGAAGTAGACTTGGTGTTGTGGGACACGGCGGGACAGGAGCGCTTCCACGCACTCGCGCCTATGTACTATCGTAACGCCGATGGGGCCATCATTGTCTACGACGTCACCGACGCCGACACGCTACGCAAAATACGTACGTGGGCCAGGGAGCTCTATGCTGTTGTGGGGGAGGGCAACATACAACTTGTCTTGTGCGGGAACAAGGCAGACATTCAGTCGGCAGAGCGGGAGGTAAGTGAGGGCGAGGGTGCGGCTATGGCGGCAGAGCTCGACGCCTTGCATTTCTTCACAAGTGCAAAGACAGGGCAAAACGTAGCAGAGGTGTTCAGTGCAATCGCGACACGAATTGTGCGTAGTCGAGAGGTCGCAGAGATGGGTGGTGGTACTGCTGCTGGTAGCAGCAACGTCAGCAGTGGCGGGGTTGCCTACGCTGGAATCAGGGGTTGCACACCGTCGCGTTCGCGTGCACGGCGCGGACTGATGGTGGTGACGGAAGACGGGGAGGCGGTTACTCCAGGCCGCAGATCCCCGAGCGAAGGTCGCGTGTACGGCGGCATCACCCCACCCCGAGCCCACCGCTATGGAAGCAGTGGCGTCAACCAGCCCATCACACTTAGCTCCGATGGTTCCGCCGACGCAGCGGCAGCGACCAGCAAAAGCGGTTGCTGCTGAGATTTTTCGAATGAGCGTACGCGCCACTGCTCTCTTCTCTTTCCCAGAAGGTATCTCCTCGCACACTATTTTTCTATTTTGGCTTCTCGTGTGTTCTTCGTTTCCGTGATGAGCACACAAGTGGATTTGAGGCCTCTGCCACCTATGCGCAGCATTATTGCCTCATGTGCTGTCGCCACCGCCGCGTGTTTATGCGTGCGTGCGCGTGTGTGTGGGTCCGTTCTGATCACACTGCTACACAGGCACACAGGAATACTGAAGCTAGAACAACAACAGAAAAACCAGAAGCGATACTATGAAGGCCTTGCAGCTTCCACCCAAGCCAAGGGGCACGAGTAGTGGGTATCCCTCTCTTTGTGGAAGGGATGTTTCAATGGATGCTGGTTACGTAACCGGTTCATGTCTCGGTGTGCATGCACAAACGAGGTGTGCACTGAAACCTTCCCATCATGGCCCCTCCTCTCTACCCCTTGATCTCTCTCCACACACTGTACTTTTACAAGCCTATCCCTACACCGCCTACAACGTCCATGTACCCACTGCTGAGGAGATGCGTTTCAATGTAAGACTCCGCACAGAAGTCAAGCAGAAGTACGCGGGGAGTCTCTTTCTCTAGTGCTTCCTGCAAACACACACACACACACACACACATTAGAAACACCACCAGTATCTCCCCCCCTCTGCATCCAGCAGTGCCATCAGTGTCCATCACACCCTTTAACACATCATCTCTGCCATCACAAACACGATGCCCAGGTGCGGCGTTGTATTCATAGACCCAACGTTGCACGACATCATTGGCCGTCCGGCCGCTAAGATGTACGAGGGTGGTGGCGGAGGATTAGCACGGTATCCTCCCGACAATGGTTGATTGCCTAAACAGTGGCGGGAAGCCCGACTTTATCCTCGACTGCTAACATCGCTGAGGAGGGGCGGGGGGGATCGGCTGCTCCTTCATGAGGTTCAGCAACGTGAACGACATGTCTGCCACAACCTTGGTGGTTTGCTCCAATAGCGACGGCTCTTGCCTGCCCTACCACGGCGAGTCTGACGAGGTTTTCATGGCGGACGAGGAGTTCCACGGTGTGCTGGATTTCAAGTAGTTCCCTCACGGAGGCACAGATCTGCTGCAGGCGGCGTCCAAGACACGCGCCATGGTGACGTGCTTCTACCTGATTCACCCGAACGAGCGCACACTCGACCTCATCACGCCTCTTCTGCTCTACGTGGACTACGTCATGCTCAATCTGGAAGAGGCCGCCTACACTCTCATCTCTGGCGAGACCCCATCAACGCCAAAAACTTCTTCGAGATCGGTATGTAAACGTGCGCGCTGAAGAGCAGCGTGTATGGATGGTACCTAATCAAGCTCGATAGCATCCAGTGTTTGCCTGTCTATGTGATGCGAGTGTCCGACTTCATAGGTTACGACGATGCCTACTGTATTAGCGTTATCGGGGGTCTGGCGTTTGGCTTGTTGGATTTGGAGGCTTGCCAAATGGGCTGCGTCATCGGTGCCCTCGTCACGAGCGGCTTGGGCTCCGACGCTGGCATAATATACTGAGAAAAGGCGTAGAAGTGCACTGAGAACGAAGTCCAGAGGAAGTAAGTGGAGACAGCTGTTTCAGGAGAGGGCGCAAAGTGCATGCATGACAGACATGGCACGATGCACCTTCTGTGGACCATACATGGGGGACGTGTCGCACCCGTTCCCGGAAGCCGCCGTGCCACTCGTTTGCTTCCATTCCTCCAACTTCCGCTGTATGTTCTCTGGCGGGGGTGCGCCCCGATACCTATCGCCACACGCATACCCGATGCATCTACGCGTGTCGTTTTGCACAGGGAGCAGATGCAGTGGGAGGGAGGTCATGCAGGATGCACGCGCACGTGCGAATAATAAGTGCCGGTGGGTATGTCAGGCGCGCTTCTCGTGGTTGTTTTCCGCTCTGTGTCTGCCTCGTCTGTCCTCTCTCTTCTGTGCGGAGCCCACCGTAGCGCGCCTGCCTGTGCTTTCCTCTCTGTGCCGAGGCGGACACATGAGAGGACTTGATGAACGGACCTGAGCGCGTGCTTGCCCTTTTTCTGGACATGTTGGGTACGTTGCCAAGGCAAGCGGGACTTTTGTGCTCATTCGTGGGAGCAGATGGGGTCTCCCCCATTCGCCCGTTGGGACGATCGGCGGCCCTCCGCTATGGTGCGCGTGTACACTACCAAAGACGCCACCAGTAAGTTACACACATGTGTGTGTACATACATATACATGTCACTCAAACGCTCGTAAGGTGCCAAACTCGTCGGCGCTAGTGCATGTACACTGACACGCACCCTTGAGCTGGCACTAGTCCTTCCTGCTTCTCCGAGAATCACACGCACACATTACATGATGTTGGGGGCACCTTCGCGTTACCTGTGTAGACCGCGAGTTGTCACTGACATCTCCCCTGTGTCTCTCCCTATGAGCACATTAGGGCATTGCGCCACGATTCCACCATCTCTGGCTCACTTTCCCATCCTCCTCTCTCCCTTCTCCTTTCGCATTTCTGCACCACTTTCACTTTGCTCATACCCTCGTACGTGCGCGAACACACCATCGCCAACGCCTGTAGTAGTAGTGGTCTAGCTGCAACGCCGTGCCTTTCGTCTCTCTTTTTTTCTGTTTCTCTTTTCCTCCCCTCTTCTCTGGATAACCCACACAGAGTTGTGTATAGTTGTAGCACCTTGACGCGCAAACCAAGTGAACAAGAAGTGTCCTGCTTCCTTTGCCGTTGTTTGGGTAGCGTTCTCCATCTGTGCATCTCTGAACACTGCTTTCATCTTTAGTCTGTGGCGTGTGCCGACGACGCCAGTACACCCTTCCGCTCCCTTCTGGATACATCGCCCCCCCCCCCCCCCCCCGATCCGTCACCCTCGTGGAGCATAGGGCGACACACAGTACGAAGCGTACACCAGTGAAGAAAGGAGGTCACAGCACAAACAACAAGAGAGAGAGCGAGAGACCGGCACTGCTGCTCCCACACCCCCTCTCCTCCCCCTCTCCTCTCCTCCTCCCCCTCTCCTCCTCCTCCCCCCTCCCCCCTGTGTGTGTGTGTGCTTGTTTGTTTGATTTCCCTTTTCTTTTCTTCCTTCCCGTTTCCGTTGGCTTGCGTGTTTTCCGTTGGTCTGGTTAGTGCACGGCTTGCCCCGATTGACTTTGACTTCGCCGTGTTGGTGTTTGATTTCTGCATTTTGACTTTTGTTGTTGGTGCCAGCTCGCTCTCTCGCTCTCGGACGCTGCTGCTGCTGTGTTGTCGTGTGCTCTCTTTACGCGCGCGCTGGCGTGTTCTCCCCTCCCCCCGTTTGCGTTGTCGTCTTGGCTTGGATCTTTTGTGGCGTAGAAAACAGTGCGCGCGTGCGTGTGTGGATCGATCCCCCCCTCTCCCTCCCCCCTCCCTACACACGACGAGAAAGAGGAAGGCCGCCAACAGAGACAGCGGGCGATCGGGTAGATTGGAGGAAGGCCTGCGTCATACACGACCAAGGGAGGAACCGAAAGGAACGACAAGCAAGTATTGCCATCGCCAGGGCACTCTTCATCCTGTCGTTAAACGCGCTGCCTTGATCCGTCGTTTTTGACATACCTATACCTGCGCCCACGCACATACATAAGCAGGGGAGATGTTGTATGATCGCGTGAACGACATTGGCAGCTCGCAGGGGGAGGCGATTCGCTACATCCTTGGCGCCGTCTCAAAGAACACTGTGCAGACAACGTTGACAACCCTGGAGCAGTTTTGCTCCCGCTCCGTGGAGCTCCACCGGTACATCATCAGGGCCGCATGCACAGCCCTGTTGGCGGCGCGGAGCGATGAGCGGGCGCTGCTGGCGTCTCGGCTGGTGAGCGAGGCACTTGGGAGGTCGAACGGGCTGACACTGGTTGCCTGCGCCCTCGACGGGTGCTCCTCGACGCTGACAAGGGAGTCCCTCACTGCGTTGATGGCGAACGATCTCAAGCTGTCTCCTATGAAACAGATGCAAATGGCCATGGCGCTCGTGCTGGGTGGAAACGCGATGGTCAAGGCCGTAGCGACGGACATACTGGAGGACTTCAACGTGCCGCAGGCGGCACTGAAGGAAGACGATGGTGGCGTGCGTGCCGCGGCGCTTCTGTCGCGGCAGGTAGGCCTTGCCCCCGAAAACCTGGACGGCCAGCTGGCGAACGTGTGCCACACGGTAGTGTTGCCGAAGCCGAAGACAGAGGTAAAGCCACGCGTCAGCGTGGCGGGCGTCCTGCGCGAGCTAGGAACGGGGTGTGTGACGACGCTGGCGGACTCGCGCGAGCTGCTCAGCATTTTTCCTCACTCCTTTACCGAGCGCGACGGAGCCGAGGTGCTTGCCTTCTTCGCTTCGGCGGGCTCGGCTGTTAACGACAGCAGCACGTACGCGTCCCTCATGACAGCATCAGGAAAGAGTTCGCCAAAGAGCATGAGCGGCACAACGACGCTCGTGAACGCGATGCCGCTACTCGATGCATTGTGTGAAGGGAACCCGAAGGGCTTCAACTGGGACCTTGTCATCCGTATGCTTGACCAGCCCGACGGCGACCCGTTCCGGGTGAAGCATATCTCTGTCATTTTTGACGCCTACCACCGCTTCCAGCCGGACAACGAGTTCCCGCCTGTGGCGTTGTTTCTAGGCAGATGGACGAACACACTGCGCCAGCGCAGTGTGCTCGAATATATTTTGCGTCACCCCGACAAAGTTAATCGAAAGTTGCTCGCGGTAGATGCGCCGTCGGAGCTGTTGCCGGTGACGAAGCCACCCGGCGTGACAACAGCTGAGATGGACTTGTGGCGCTCTACGGCGTTCATGGAGGCTGCCGTGCACGTTGCGAGTCGAGACAAGGACTTCGATAACGACGTGTTCCGCCCCGCCGCAGAGAAGCTGCCGCTGCTATTCTTGTACAGCCTCTTCACGGGTAACTTCCAGGGTACAGTGAAGCATTTTACGCTCATGAAACACTTGCTCAAGTCTCACTGCCCCTCTCTGGACCTCGTATCGCAGCACATTGTGCCCGAGACAGAGAGGCGGGGCCGACTCAGCACCGTGATCGGTGTGCTCTCAGACCTGACTGAGGCCGCTCCAGAACGTCTTGTAAATGTGCTGCAGGTAGTGTTTAAATGCAAGTCTGCAGCGAAGCGCGTGCTCGCCGAGAGTGGGAGCCCTCGTCTCGTCACTGCTGTCGCCATGTGCATGGAGGAAGCAGGTGAGTCGAGTGACAAGTGGCTCCAGCGCGCGTTGGAGGGCAAGCTGCACTTCCGCGCCAGCACCACGGAGAACCGCTTCGCCGTGGCCATGAACATCGTTGAGGTAGCGGAGATGCTCCTAGAAAAGCAGCTATACACGGTGAGCGCGACGGCAGCTCTCAATGCCCTGCTCGCCTCCCCGATGAAGGAGGTGCTGAGGAGCGTGGCAGACTGCGCCAAGGCGCTGCTCACCTCGACGGACTCCCTCTTCCCCGATGACATCGAGAACGAAGCGCTGGAGTTCTTCAAAAAGATGTACGCCGCTGGCAGCACTGTGGCTGCCATTGCCACTGTCGAGGGCCTACTAAAGAGTACAGTGCCACGCGACAAGCAGCTCTACGCCTGCATCGTGGGTATCATGTTCGACGAAACCTCCGCCATCAGCTGCTACCCGCGCAAGGAACTGCAGCTGTTTGCCGAGTTGTACGGCCAGATGATCGCAAAAGATCTGCTGCCACCGAACCAGCAGCAGCGAGCATGGGGTGTCCTGCTGCCAGCCGTCGCGAAGCCCGGCAACTACGCGATGGAGGAGTACGGTATTATCGCGCTCGAGCAGGTGAAACCGCGGCTGCCGGACTGGCCACAGTACGGTCGCGCTCTTCGCTACGTGCGGGACTTGGATTTCCGAGTTCCCGGCATCGTCGCCGCTATCAACCGTGGAATTAAGCAGGAGGACGCCGCTGCGCGCGGCGGCGCAGCGACGTCAGCAGAGGCCGGTGAGGGAAGTCCAACCTCGCCAAGGTCCCCGAAGCAGCCTGGCTCGCCGAACAAGGCACTCACTGCCATCGATCCGGCTATCGTGTCGGCGGCATCGTCACAGTCGAAGAAGTTCACGGACATGGCGGCGGCGAAGCTGCACACGCTGGACATCGGTACACTTGTGACGAACGCGAATGTGACAGCACCGCCGCGCGTGATTCAGGAACAGATCAACTTCTTGATTGGTAACACTGATGTGCGCAATCTGGAGAGCAACGCGACAGAGCTATCACAGTTGCTGCGGCCGGAGTACTACGAGTATTTTGCGGACTACCTGGTTGTGAAGCGTGCAGCGTTGGAGCCCAACTACCACTCTATGTACATTGAGCTGATTGCGAAGCTGCACTCTAAGGACATGGAGCGCGCACTGCGCAAGGCCACTATCGGTGCAGTGCACCGTCTTCTGAGCTCGCAGAAGATCGGCACCGACTCGAGCGAGCGTATTCTACTGCGCAATCTTGGCTCCTGGCTCGGGAGCATCACACTGGAGAAGAATATCCCCATCTTGCAGCAGGACCTGCACTTCAAGTCGCTTCTCTGTCAGGGTATTCGGGAGGGGAAGCTGGTCCCGGTTGTCTCATTCATTACGCGCGTTCTGACAAGCTGCGCCAAGTCGCGCTTCTTCTGCCCACCAAACCCATGGACGATGGCGCAGCTGGCGCTTCTGATGGAGATGTACACGCTTCCCCACCTGCGCGTGACGCTGCGTTTCGAGCTAGAGTTGCTGCTGAAGTCGCTGGATCAGTCAATGCAGGACTTGGCGCAGTACATGCGGCTGCATGCATCCCACGCCTCCACCGAGACGCGCCTCCGTGACGTGTACGATGAGATCAATATCAACGAAAGCCCTGACTTCCGTGTCGGTGAGGATGAGAGCAACGCGTCTGCGGCGGTCGTCGCAGCGCAGCCGGCCCCGGCTACAACATCACCGCCTGCGCAGCAGTCGCTGCGCAGCGGCGCCCGCCCGCTGCAAGCCAGCGCCGAGCCGTTCCAGCCCAAGGATAAGGCGCAAGCTCCGCCGTCCGAGGTGAGCCGTGTCATGCAGATGCTGAACAAGCCGATCCGCCCTCCGATCGGTATCTCGCTGAACTGGGTATTTTCTACGCTTAACGACCCTACCTTTGGCAACAACGCGCAGCGTCTCACTGATCATCGTCTCGAGATTGTTGCGCAGCTGCAGGCCGTGGTCGACGAGGCCGTGAGCTACTGCATGCAGCGCAGTGTCGCTATCGCCGCCCGCACGACGGAGAGGCTGGTGCTGAAGGACTATGCGCGCGACCCGTTCCCGGATGACATGCTCGTCGCGGGTGATGCCATGGCCCGTTCATTGGCATCTAGCTTGAGCTACGTGATGGTGCGCGATGAGCTGCCGCTGCTCCTGCACCGCTCCATGACAAATCTGCTGGAGCGCATTCTCGCCCCCTACACACCACTGGAGCACAAGGCAACGATCCGCGACACCCTGGTGGCGCGTAACCTGGAGCTGTGCATGCGTGCCGTGGAGTACAGCGTCGGTGAGGAGGCGGCGACGGCTACGAGCCGATTCCTATTCGACGTCGCGCGCGAGAAGGCCACCGCCTTCGCGGAACAGGAACCTCTGCCGCTGCCGCCGGACCAGATCGAGGCCGCGGAGCTGCTGCGTGTGATGGGTGAGTCGCTCGTGCCGTCTGGTCGGATGCCGGCTCCGCAGCGGGATGTGTACGATGACTTCTACAGCTGCGTACCGCCTGTGGCTGTGTTCAATATGGTGCTGCGTAGTGTCGAGGAGGCAGTGTCGCGGTACCACTCGAATGAGAACGCCCTTCCGCTGGACTTTGCGCAGCTTGACGCCGCCAGCCAGAAGCCAGGTGGGCTGACTGATGATGCGCAGGCCCTCATCAGGCAGCACCTGGGCCGTCTCATGAGCCTCATCACCGAGGAGTCGAGCCCCTACTTCCTCAGCCCTATGCTGAACAAGCTCATGTCCCTCGCCGTATCGACGGAGCGGCTGACCAAGCTGGTCAACAACACCGCCAAGAACGCGCAGGCCACTGCTGCTACCGCCGCTGCCGCCACCAACCCCGACGGCACCCCGAACGCGGCAGAAGACCCGGCATGGCAGAAGGAGGCGCTACGCATCTCCGCAGCGCTGCATCGGCTTTACCTGCGCATTGTGTTGCGGTGCCGCGAGTGCGGCGAGGAGACGAACCGAGACGAGTTTACGCGGCTGTTTCTGCGCCACAGCCACTGCTACTCCTTCTCGAAGCTGACGACAGACCTCATTCGCATCAAGGTCCTGAAGTGCAGCGAGTTTGATGACGCCTTGGCGAAGGCTCTGACCAATGGTACGTCCAACTACGTCACCTTTGCCGGCGACATCATTACCGACGTCATCATCAAGGAGAAGCTCGTTGCGTCAAAGGACATGCGCCGCACGCTTATGGCCCTAGACACGATTGCGCGGACGCGGGCGCCGCGCGCCGCGCCGGCAGCGCCGGCACAGACTCTTCCCTCGTATGTCACGGAGCCTCCCCTGAGCAAGATTGTGCCCAGCCACATTACAAAGCTCCTCGTTCCGTGCGACTGCGTCCGCCCTGGCGAAGACGAGGCCTTTCAGAAGGAGGTGGAGCACCTCATGAATGATTGGATCACGGTGTGGTCACAGAAGAGTCACCGCTACGCCGAGAAGCGCATCCCGTCCGTGGAGTTCGTAAAGACGCTTCAGCAGCGTCGAATGCTGGACACGGCTCACCTGCAGACCTTTTTGAGCTTGGGCGTTCGCTACTGTGTGGAGTACTACGCCAGTACAATGCTTGCGATGGAGCGCGCGGATGGCAACGTCACGAGCGAGGCGTTGGTTGGCACGCGGCCTGGCGGCCCGCCAGGCTACCGCACTCCGTACACCCCCAAACCCTTCGTCATGTGTGATGGCTTTGTGGAACTTGTCATGGTGCTGTTGCAGTGCTGCTCACTGCGCAACGAGGACTCACACGACTTGCGGGCCGAGACCACGCTTTTACGCCGCGTTCTTGACGCTGTGACGCGCGTGCTGACGGAGCACCACAACTTCGTTGCCAAGGCTCGCCCTGCGCCTGCGTGGACGCTCGCAGCGGATGAGCAGTTTGTCCCGGTGTTTCAGCAGCAGCCGTACGTGCGCTTGCTTAGCAACCTCGTTTACTCCCTTCACCGACTGGAGATCTCGACGACGCGGGCCATGTCGACAGAGTTCACGACTGCCTTCCACACATTTCTGCGCCGCGTGCACCCCATGGAGTACCCGGGCTTCGTTTTTGGCTGGCTGGAGATCTTGTCGCACAGGCATATAATCCCGCGATTTATGAACGTGCAGTCCATGTGGCCCCACTACGTCGACCTCCTCGCTGGTGCCATGATGTTTGTGAAATTCTTGATCAAGGGCAACCGCATCTCTCCGAACGGACTGGTGTTTTACAAGTCGCTGTTGAAGCTTGTGCTGGTGCTCCTGCACGACTACCCACGGTTCCTCATCGCTCAGCACTACCCGCTCTGCGAGGCCATCTCACTCTCGTGCGTGCAGCTGCTGAACACAGTGCTCTGCTCCTTTCCTCCTGACAAACGCCTGCCGGAGCCGTTCCCCCACGTCGATTCCAACGATCCGGCGATGCTGCAGGTGCTTGACACATCTGTGCAGGAGGCGTGCATCAAGGTCACCTTCACCTCCTTCAACGTGCAGCCACAGCTCCTGGCGAACCTTGAGATGATGATCACAAACGATGATGCTCCTGTCCGTGACGGCGTTTTGACAGACGTTTTGAACGACCTGACACAGGCCTCGGCCAAGCGAAGTCTCATCAACGCCGTGGTGCAGCACATGGCCATCGTGTATCTGCGCACCCACGACAACCGCATCCCCGCGGACTTTGCGAAGTCAAACGTACTCGCGTGCTACCGCTTCTTGTGCAGCCGTCTCAATACGAAGCGTCGCTACTACATGCTCGGCGCCTGCGCCAACCAGCTGCGTTTCCCTAACATTCAGACGAACTTCTTTGCGAATGTGGTGCTGAACCTCTTTTTGCCGTCGCCGACTGTGGACGCGCAGACTCAGACATGTGTGCAGGAGCAGATCACGCGCGTGCTGGCGGAGAAGACGGTGATTGTGCAGCCACATCCGTGGGGAGTGCTTAACACCTTTGTGGAGCTGATGCGCGAGCCCAAGTACAAATTCTGGGAGACTTCCTTCATCCACTACGCACCCCTTGACTCCATGTTCACAAAGCTGCATCACACGGTGCACACACGGTTGAGCAAGACTGGTAGTGGCGGTGCCGCTGCTCTCGAGGGCGCCCGATCCGACTCAGCCAATGCCGCGGCGACCACCTCCAGTATCGGTGTCACGCCTTCTGCGTAGCGATAGAGAAGACTTCGTGCGCGACGTACGGGGTGTGCGCGTGCTCTCTTCATTGTTGTGTGTGTTCCCGTACTATTTTTTTTGTTTTCGGGTCCTGCGTTCCCATCACATGTGGACGTTCTCTGTTCCCCTTCCTCCTCTTCCTCCTCCTCCCTTTTTCTCCCCTGTCCCCCCCCTGTCTGTGACGTAATCGTTGGGTGTTGCGCTGTCATGATGGATGTTGACTCGCTTCTTTTTTTTTTTTAGTTTAATTTTGTGTCTGTGTGTGTGTGTGTTGATGTGGAGCGTAGTGTATGTCTGTGGCGTGTGGTATGGTGGAAACACCACTCAAAGGTGTGCCCGTTACTTCCCTGATGGCGGTGGCGGTGATTAGGATGCCTCTTTAAGCGTTTATTAAGTACATCTCTTTCCCTATCTATATCGTTGTTTGCTTGTGTGTGTGTGTGTGTAGCTTGCGTGTGCCTCTCCCCTTGTCCTCTTGTCCCCTCTCTTTGATGTCCGTGTGTGCTTGCTGGTTTCTCCCTCGCCCCATTTTTGATGGGGCTCTCCCTCTGTACTCGCTTCCCCCCTTCCCCCCCTCCCCCGCGAACTTTATATGGGGAGGGGGCCGAGGTTTTTCTTTTTTACGATATAAAGGGGGGGGGAGCGGTACACCGAGAGCGAGAGATTCAGACACACACACACACACACGCACACACACACATACATGCAGTCACAGCCGTAGGGGCAGAAAGAGAGAGAGAGGGATGGCGGGGGGTATGCTCGTTGCATTCGTTGACTCCACCCCTGACACACATACAGTCTCACTTTTATTTTTAGAGCGACAAGAAACATCACCAACATGAACAGCGTGCCCTGCCACACGTGTTGGGGGCTGTCGACCGGTGCACACGCATTTGCGCACCGATGCGCCTTTGGTGTGAGGGTGCAGAGGCGGGTTCCATCTCACTTGGGGTGCGTGTATGGGGCGTCCGTATGTGTGCACGTGCGTGGGCAGGTGCGCGCATATGAACGCCTCCCATGGTAGAACAATCCCATGGGCCCTCCTCATCTCTTTCCCTCCCTCCCTTACTTCTCTCTCTTACACGCACACGTGTGAGTTGACTTTACCGTTTCCCCGCGAACGCCCCCCACCTCTTTCTCGCTCTCCATGCCCCTCGCGCCGTGGCGCACCCGCAAGAAACGAAAGAAACGCAACACCGCAGACGCAAGGCAACGTGCACAAAGGAAGAGGAATCGCCTCTCGGAGAAGCAAACCGAAGGCAGTAGACAAGTCCAAAGAGGAGCACGCCACCGTACGCATTATCGTTATAGGCATTATCGGTCGGCCCCCGCCGCCAAGATTCTCAGGGCCCCCCTTTTTTTTTTGTGTGTGTGTGTACTCTTTCCCTCCGTTGCCTGTGAGAATGCTCAAGTTTTTTACAGAGAAGGCGAATCACCAGGCCCTCAAGGCCGTGCTCTGCGCTATATTTGTGAAGAAGCCTCTGGAGGTGATTCTGGGCAGCACCTATAGTACGCCGTACCTTCAGCTGCCGAAGTCGAGGGCGCTTTTGTACAGCTGCAATGAAGCGGCGCGTCTTCTCTGGAATACGCACGCCGTGCCGTCGCCTGCCGACAACTCACTTGAAGGAGAAGCGGAGTGGCTCGAGTGGGAGTCGACGGTGCTGACGCCAGCCTTGACCCCCCTCTACACACAGCGACGCATCACAACCGAGGCTGAGCTTGCACTGAAGAAGCTTGACTCCACCATAGAGGAGCACAAGGGCACCGTGGCTGTGAAGGGGTCCCCGTCTTCCAAGTCTTTCCTGGTCGACGGTGTCCTCTTCGCATCCCTGCTGCCTGCTCTGTGCGAAGGTGGGCTTCTCCCCCAAGCGCAGGCGGAGGGGGTGCCAAATTTGGTGAAGTGGTTCCAGGCTTTCCAGGCCGAGCACGCGGAGTTGATTGCCTCTGCTTTTGACGTGCTGTCGGTGCAGGAGTGCGGCGACTTCTTTCGGGTTCTGCAGACGTACGAGGTGAGTCCCAAGAAGCAGAAGGTCTTCTTCGCCACGACACCGATCTACTACGTGAACGCGTCCCCACACATCGGCCACGTCTACAGCACGCTCATCGTCGACGTTCTCGGTCGCTATCACCGAGTAAAGGGAGAGGAGGTGTTTGTGATGACAGGCACGGACGAGCACGGCCAGAAGGTGGCTGAGGCAGCGGCGAAGCAGGGGATATCGCCGATGGACTTCACAACGAGTGTGTCGAATGAGTTCAAGCAGTGCTTCAAGGAGATGAATTATGACATGAACTACTTCATACGCACGACGAACCCGACGCATGAGAAGCTGGTGCAGGACATATGGAAGAGGCTGGAGGCGAAGGGTGACATCTACCTCGGCAAGTATGAGGGCTGGTACTCGGTGAGCGACGAGTCATTTCTGACGGCGCAAAACGTGACGGACGGTGTAGACAAGGAGGGAAAGCCGTGCAAGGTCAGCCTGGAGAGCGGTCACGTGGTGACGTGGGTGGAGGAGGAGAACTACATGTTCCGTCTTAGCGCGTTCCGCGAGCGACTCCTGAAGTACTTCCATGACCACCCCAACTGCATCGTCCCGGAGTTCCGTCGCCGCGAGGTGATCAAGACGGTCGAGAAGGGTCTTTTCGACTTATCCATCTCCCGAAAGCGCGAGTCCGTCTTGAACTGGTCCATTCCAGTCCCCGGTGATGAGCGGCACTGCATCTACGTGTGGCTGGATGCTCTCTTCAACTACTACACTGGCGCCCTCACCCGTGTCACGGCCGACGGCACCGAGACATTGGACGAGGAACACCAGACACTTAACCGGTGGCCCGCCGACGTGCATGTTGTCGGCAAGGACATCCTCAAGTTCCACGCCATTTACTGGCCCGCTTTCCTGATGTCTGCGGAGCTGCCTCTGCCAGAGCGGCTGGTGTCGCATGGCTGGTGGACGAAAGACCACAGGAAGATCAGCAAGTCGCTCGGCAACGCGTTCGACCCGGTGGAAAAGGCAAACGAGTTTGGCATCGACGCGCTCAAATACTTCCTGATGCGCGAGTCGAACTTCCAGGATGATGGTGATTACAGTGACAAGAACATGGTAGCCCGCCTGAATGGAGAACTCGCCGACACACTTGGCAATTTGGTGTCGCGCTGTGTGGCGCCGAAGATCAACGTGAAGGGTGTGTGGCCGGAGCCTGCAGAGTACAACGACGGCGACAAGACGCTGATCGCCTTGCTCAATAACCTGGCTGGCACGGTGGATCACTATTACTGCTTGCCTGACATCCAGCACGCGTTGATTGCTATCTTTGACGTGCTCCGCAGCCTCAACGCCTATGTGACCGAGAACGCGCCATGGAAGCTGGTGAAGACGGACACGGCGCGCCTCGGCACAGTGCTGTACGTAACGATGGAGGGGCTACGCATATGCACCATGTTCCTGCAGCCAGTGATGCCGCAGAAGGCGAAGGAAATTATGGACGCGCTCGGGGTGCCGGAGGCCGAGCGCATAGGCATGGAAAACTACGGATTCGGTATTGTGAAGCCGGGGACGAAGATTGGTGGGTTGGCGGAAGGCCAGGTCATCTTCCAGAAGGTGACACTCTCGGCCGAGGAGGGGGAGTGCGGTTCCAAACGACAGTAAGAAAGACACGTAGGTTCCTCCGGCCTACCGCTGCGCGCTTCACCACCGCCGCACACGCGTGGGCCAGGCAGCGGGTTGTGCGGTGATGAGGCAACATTGACTGCTATGCTTGCGAGCCCTTCCCTTCGATATATATATATATATATATATATATATAACATCCATCCCTCCCCCGAATAATAAACATCGGGTGAAAGGGGTAATTGTAACTTTCTCTTGGGAGGCTGAGTGATGGTCTCCACC
The DNA here is from genome assembly GCA_033953505.1 of Leishmania tarentolae. NCBI lineage: Eukaryota > Euglenozoa > Kinetoplastea > Trypanosomatida > Trypanosomatidae > Leishmania > Leishmania tarentolae. The sequence goes on from CP119845.1 coordinate 259,370, forward strand.
ACGGTAACGTGATGTGAGTCACACGACTCATGCCCAAGCAGGGTAGACAACAGTGAGGTGAGCGCTGCATCATCTGACATGCTACAGAGGTGGTGTTATGAGAGAAGAAAGCGCATAAGTGCGCATGTGTGCCGGCCTCAGCTCGTTCTCTCTCTCGTATCTCCCTCTCATCCCGCTGTGATGACCAGTAAAGGGTGGTGGTGGTGGTGGGGGGCGAACACGCACACACCTCTAAGCATGGGACAGCTCAGCATCTACTCTCGCTGAACGGGGGAGCCAGGCGGCTTCCCCCCACCCCCTGCCAAATGCCAGAGCTACTTCTGGCAGTGGCAAGGCCAAGCACCAAAGGCCTGGGGGAGGCCAGAGCGATGCATCGCTGCTGATGATGTCAGCGAGGTCTTGGGTGGCGCTGCGTGGGAGTGACTCGCGACAGTGAGCACATGTGTACCACGCATATGATGGGTAAGAGGGTCATGGGGACTCGAGTGCCCCCCACCCCCGGCACTCGCACTGCCGGCTGGTGTGTGGGGTGCCTGTGTGCCATAGAGACTGGGAGGCACCTGGGGTGGCGGCTTGCATGACGTGTGCGTCTGCGAGGCGACCTGCGAAGCGCGGGCTATGGGCAGGATTGGAGGCACGTGGCCGTGCTCCCAGATGACTGGGTGGGCGTATTGCTGTAGCGCGTGTGTGCCTACGGCTGCCATCGCACCCACCGACGCTGGGCCTGTGACAGAGCTGTGGACGGGGAAGGTGGTAATAATGCTGAATGGATGCTGTACAGAGGCGCAATGGGCGGGTGTGGAAAACGAAGGATACCTCGTTCTGGGCCTTTGCACGCCTTCGATGGCTGAACTGGACGAATGCGTCTGTGATTCTATTTTTGCCATCCGTGTGACGCATCTCTGATTTCGGTTTGTTTTTCTTGTTCCTGTGCTCATGCGACTGCTTTCTTACACGCTCTAGCTCTCACACACACCTACACACATGCACACACGGATGCGGGCTGCTGTGCTTGGTGTGAGTCGATGCCCTCCTCACGCCTGTCTTTACTCTTTCTTTTCTTTGTGTGCGTCCGTATTCGAGCTCGTAACGGCAGACTAAGCGAGAACAAAGGAACGCGGAAACGGGAAGGGGGGGGCACCCATGACGGGAGAAGCACCGCTAGCTTGCACACACTCAAGGCTGAGACCAGAGGTTTTATGACACATACCGTTGCTTGGAGCGAGCTCAATTGTGTGCACTGTTGTATATAAATATATACACGCGTGTGCGTGTGTGTGTATCTGGTCGTGTGCTTGGAAAAGTGTGCACGGATGGACGACTTCCATGTCTGCACCGCCCCTAGCGATGCTCAACCCCACCCCCTCTCTCAGTCACTGACTGCCTTTCTACCTACTTATCCACAGAAAAAGAAAACAGAGTTGTATGCGACATGATTGCCATGTCTTCCGCCAAGCGCCTCCCCTCTGTGTGAGTGATCGGTGCAGTGGCGTGTGCGAACGGAGCACACGAAAAAGGCGGAAATCGCCACGACAGCGCGCGGTGCGTGGACGTTATCCCTTACACCATGCGTGCCGGCGTTTCCAAGGTCCCTCCTTGGCTTCCGTTCTTCCTCTCCCCACATCCCTGTTGCTATTCCTTCTTCCAGCTTTTCCACAACTCGAGCTTCCGGCGCTCCACTCCGGCTCTCAAACGGTAATGGGGCCGATTTGCACAAACGTTGCACGCACGAAGAGACACGTAATGTGGGCGTCTTCGCCGCGCAATGCGTAGGTGTGCCTGCCACTGGGATGAGGGGGGGGGCACGATGTGCCGATCGTAGAGTTTTGCAGCGTTGTTACCGGACAAATTCTCGAACTGCTGCGGTGTCTGAGCTGCCAGGTTCCACGGAGTCAAGAATTTGACACTGGCGCACGTTGTATCGCGAATGTCCAGCACGACCATTCCACTACGCCGTGCCGGAGTGCTGTGACGCTACGCATCGAGCGGAGTGCACGTCACCTCCAAGGCTCCGATGGGCGTGTGGGACTCCTCGTGTGCAGGCACAACGCACTGGAATCGTACTTCTGGCAGCACTTCGATAGCCAGTCAGCTCACTCTTTAAAGCAGGCCACTCGATCGTGAAGCACCGCACGTGTGCACGACTACCTACAACTACTGCAGCTCAGCCCTCCATCTCAGTACATGCGCACCGGGTAATTGGCCGATGCAGCCCTGGAGCATGTCCCTGCTTTCTCTCTTATGTGCAGGCGCTTTCGGCTTATAACCGAAAGCAGTTGCCCAGAGAGGTGACGCGCTCGCCTCGTCTTCTCTCTCTACTCTTGCTGTGTGCAGGGTACCCTGGGGACGCGAGTTGCTTTCGTAGCGTGCTGATGCAGCGGTACGCCTGTGTGTGTGTGTGTGTCTGTGCGTGTGTGTGTGTGTGTGTGTAGGCACCGCACGTCAGTAAAGGTGATATGCGGGGATTGGCTTCAACACGTGAAAAGATGCAGAGCCCTACGCACACGCACACGCACACACACACACACACACGCACACACACGACCGCTGCTGTTGCACTTCAGCGAATTGTGCCCTCTTCCTGCTGCTGAAAGCGGAGAAAGAAGCAACAACAACAGTACAGACCGAGGGGAGAGGAAGCGATATGTGTGACGGTGCAGATCATTCTTCTGGGCACGCTCAAGAGTGGCCACTGAGGACATCACTCGCACAGCTTCTCCCTCTGTTTCATTCTCTTACAGCCACACCACTTTGCTGCATCTCAGCTAACAAAGGCACACGACATACAACTTATGCAGCGGCAGCAGGCGTAGGCCTGCAAGTCGCCGCACATATGCCCTCTGAAAACAGAAATCAACGGTACCGACCTACAGCGCACATTGTTATGAGAGAACGATCGAAGCAGGGTGTGCTGGCCCTTGTATGGGGCATGCACCCGTGCGCGATCCTGTGTGCAATGCGTCTGCACTGCATTATTGCTGTATCCCATGTCATTGATGTGTGCTGGTCATCCCTTCTTCTTCTTCCCTTGCTTCCCTCCTTTATTCCATCTATCTCTTCCCTCTCCTTTTCCCACCGGTCCTCGACTCGTGCGTCTTTCTTTCCTGTGGCCTGCTTTTCTTCCTTTGCGTATGTTGGGACAGCTGAGAAGCGCTCCGCACGTCTCACCTCTTCTCCTTTCTCTTCCTCTCCTGTGGCTGCATGCGTGTTTGTGTGCGTGCTTTCTAGGCTTGCAACACTACTCACTGTCTTCCTCGAAGCGACACACACACACACACACACACACGCACGGGCAGACGAACTAAGGAACACTGAAGAGAGTGCCAAGCGAGCAGAGAGACGCTCTCACATCCTTCCCCTTCTCCTCTCTAACCGCCCCCTTCCTCCACCCCTCACACAAGCACACGCACTACTTCCCCCCCCCTCCCCTCTCCCTTGCCTCCCTCCCCCTACGCCACGCACAGACGAGGTCCAGGCGGGGGACCGACGCCAAAAGGGAAATTATCAACAAAGGAAGCGAGCCGAGGCCCACCAGAAAAGTCGTCGAGGAAGAGCACAAAGCACACACACACACCAACGGCATAACTAGGTATGCCGCCTCGCATGCATCGCGGTGGGGGCGGCCAGGGCCCCGCCCCGCAGCAGCAGCAGGCACCGCCTCCACAGCAGCCTCAACAACAACAGCAGGCGCCACCACAGCAGCAGCAAGGTTACGGTAATGGCACAGGTGGGCCGCAGTCACATCTGCACGTTTTTCATCACCACACCGGCTACAATGACGTGGGCCGCGGCGGAATGCCGCCACCGCAGCACGGCGCCAACAGCGGAGCAAACAACATGGGCAACATGATGTATGGTGGCGGCAATGGCGGTGGCAACGCTCCAACGTCGCCGGTATACGGCGGTGGCGGTGCCGCTTACGGCAACAACAAAAGTAGTATTCCTCCCCACATGATGTCTCCATCTCCGCACCCTCAGATGGTGGGGATGGGGAACGAGTACGCCCCACGGATGCAGACGTCTCCCTATCCCCAGCAGCAGCAAGGTGGTGGCTCGAGCACGCCGAATAGCATCGGCCGCCGCGTCCGCACACCTGGGCCATCAAACATGGGTCAACAGCCTCAGCAGCAGCAGCTGCCTCCTCCACCGCCGCAGCAACCGTACTACGGTGGCAATCAGGGTGGAGGGATGGGCTACAATCCGAATATGCGCGGCTCTGCCCCACCTCCGCCGCTGCCGCACATGGAGCCGTCGCCGAGCTTCGTCAATAGCGCGCCGCAGCAGCCACAGCCCGGAATGATGCGCGGGGATGGCGGCTATGGCCCGGATGTGGACAACAGTCCGCCGCCGCAGAACAACGGTTATCGTGCTGGCCAGCCGCCTCCGCCGCAGCAGCAGCACCAGCAGCAGATGCACATGCAGTCATCTCCCATGCAGCCGCAGCACTACCAAGGTAACGGTGGCTACGGCGGTGGCGGTGGCCGTGGGATGAGTGGTGGGATGCAGAACCCGAATATGCAGATGCAACCGCATCCACAGCAGCAGCACATGATGGGAGGCGGCGGCAGCGCACCGAACAGTTCAAACCGTGGCATTATGGGGCCAATGGGGGGCAACAAACACATGCAGCAGGGACCACCGCCCCCACTGCAGCAGCAGCAACAAGCAATGCCGCCACCGCTGCAGCAACAGCAACCTGGCATGAACAGCAATTGGGGCTCGCCGCAGCCGCCGCCAACACACATGCAACCGAATGCGTCTCCGCCGCCGCAGGGGCAGCCACAGATGGGCGGAATGCAGTACGGCGGTGGTGCCCCGGTGCCGATGGTGGGCCGTGGTCGTCTTCCTGGCGCGCGCATGGGTGGCGGCGGAATGGGCCCGATGGGGAACAACATGGGTGCTCCGCCACCACCACCGCCACAGCAGCAGCAGCAGCGTCAGCCGCCACAGCTGCCGAATATGATGGGTGGTGTTGGCGCCCCGCAGCAGATGCCGGGCAGCGGCAACATGAACCCGCAGATGATGATGCCGCCACCACCGCAAGGTGGACAGGGCCCCATGATGCAGCAGGGCGGCGGTGCCCCAGGCATGTACGCTGGTGGCATGGATGCCAACATGATGGGTGGGATGGGTGGCCCGCCGATGCCGGGGTACATGGACGCTGACCCGCGTGGCGATCTTGCCCCTCAACAGACCCTCTACGAGTTCCTCATGGAAAAGCGGCTGCTGCGCAAAACAACGCTTGACACTTTCTTCCCTGAAGGCTACAACCCGAAGTGCGACAACCGCATCACAATTGCAGTGGACGGCAACTACATGGTCACCAATCTCCGCGCGCAGCTGCAGCGCACCGACCCGCTGTGGTTCCTTCACTCCTGCCTGCCCGACTGTCTGCTGTCGCTTGTGCACAAGCACGTGGAGCAGATGCGTGCTCATCACCTGGAGCCGCTATGGGTACTGAATGGTATTAGTATCAACGGCGATGTGGAGGCGTTCCTGCCGAGTCCTGACGAGCTGCACTCGCGTGATGCGGTGTGGGCGAAGCTGAACGAGGGCATCGAGCTTCCAACGCAGGACGAGATCACTGAGGCCTTCGAGACGTCGTCAGCCGTCGGTGAGGATGTGCTGCGGGCCATTCAGCGCTTCTTGCGCACGGAGGAGAACGTGGTCTGCGTGACCGCGCCATTCCTCAACTGGTGCCAGATGTGCACCCTCCACAAGGAGGGCATTGCACAGCTTCTGATGGGCCCTCCGGAGATGCTAATGGTGCCCTACGACGACATGAAGGTGATTGCTGAGGTAAACCTGCAGACAAGCGAGGTGGCCTACTACAACCGCGATGAGGTGCTGCGCGAGCTGTTCCCGCGCTATGTGACCGAGACGTCAACCGCCGCGGCCGGTGATCGTTTTCTCGATTTTGGGTTGCTCATCGCCTCGCACCCAGCCATCACAACCGCGCACGCGAGTGTACAGCTGTCGACGCAGAGCATCTACGAGGAACTGTCGACGGCGCACCCGAACTTCAACACCCTTCGCGAGTTCATCGATCAATACGAGTACCCGCAGAACCAGAATGAGCGCCCTAATCTGGAGAAGCTGAAACACTCAAAGGGGCGCACGTACATTCAGTACAGTCCCGTCTTTTCCAATCAAGTTACTTCGGAGTCTTCCCTCGTGTACTTCAAGCGCATCCTAGACCCCAGCCTGACGAGCGCGAACATGCCCAACAACCTGTCTGGTGTGTTCGGCTACCTCGTGCCGCTGTCCCTCTTCTACTTTCAGTTCACCGGCCTGCTCTCGGTGACTCTTATGACCGCTGTCACCCAGCTCTACATCCGTGATGAGTTCCCCGTTGCCGACACAGAGGAGTACCACCACTTGCTGCACCCTCTCATGGCACTGCGAGGGCAGATCATCTCGCAGATGGTCTCTCGCATCAAGGCGGATGCGCACGGCCAGCGCCTCGGCAAGATCTCATGGGTTCGGTGGTTTGACTCGATTCTCATGAGCGTGCTGCCGCCCGATCGTCTCATCGTGTTGGACGAGTGGAACCTCAAGGACTCGCCAGAGCTCGCCAGCGTGCCGGATGACCAGCTGGAGAACATTGATATGTCCATGGTACTCTCCCTCAAGTCGTCGGTGATGTGCATCCCGGCGCCGCGGTTGCCGGCGAACGCGTCCCCTCGTGATGCGCCGATCTTGTACCATGGCAAGAAGGAGACCTTTGCGATTTTGCTGAAGACGTTCGACTTTGTTGGCTACTTCTCTCACTCGGCGAATCCGACGGATGGCGCTGAGTCGGTGCAGGAGCCGGTGCCGGAGCCGGTGCAGGCGATGGTACAGGGCCAGCCCGCCCCCAACGATCGAAACAACGAACCGGACGGCGGCAAGGGCGACCTCTCCGACGGCTCCTCGGAGCAGAACGGAAGCGGGCAGCGTATCTTCTTTACAGCGTACCTTAGCATCTCCCTTGAGCACTGCCCACAGGAGTTCCAGTGCGCGCTAGTGCGCTTTACCGAGCTGGTGCGCGTCAGCACCATCAATTCTATGGCCTTCACCTTTGCCGACACCATCGAAGCGCAGCACGACGAGGACGCTGCGCTGGCTGACCCACCAGAGGTGCTGCTCGCAACGCGCATTGCCTGCCTTGTGTCAGTCCCGTATCACCAGAAAACGGAAGAGGAGTCTGAGTTTGAGTGGGCCCCGGTGTACAGCCGCCAGCTATGTGCTTTCACTGTCATGTCGCGCGTCATGAACCGCAGCTTGCGAGTCTTGACAGAGACTATCGCTGCTGCGCTGTTCCTTTCCGGATTTAGTGACTGCACTTTGGAGGACTACGACAGTATGGCGCCACTGCTCCCCTTTGGTGACGTGCCCAGCTCACTCGGCGGCCTTCTCTTGCACTACGTGCTTGTCTTTCCGCCCGACTACGAGGCGAATTGCCAGACGCCGGAGGAGCGCTGCCGCCTCCTGGAGACAAAGTTCAAGGCAATTCCGAACATCCAGGTCCAGCTGCGCCGCGTCATGGAGTTCACCTTTCACGCGCTTTACCTGCTCAACGTGTACATCCTGAGGGACCCGAGCATTGTGAGCTCGCCGGAGCTCGTTGAGACTGACGTCGTTGCGAACGCTCTCAATCTGCTGCACGAGAAGTGGGTGCTGCACCTTGACGGCCCGGCCCCGGAGGATGTGCATGGGGACTTCCAGTTCGAGTAGAGAGAGGAAATGCGAGGGGGGGGGAGGAGTTGGTGGTCCTGTGCTGAGCGACTTCTTGTTTCTCACAGTGCGAGGATGACAGAGGAGAGGGAGAGTACCGTGAACTGGGAGGAGAGGAGGAGGCCGCCGGCGTGACGGCTGGAGGAGGGGGTGAGGACGTTAACACGCCTCCCTTTCTCCTTCCTCTTGTGGCCCCTTCTTTGCACATCAGCGCTAATGCAGTGGCGACTGAGTCTCCTACCTCTTCTTTGCTGTCGTTTGCTCATTGGCTCGTTTTCTTTTTATAGGACTAGTTTTAGATCTCACCATTGGGCTAGCTGTGCGCGCGCGTGCATGCGACCGAGATGGGTGCATGTGAGCTCAGGGTGTGGGTACATACATCGACCTTGATGCTATTCTTTGTCTTGTCGAGCACATCATTCCGCTTTCCCTCCCTTTATCCCTCCCCCTTCCCCCCCGCGCGCTCACATACACGCAGACACATCACATCTGAGGCCGTGTGTGTGTGTGTGCTGCTTTCTCTGCCAGCTTCTTTGAATCTCTCCCCTCTCACATGTGCCTTTCCGCGCCTTTTCCACCGTCCCTCATCTTTGGTTCCGCCGAGTCTCCTGATATGCACGCCCTCTTCGCTGCCCCCCTCCCCCTTCCCACTTCTCTCCTTCACCAGCGATCGCAAAACGCAAGGATAGGAGTAGCATTCTCGTGAGAAAGCCGATGCGCCGTAGCAGTGGCAGCGGCGGTAAAAATGGAAACCGCAGGCTGTCCCACGACTATTCTCCAGTTGTTGTCCCTCCCCCCGCCCCCCTCACCCGTACCTCACGCACGTGCGCACACACAGGAGTTCTTCTTCGACCTCTTCTCAAATCATATGACGAAAAGCACGTCGACGAAGCGAACAGCCACAGCACGTGTGTGTATGTGAGTGTGCATTGGTGGGGAGGGGGAGGGGGGGGGAAGTAGTTTGCGCACAGCGTGAACATTGGGGATGGATTAGGGGGGCGAGGGCGCAGTGATGCAGCAAACGCGGTGAGGAGGCGCTGCTGCGGTGAATGGGAGGCGGGGGTGGGGCTCCGTTTCTCTCTCTGTGGCGTTCGTGCTTTCGCATCTGCCCCCCCCCCTCCCTCCTTCCCTCCCCCTATTTGTATCGGGCTGTTTGGTTTGCCCATCGGGTCTCTATTTTCCGTTATACTCCGTTCTCCGAGGGTGACCCATGTTTGCTGTCGGTGTGTACTCTCCTCCTCCTCCTCCTTGCGTTCAATGCGTTGGAAGTGAACGGAACATGGCTTCATGCGCATTGGTGGGCGCACGTGAGTCGGGAGAGGAGGAGGAGGAGGGGGGGGACGGGCGAGCACGTGCGTGTGGCCTTGCCAATGGCTGATAGTTTTGGATGACTCTTTTTTTTTTGTATTTCTTGGTTTCTTACCGGTAGTTGCGCATGGTGTTTCTGTAGCGTTGTGACTCCCTGCTCCGCCCCCCCCCCCCTCCCCTCCCCTCCCCTCCCCTTGCCGGTGGTGAGGCGTTCGCCGGGAAGTGGTGGCTGTGGTAGTGAGGGTGCCGGGGGACAGTGAAGGCATGAGATGAGGAGAGAGTCACCATGCGAAGAGGCGGAGGCGTGGGTGGCAAGAGGTGAAGATCTACGAAGAGAAAATAAAGGAGAGGGGGTGGGGGAGGGAAACGGCGGTGAAGGGCCTCTCTCCTCTCCCCTTCCTCTTTCTGACTCCCTCCTCCCTTTATGGACGAATGAGGTCAGCGACAGGGATGACTGATATGCGTAATGTAAGCACTCCCCTTTCTCCACTAAGCTCTTCTCATGTTCGGACCGAGAGAGAGAGAGCGAGAGAGAGAGAGGGTGCGTGTGTCAGCAGAAGTGACCTCCCAACCTCCTTCTCCACCTGTTGGAGTGACTTTTGTTGTGTGTGTGTTTGAATTGCTAGTGATCATTTATTTTGTTCCCCCCCACCCCGTCTTTCTCCTCTAACGACGTTCTCTTTTCCTGTTCTTTCCCTGGCGTCTATGTGTGTGTGTGTGTGCTCGTGCTTGGCGGCTGCGCCGTTGCTATTGTGTCCCTCACCTCTTTTGTTGGATATCTTCTTCCCTCGTGTTTGTGTTGGAGCAACGTTGTGTGTGTGTGTCTATGTGTCTGTCGGTGCGCGTGGGCGCCTTTCTTGTGCGTGTCTCCGAGCGGCTCGTTGTTGTTGGCGCTCTCGCTATTCACACAGGTGGAATTCTGTACGGCGGGGCCCCGTTTCTCTCTCTCGCTCGCTTTTCCACCTGTCTCCCGTGTAAGGGGGGCCCGAGTAAGTATTTGTGACTCTTCGTCTCTATCTCTCCCTCTTCCTCTTTCGTGGACGTCTGAGCTGGTACGATCCGCTCAGCGCGATGTGCGTGTGTGACTTGCTCGCTTTGTTATTATTATTTTTTTCCCTTTCTCAGCCTGTGCAGGTGCTCGTGAGAGCCGCGTGAATGTCAAGGACCGATGGTGGTCCTAGTGGATCTCGAGGGGAGGGTCTTGGACCTGTTCTTCTGTTTTTGGTATCCTTCTGCGTCTCTTTTTTTTTTAGTTCTCTTGACCCCGTCTCCTACTTTTCCCACTGGCTTGCTTGCTTCTGTGACACCTCCCGTCCCTTCGGGCGGGTATCGTCTCTTCCCGGCTCTCCCCGCGCCTTTGGTTTGTCTCTTTTCCTCACCGCTTCATCGCGTATGTGTCGTTTCAGAGGTCTCTCTGTCGGGTGTGCCTGCCAGGCGTGTCACACCCCTGCGCGCTCTCTTCTGGAAAGGCGAAGAGACACGACAAGACCTCTATGAAACGCAACACACCCACCCCCACACCCACACACCCCCGCACACACCCCCACACACGTGCATGCAGGTAAAAAGGAAAAGCTGAGGAATCACAAGCAGATTATATCCCCACCCGCCCACAAGGAAGAGCAATGATGGGAACCGTATGCATGTATGTGTGTGTGTGTGTGTGCGTCATGTGCGTGGGGTGGGCGGATGGGGCGGTGGCAGCGCTCCCGCTCACGCACTACAGCTCATCTTTACACTGCTGACCACATTCGCGTTCACCGCGCCCCTCTCCGTATGGGATCCGCTACATCCTCAGTGCGTGCACAGGCATTCAGCTCACCACACAGACTCACTGAGACAGGTGTATCAACACTCTCTACGCTTATCGTCGTCAAGGATGGCTCTCTCAGACGGCCTCTCTCGCTTTGAGTGATGTGCGTGGGTGTTTGTGTCGGTGTTGCCTATTACTGACTCCGCTCCCTTTGTCGTCATTTTCTCTTTTTTTGAGGGCACGATGGCCGGCAAGGGGGGGGGCGAACACGCACACACCTCTCAGCGCGTGACAGCTCAGCATCTACTGTCGCTGAACGGAGGAGCCAGGCGGCTTCCCCCCATCCCCTGCCAAATACCGGAACTACTTCTGGCAGTGGCAAGGCCAAGCACCAAAGGCCTGGGGGAGGCCAGAGCGATGCATCGCTGCTGGTGTCGGTGGCAAGGTCCTGGATGACGTTGCGTGGGAGCGACTCGTGACAGTGAGCACATGTGTACCACGCATATGATGGGTAAGAGGGTCATGGGGACTCGAGTGCCCCCCACCCCCGGCACTCGCATTGCCGGCTGGCATGTGGGGAGCCTGTGTGCCATGGAGAGTGGGAGGCACCCGGGGTGGCGGCTTGCATGACGTGTGCGTCTGTGAGGCGACCTGCGAAGCGTGGGCTATGGGCAGGATTGGAGGCAATGGGCCGTGCTCCCAGATGACTGGGGGGCGTATTGCTGTAGCGCGTGTGTGCCTACGGCTGCCATCGCACCCACCGACGCTGGGCCTGTGACAGAGCTGTGGACGGGGAAGGTGGTCGTGAAGGGGCGGTTGGACTTCACGTTGCGTGGGAGAGACGTGGATGCGTAGGAAGCGAGCAAGTCGTTACGTTCATGAGATCTCTCTCATTCTGTTTGTCTATTTATGTGTGTGCACGTGAACGCCTCTCTGCTCGCGTGAAGACTGTGCGTTGCTGCATGCGTGTCGATGCTGCTGCGTCCTTGTTGTCTGCTGTTGTTGCTCCTTAGTGCTCTTGGCGTTGCTGTCGTAGTTGTGGTGCGCCCTTCGTCTTTTGGGTCTCGCTCTCTTTTTCCTCTCCTCTGTGGCACATATGCATGTCATGGTGGGTAATGTATGCTGTTGTTGTTTCCCTCGTCGTATTGTTGTCATCACCATCTCTCTCTTTTTGTTTTCCTTGTCGTTGATGCGTTCGTCCCGCTGCGTATGATTGCTGTGGTTGCGGTAGTGACTGAGAGGGTGTCCATGGTTTGGCGGACTTGTGCAGGTGCGTATCAATAGATGTATACGCACCTGCACGTATTTCTTCTGTTGTTTTCTCTGGTACATTTTCTTTTTGTTTGATTTCTTTATCTGGTCCTCTGAAGTGTGCCTGTTGAGTCCTGCCCCGTCTCTGTCTCTCTCTGTGTGTGTGTGCGTGCGTGCGTGCTTTCTCCTCTTTCTCACGTTTGAGCTGCCCATTTGAATGGCTATGCATGTGTGCGTGTTTATACGCTGCGTATATTGTTGATGTTTATGGTTCTGCACGAGAGGGGTAGGATGGGAGAGGCAGGGGAAGGCAAGGAAAGGATCGTGTGAGGACACTTCTATGGAGCAGTGGATTTCATGATCGCCTTGTCCGAATTACATCCCCATCCCCACTTCCCGCTTCTCCCCTCCCCGTGCCGTCTGTCTCGCTCTGTATGTGTGTGTGTGTGTGTGTGTGTGTGTCTGCGTGTGGGTTGAAAGCGGCCCCCCTCCCCTTTCCCTTCCCCGATGCACCCCACTTATGTTTCTGGACCTTTCTATGAAATAACGCGCTCTCCAACACACCACTCCCCCCCCGTAATAAAGTATCCTTAGCCACGATACCAAACACTGACGCACAGGTACATGCAGACACGCACACACACACACACACACACACATACACAACAACTACAAATCAGTTTCGAAAAGATGGACAACCAGACGCACACACACACACACGCACGCACGCACGCAGCGAAGCGAAAGGGGAGCTGCGTGCGGCGTTGTGGCGATGCACAGCGAGAAGGTGAGCAACCCTCACCTACAACTGCCCATACGCACAAGCAGGCGAGACGAGTGAGAGAAGACGGGCAGTGTGCGCTTGGTGTCAGTTTGTGTGTCATTCTGCGGACCTGCGCTGTTGAAGGAGGTGAGTCTGGAACCAAGGTACACACTGGCGTAGTACATCCACCCCAAGGGGCTACACCAGTATCTGCCGAATTCTTGCCAGTGAAGCTCGCGCCCGTCATCGCTTTCACTCTTTCACCCTCAGTGCCACCCCTTTTTTTTGCTGTCCCCCCCTCTTCACGTCTTCGTAGCCTCCGCAACGACTCATGCGCGCATATGCACCTGTCTTCACCGCCTTACTTCCCATCCTCACGCTTCCGTCCTTCCAACCACCTCTCTTTGCTCTATTCTCTTGGTGTGGCACACACCCTACACATACACGTCCACACCCACACCCACACACACACACACACGCCATGTGACGCCGGTCTCCCATTCGTATGCCTCCCCATGCACCGTTTTTGTTTTGAGTTGCCCCTGACTGAGTTGCAGCTTCATTGGCAGCTTACTACTAGTAGGCGGTAGCTTTTCTTTCTGCTTTCTTCTGATTCTGGTTGCTGTCTACGCGTCTCGGTGCGTCGGCACCGAATTGCGCTCTTCATCATTTTTCTCTATTGTAGACGAGGTGTATGCGTGTGTGTGTGTGTGCTCTCTCCAAGAGGTGCGTACGTGCACGATCACATTACTCTGCCCTCCTTCCGCCCTGTCATTCCTCATGGAGCCCAAGAAGGCATCCGGTGAGCGCGGTAACTGCGTGCGTCTGGGCAAAAATGCGGATGTGATCTACAATGAGGCTGATGTTATTGGCCGCGGTCAGTTTGGTATTGTTTACCGAGGCGTCATACCCGCCTCCGGCACCGTCGTCGCCGTCAAGTTACTGCAGAATGTCCCCATGGTGTTCACACCAACCTCAGAGCATGGAAGTCACTCACGCCATACTGACCAGCATGAGAGAAAAGACAGTCATCCTGCTGCCTTCCCATCTTCGGGGCCGTCTTCCTCGTCGGCGGCCTCACCAGCCAAGCTAAGATCCCAAATGTGTCCGTCGGAGCTGGCGATCCTGTGCGACGTGCGCATCGACAACTGTCCCAACATCGTGCGTGTCATTTCTTTGTGGAGCAAGGTGCCGAAACCCCCGCGCAACGAGGCAAGCTGCTCGACGGCGTCGGCCGCGACGCCGCTTTTATCGTCGTCACCCTCCGCTGACAGTCGACCCTCCCGCATCTTTGTCATGGTAACGGAGTACTGCGAGGGTGGCGATCTGCAGCAGTTCATGAAGGCCCGCGGTGGTGCCCTACCCGCCCACGTTGCTCGTTCTTTCACGTACCAGCTCTGTAACGCCTTACTGACACTGAAGCGGCGCCGCATTGTGCACCGTGATGTCAAGCCTGCAAATTTGCTTCTGACCTCCACCGACTGCGAGGTGGCGACGCTAAAGCTGGCAGATTTTGGGATGGCCAAGGCTGCACCGGCACCAAAAAGCCTCAAGACAAGGCCGACCAGCGCCGGGGGTGACAAGGACGCCGGCCGCGAGGAGCCTAAGGAGAAGGACGAGCCGGCCGACTCTTTCTCCCCTTTGTTTCACTCGGAGATGGGGACACCGATGTACATGTCCCCGGAGCGGCTCGCCCTGCAGCCGTACGGCTACAAAGCAGATGTATACTCGGCTGGCATGGTGCTGCTGGAGATGATGCGTGGGTCATGTGTGCAGGTCAAGTGGGAGTCGCAGTTGCGCTCGGAGGTACCGCGGACGATCTGGCGGGAGCTACGGCAATACCCACCAGACGAAGTGCCCGCGTGGCTCGATCTCGTGCAGCGGATGACCTTGGCAGACCCAGCTCAACGGTACTCAGTAGAAGATGTGCTGCGCCACTCGTGGTTTCACGCGAAGGTGGAGCGACCGCTGTCGCCGCTCACGTTCCCACTGCCGGAGACGTCAGAGGGCGCCGGTGAGCGACAGCTGCAGCAGACTCGACTAGAGGCGGCTGCAACGTCCGCCGCTGGTTGCACCGGTGACGGCCGCCAGTCTTCCGCGCATGCAGATACGGACACCCTCACCGCAGCTGCTGCTCGTGCTCCTGGCACTGGAGGTGATGCGACGGCTCCCAGGCCACCACACCGCCACACGGACCCAACTGTGGGTGCTGGAGGAAAGGGCACCTCAGCTCCTGAGCCGTCGGCGTCTCCGTCCTCGGACGACGGCGAGGCGGGTGAGGGTACACAGCCAGCGACCGCGGTGGCTACTTCGTCAAAGAAGCACCGCAAGTCTCGCCCCGCAGAGCCTTCAAGGTGGACTGTGCTGGGCGTTTGCGCGGAGGTGGACACCGTCCACAATGTCGCCAACGGTGCCTACACTGGTCCCCCGAAGCCGGCGCTCGGAGCTGAGGGTGTGTCGTCGGTATTCACCACCCTGTCAAGTGCAGCGACGGCCAAGGCGTTCTCCCTGCCACCTGGGTGCGGCCCGCACATTATCACTAACGCTGTGCGCTCCTTCGTAGACGTGGTCTACCTTTACGTGCTCCAGGACGAGCTCAACGCGGCGCGTGGTCTGACACTGGTTTCCTACCTGATTGAGCTGATGCAGAACGGCTACGCGGCGTATCTGAAGTGCCTCGAGTTCCTTCGCTGCAACTGGCGCCATACAAGAGGGATGAACAGCTACACTCTCGACGGGCAGCGACTCGTGGTGCGCGAGGTAAACGCGCTTTACGGCGTGTGGCGGCAGCTGATGACACGCCTGCAGGGAGCGCAGGCAGTCTATATGGCGCGACTTCCATTGCGCATTGTTGACAGGGCTTCGACATGGAGACGGCGGCCGCTGGAAGCGTCTGGCATCAGTGGCGACGAGGCAGTGGACGTCGACGAAGACGAGGGGACTCCAGTGGCGATGCCCGTGGAGGAGGCGAGGGATGTGGATGTGAGCGATGCCTCCACCTCGTTTGAGAGTGATATGATGTCCGCACACCCAAGTGCCACATCCCTTTCGAATGCTGTAGCCGATGCGGAGGTGGCGGAGGGGTCAGGGGTGCCACTGCTCGCTGCTCCGCCTGCGCCGCCGATTTCGGAGAAGCTGCGTGTTTCTTCTGCCTGCGCACGTGCGGAGCAGCTCATCTTTGAACAGGCAGTGGAGTGCATTCAGTCAGAGGCGTTGTCGATGCTGATGGACTCGACGCCGCCGCCTGTTGCCGAGGACTTGGATGGGACGGATTGCCTAGAGGAGGAGGAGGCAACGGTGCGAGGGTACCGGAAGTCCACGACGCCGTCCCCTCCGCCGGCTCCGGAGTGCTTCTCCATGCCCGCTGACCGTACTATGCCTCCACACCGCGGCGTGGCGCTGCTGCGGGTGCTACTTCGGCGAGCGGTGCTGACGATCTCTGAGGTTGGTTTGGAGGAAAAGGGGTCTGGGTCAGCGCGCACGTCTGCCCCAGGACTCTTGCCTGCTGCTGCATCCACAGCTGAGCCGCTGCCCCATCTGGTGCCGCCACCGCCACTACACCCTATGCCGGTTGCTGCAGGCAGCGTCGGCGCTGGGGCTGCTTCCAAGCTCGTTTTTGTTGTCAAGGTGCCAGTATTTGATACACTTGATCGGGTAGATCTTCAGACAGTTGAAAACCTGCTGCACTCCGCGACGCGCGTGCTCAGCAGCACATACTTGTCGACAAGCTAGAGCGCTGATTTCCAGCGAGGGAATATGATGAGGAACGATGGCAAGGGGCATGAAGGTTTCTCCATCTGCATACCAGAAGATCATGCATAATCGCTGCTACGCGTTGCGTTCTCTCAACCGCCTGCCCACCACGATCACTATCCCACACAACGGAGTCGTCGTCGTTGCTCTTTCTCGTCCCTGGTCGCTGTGTTTTGCATGTGTTTCGGCGGCTCATATTCAAACGGAAAAGCTATCTTCAGACTGGGTGCGTGCGTGTGCGCGTGAGGGAGGAGTGGGAGAGAGAGAGAAGGGAAGAAGAAAAGGAGATGGGTGGGTCCGTGCACCAACCAGGCGGTGCGTTTCTTGCATCACCAACTCTCCTACCCTCCTACCCCTTCTCTACTACATCTCCTCTTGTGCAATTGAAAACACACGTGCATCCATACACGCGCATGTGTAGCCTGTGTACGCTTAATAGGTTTTACTGCCCTTTTCTTTGTTTGCCTTGTGCTGTTGTCTGCGGCCAAGCCACCCCCCTTCCCCTCTCTTTCTGTGTGCGCGTGTGCCGCTCGCCTTCCGTCTCCTCTTTTTTTTTTTTTTCGGATACGATTTCGTTGTTTACGTGGAGAGTTCGGATTTTGTTGTTCCAGCCTTCTGCACACCCACACGCCCACACACCCACGCCCACACGCCCACACGCCCACACGCCCACACGCCCACACGCCCACACGCCCACACGCCCACACGCCCACACGCCCACACCCATATGCACATATGCCCACCATTCCGCTTCACTTTTTCGTTCCCTGGTTTTCACTCGCTCGCCCGCTCTCGATAAGTGTTTGCTGTGCACCACAAAACGTGTATGTGTGTGTGTGTGTGTGTGTGTGTGTGTGTGTGTGTGTGTGTGTGTGTGTGTGTGCGTGTGTGTGTGCAGGTGGCGGCTGCGGGTAGGAGTGCGCTACTCCACGCACCCCTTTGGTCATCGCCACCGAGGAAGGGCGAACGCTCACACAAAACTTTTTCTCCCTTTTCATTGTGTCTGCTGTATATTTGTGCTTCTTGGATTCTTTATCACTTCGGTGGTGCGCTCAGGAACTCAAACGAAGGGCTGAAGCACACGCAGTTGCGTCGGGAATAGGCCGAGGAAGAGGGAGGAGGAGCAAGGAGGAGGGGACAGCGGAGGACACGGGGAGTCCGAAAGTGGCTACGTATGCCTCACTCTCTGTGCTTTTGCGGCGGTAGCCTTTCGCCACGCCCCTACACACACCATCACGCTTTCGCCCCCTTGCAAGCCCTCTTCTTCCTCGTTCCCCGCCAGTACTTTAACATGGGTACGAAAACGCAAGGGCCCCCGCACACATTGGTGGGCACCTGCCAATCATTGCGTGCCTGATTTACGGGTGAGTTTCCTGTGTGGCATGGAGAGCCACGTACAATATTGTGTCTAAGCTCGTGCATCCTTGCCTGCCTCTACCTCTGCCTCGTTTTGCACACTCCCCTTAGGCTTTATTATTCTTATTATTTTCCATTTGCCCATCCTCTTTCTCTGCGTGCGTGCGTGATGGCTGTGCATCAATGACACTCTCATCACCGTCATCGTTGTTTGTTGCACGCGCAGATGCACACACACACACACACATATATAGAGAGAGAGGGAGAGATCTCTCTCCCCTCTCTCTCTACGCTTATCGCACATCACGCCATGGCAACCTGGAACGCATGAGCGCATTTTCTACACTCTCTCATCCTTCTGGCCACTCCACACGGACTGGCCGACACACCCACAGGGGCAGGGGTGCACTCCCCACCTCCTTTTACTCTGTGACTATTTATTTGTTTAGTATACTGCAAACGGAGCAGGATGCGGCGGCAGCGGGTGCATCCGCCACCAAGCAGGGAAAATGTTTCCACAGCAACATAGCGTTGTCTACTCCGTACATAGAGAGAAGCACGACCAGATCTCGCATCATCGAAGGAGTCCACAAGCGGTAACGAAGCAGCATCACAACAACGGCCGTTAGTAGAGGAGGTAGTGAGTCACGGTCTCCTCGCTCTTGCTCTTTCGATTTACTTCTCGTTTTCTTGTGGCTGCTGTCGGACAACCCACTGCCAACGTCACCACGGATCGACATACACACACACACACGCACAGAGAAAGAGAGTATGATGCAGACTGTGTGTGTGCGCGTGCTAGATGCTCCCCTTTGACTATGGGGGCATGCAGTAACTGGACGGCCCCTTTTCGCGTGCTTCTTTCTGCTGCCTTCTTGAATATATATATATATATATATACATGTATATGTACGTACGTACGTATGTGTACGTGGATGTATATTGTGCACATGCTATATGTGAATTCTCGAAGACTTCGAGGAGGAACAGGGAGGAGGTGATGCACAGGCGCCCGTTTTTCACCATAAACGAAGGAATTGCCTACCTTGAAAGTCAGCGCGTGTGCGGTTAAATATTTTCGTACGCACGGCATGTATGCGCTCGTGGGCGCGGGTACGAGGAAACGCGTGACATCATCGAGGGGTGGGGTGTGCTGGATGCTCTGAGTCACCAAATGACTTACTGCCACCCCTGCTTCTTCTGCTCTCCTCCTTGCCGCTTCCCTCTCTTCGTGCTTGACCGCACCCCTTGCGTGAGCCCTGCCTGAACCCCATTCCTCCCTCTGCCTTCTGTATTTCATAACCTGGCGAGACGCGCTTTGCTGGTCAGCGCGTTTGAATATGCTCCCACTTTTCTGCCCTTCTCCTTCTTTTGCGCCTTTACGAGGCCGAGTGCCCCTTCTGCTCGATGCACCGGTGCTGCAACACACAACATGCGCGAACGCCTACTTGGGCTGTGATGCTCGTGCATGTGCATGTAATGTGCTTGTGGCACCTCCGTGTCTACGCGACAGCAGTTTGTATCATACAAAGAAAGTCAAAAGGAGAAAGCACAACAGTTACACGTACAACAGTACATACACTGCGGCCCCCAGCAACTCATCAGCGGCAAGTATATGTATGTATACGCGGACGTGGCGGTGGCTGCATCCTGCTGCTCCCATCTTTCTCGCTTTCCGTGTGTGCGCTCATCGTTATGGTGAGTGCGCGTGGGTGTGCAACCCCTCTTCTATTTTTCTCTGTTTCAGCGGCTTCTCAGGTTTCTGCGCTGTGTGGCTCCGTTGCGGCCTCTCCGCACTTGTGTGTCTTATCATTCGCGTCATGGCAATTTGGCTCTGTGGTTGCCGCTGGACTCCTTGGGTGCTACTGTAGTTGTTTCTCGCCCCTTCCTCACTCCACTTCTGCTTTCGTGTGTGTAAGTGTTCCCGTACTATCGTACTTCCTGTTGCCGCTGCCGCGCTCTTTCCCTTTGTATTGCATCTTGCCGTTTTCGCGGACCCGCCACACCCACACCCACACCCACACCCACACCCACATCCACACACACACACGCATACACGCATACATACGCCCCCATCCTATTCTTGTCGTGTAGCCATCATCTCCACCTGAAGCAGTGGGGTACATACGGCATAGTAACGGCAGTTGGCGATCCGTTCTACTACAGCAAACCCGCTGGGTCGTAACGTGGCACCTCCGCTTTCACTCGCACCAGGTCAGATGTCCTCTGTACACGCTTCACTATTGGGCAGCGGTACGTCGTCACTGCAACACGTCACCGCTCTCGCTGAGATGACGAGCCCCCCGTATCGCCACCACAACACTTGCGATAGTAGCGTTCATGGCGAGAAAACCTCGCCGTTGTATCCGCCTCTTTCTTCTGAGCGAGAGGAGGCTCTACGATCGAAGGGCCGTCAGCTGCTCGATGAGCACCGTCGTCAGGTGGCCGAGAATGGCTTGCCTTACACCGCTGAGGAGGTAGCCTCCCTGCAGGAACGAGGAAGAGATCTGTTGCGCTCCGCACGAGAAGCTGCGGCTGCAAACGGCGGGTACCATGTACCGGTGTCAATGCTGAGCACTGCCGTGCGCATAGCGGCAGAGAAGCAGTATCATTCCACATTGAATAGTGACCCCCCTGCTGGGAGCGTCAACGATGACGGGAGCGGTGCAACGCAACCTGCTTCAGCACCGGCGCAGCTTCCACACACGAGCGCAGCCATGCCGTCTCCACCGGCTGCAAAGCCGGGAGTCACCGCTGAGGGAGGGGTGGCGCCACCATGTGAGAGCTCGGCCTCCATCGACGCGACAGCAATACTGTCGTCATCCTCGCCGATGCAGGAGGACCTCCTCGCAAAGGTTCAGTGCCTTCAGCGCGTGGTTGAGGAGCAGCAAGCGCAGCTTCACACACTGAGGTCGTCTTCCGGAGCCACGGCGGAGGAATCGTTCACCAAGAGTCAGGTGGACGCTTTCAGGGACACATTAATACAGCAGTTTAACGAACACATGGCCCAGTGCGAGAAGGCGAATCAGGTTTACTGGACGCAGGTCACCAGCCAGCACCAAGCGGAGGTCTCAGCCTTGAAGCAGGAGTGCGCCACGTACCAGAGCCGTGCGGCGAAGGCTGAGGCTTCCGCACAGGCTCAACAACTGGAGCGGGATGTAGAGAAAGCGAGCATCAGTGCCCTTGATGCCCTTCAACTCGATGTAAACCGCCTCGAGGCTGAAGTCGGACTTGCTCGACAGCAAGCCGCTGAGGCGGAAGAGGCTAAAGACGTTGCCCAGGCGGAGACTGCTGTTCTCAGGGAAGCTCTGCAAGAGCAGCGTCTCCGCCTGACCCAACTCGAACAACACGTTTCGTACACAAACAATCAGCTTCAGGATGCCCAAAAGGAGGCTGAGCATGCCGCCCGCACCTCTGAGACCGCGTTGAATGCGGCTCGCCTTCAGATTACCCAACTTCAGGCGGAGCTAGAAGCTGTGCGTTCACAGCTTCGTGACACCACTGCTGAACTGCAGGCTACCCGAGAGAGCGCTGCCGCTGCGCTACGCACGCCCAGTGACGGGAACCCGTTCGCCGACGCCGAGGATCCGTGCGGCGGCCCGCTGGGCGCTGCTGCACCGTGTGTGGACGACGGTGCACTGGATGCTGCCCGCCAGAGGATCGCGGAGCTGGAGGCCGCGCTGGAGGCCGCGAATGCTGAACTGCAGGCTACCCGAGAGAGCGCTGCCGCTGCGCTACGCACGCCCAGTGACGGGAACCCGTTCGCCGACGCCGAGGATCCGTGCGGCGGCCCGCTGGGCGCTGCTGCACCGTGTGTGGACGACGGTGCACTGGATGCTGCCCGCCAGAGGATCGCGGAGCTGGAGGCCGCGAATGCTGAACTGCAGGCTACCCGAGAGAGCGCTGCCGCTGCGCTACGCACGCCCAGTGACGGGAACCCGTTCGCCGACGCCGAGGATCCGTGCGGCGGCCCGCTGGGCGCTGCTGCACCGTGTGTGGACGACGGTGCACTGGATGCTGCCCGCCAGAGGATCGCGGAGCTGGAGGCCGCGAATGCTGAACTGCAGGCTACCCGAGAGAGCGCTGCCGCTGCGCTACGCACGCCCAGTGACGGGAACCCGTTCGCCGACGCCGAGGACCCGTGCGGCGGCCCGCTGGGCGCTGCTGCACCGTGTGTGGACGACGGTGCACTGGATGCTGCCCGCCAGAGGATCGCGGAGCTGGAGGCCGCGAATGCTGAACTGCAGGCTACCCGAGAGAGCGCTGCCGCTGCGCTACGCACGCCCAGTGACGGGAACCCGTTCGCCGACGCCGAGGACCTGTGCGGCGGCCCGCTGGGCGCTGCTGCACCGTGTGTGGACGACGGTGCACTGGATGCTGCCCGCCAGAGGATCGCGGAGCTGGAGGCCGCGCTGGAGGCCGCGAATGCTGAACTGCAGGCTACCCGAGAGAGCGCTGCCGCTGCGCTACGCACGCCCAGTGACGGGAACCCGTTCGCCGACGCCGAGGACCTGTGCGGCGGCCCGCTGGGCGCTGCTGCACCGTGTGTGGACGACGGTGCACTGGATGCTGCCCGCCAGAGGATCGCGGAGCTGGAGGCCGCGCTGGAGGCCGCGAATGCTGAACTGCAGGCTACCCGAGAGAGCGCTGCCGCTGCGCTACGCACGCCCAGTGACGGGAACCCGTTCGCCGACGCCGAGGACCTGTGCGGCGGCCCGCTGGGCGCTGCTGCACCGTGTGTGGACGACGGTGCACTGGATGCTGCCCGCCAGAGGATCGCGGAGCTGGAGGCCGCGCTGGAGGCCGCGAATGCTGAACTGCAGGCTACCCGAGAGAGCGCTGCCGCTGCGCTACGCACGCCCAGTGACGGGAACCCGTTCGCCGACGCCGAGGACCCGTGCGGCGGCCCGCTGGGCGCTGCTGCACCATGTGTGGACGACGGTGCACTGGATGCTGCCCGCCAGAGGATCGCGGAGCTGGAGGCCGCGAATGCTGAACTGCAGGCTGCCCGAGAGAGCGCTGCCGCTGCGCTACGCACGCCCAGTGACGGGAACCCGTTCGCCGACGCCGAGGACCTGTGCGGCGGCCCGCTGGGCGCTGCTGCACCGTGTGTGGACGACGGTGCACTGGATGCTGCCCGCCAGAGGATCGCGGAGCTGGAGGCCGCGCTGGAGGCCGCGAATGCTGAACTGCAGGCTACCCGAGAGAGCGCTGCCGCTGCGCTACGCACGCCCAGTGACGGGAACCCGTTCGCCGACGCCGAGGACCTGTGCGGCGGCCCGCTGGGCGCTGCTGCACCGTGTGTGGACGACGGTGCACTGGATGCTGCCCGCCAGAGGATCGCGGAGCTGGAGGCCGCGCTGGAGGCCGCGAATGCTGAACTGCAGGCTACCCGAGAGAGCGCTGCCGCTGCGCTACGCACGCCCAGTGACGGGAACCCGTTCGCCGACGCCGAGGACCTGTGCGGCGGCCCGCTGGGCGCTGCTGCACCGTGTGTGGACGACGGTGCACTGGATGCTGCCCGCCAGAGGATCGCGGAGCTGGAGGCCGCGCTGGAGGCCGCGAATGCTGAACTGCAGGCTACCCGAGAGAGCGCTGCCGCTGCGCTACGCACGCCCAGTGACGGGAACCCGTTCGCCGACGCCGAGGACCCGTGCGGCGGCCCGCTGGGCGCTGCTGCACCATGTGTGGACGACGGTGCACTGGATGCTGCCCGCCAGAGGATCGCGGAGCTGGAGGCCGCGAATGCTGAACTGCAGGCTGCCCGAGAGAGCGCTGCCGCTGCGCTACGCACGCCCAGTGACGGGAACCCGTTCGCCGACGCCGAGGACCCGTGCGGCGGCCCGCTGGGCGCTGCTGCACCATGTGTGGACGACGGTGCACTGGATGCTGCCCGCCAGAGGATCGCGGAGCTGGAGGCCGCGCTGGAGGCCGCGAATGCTGAACTGCAGGCTACCCGAGAGAGCGCTGCCGCTGCGCTACGCACGCCCAGTGACGGGAACCCGTTCGCCGACGCCGAGGACCTGTGCGGCGGCCCGCTGGGCGCTGCTGCACCATGTGTGGACGACGGTGCACTGGATGCTGCCCGCCAGAGGATCGCGGAGCTGGAGGCCGCGCTGGAGGCCGCGAATGCTGAACTGCAGGCTACCCGAGAGAGCGCTGCCGCTGCGCTACGCACGCCCAGTGACGGGAACCCGTTCGCCGACGCCGAGGACCCGTGCGGCGGCCCGCTGGGCGCTGCTGCACCATGTGTGGACGACGGTGCACTGGATGCTGCCCGCCAGAGGATCGCGGAGCTGGAGGCCGCGCTGGAGGCCGCGAATGCTGAACTGCAGGCTACCCGAGAGAGCGCTGCCGCTGCTCTACGGACGCCCAGTGACGGGAACCCGTTCGCCGACGCCGAGGACCTGTGCGGCGGCCCGCTGGGCGCTGCTGCACCATGTGTGGACGACGGTGCACTGGATGCTGCCCGCCAGAGGATCGCGGAGCTGGAGGCCGCGAATGCTGAACTGCAGGCTACCCGAGAGAGCGCTGCCGCTGCGCTACGCACGCCCAGTGACGGGAACCCGTTCGCCGACGCCGAGGACCCGTGCGGCGGCCCGCTGGGCGCTGCTGCACCATGTGTGGACGACGGTGCACTGGATGCTGCCCGCCAGAGGATCGCGGAGCTGGAGGCCGCGCTGGAGGCCGCGAATGCTGAACTGCAGGCTACCCGAGAGAATGCCGCGGCAGCTGAGAAAGCAAGTGAGAGGGAGCTGGAGGAGGTGCGCCAGGCGGTAGCGGACCTCGAAGACGCACTTTCGGAGGCTGCGGAGGAGCTGGGGCGGCTGCAGGATGATGTGGAGGAGAAGTCGCGTCTCATTGAAGCACTGCGTGAGAGGGATGCCGCATCGGGGTCGAGATGGGGAGATGCGATGTACAGCGAGAGCGGCAGGGGACCGGCCACACATCAGTCCTGGGAGGATGCGCCCGACGAAGTGAGGGAGACGATGAGAGAGGATCCAGTGGGGACGGTGTACGCCTTGCGTGCTCAGGTGGTGGATCTAACGCAGGAGCTGGAAAGGATGCGTGTTCAACACGAGCATGAGTTGGGACGAGCTGTGGTGGTGCCAGGAATGCGAGCACTGAATGGCCAAAACGCCGAGGCTGCGTATGCTCACGCCGTTTCGGAGGAGGCGAAGTCTGCGGTGGAGCACCGAGTCGAACCACGACACGATCAGGCTTCGGGTGTGCCGGGCCAAGGTAATTCGGAGGAGGACAGGCGAGGGGCAGAGAGCACAGAGCAGACGACGCGACCACATAACGGTACCACGCGCATGACGGCTATGACGACCGCAGCGGACAGTGTCACGAATCCGTTTTGCTCGTCCTCCGACGAGGACGAGCCTGTCGAGATGATGTTGGCGGCCGTACCACGGCCTCCCGAGAGCACTTCCACGAAGGCACTGAGCTCAGCAGAGAAACCCAACGGCAGCGATGTCGTCGCCGCAACGGAGAGCGCGAGACGCGTCACCCAGTGTTGCACGCAGTCACCAGCGGTAGCCTCTAAGACATCGGCAGCGGCGGAGAGAGAGGCGTGTGAAGAGGACGATGGCAAAACTCAGAACTTACTGGCGCCCTTCCACATGCGCCTCGATGACCAGGCTGCGCGGAGTAAAGATGCGTTCTCAGGAGACGGCAGCCGTAAAGACAGCGCTCCCGAGGCGGGGGATACGGGTTGCTGGCGGTCTGCATCGTTTCCCAGTCTATTACCCGCCAGCGACGAGCGTCCCAAAACCTCTCGAGCCTTGCCAGCTGGAAGCGACGAGGATATTGACAGCGATGAGGATGGAAGCACGGTGGAGTGCGACGTTTCGATCAGCACGCGCGTCGCAGCTTCGAATTGGCGGCAAGCGGTCCACAGCACTGCCATGGAGGGAAAGGAGGATGACAGTGGTTCCGCGATGCAGAAGTTGGGTCGACAGTACGCTGACGTGCAGCACCGCCTATATCTCTCGGAGGAGGCTCGACAAAGCCTCGAGGGGGAGGTAGTGGAGCTGCGGGGTATGGTGAAGGAGCTGCAGGCAATGTTGGCTCGCCAGCCACAGCAGACATCAACTGCAGCACGTACGGACGGCGACATTGGCGATGAAACAGAGACGCCCATCATGACGATGTCCTTCGCCTCCTTGGTGCCCACAACAGGGCGAGAGCGGTTTGTCAAGCAGAAAGGTCGCGACGTGAACGCGTCTTCATACACGGCTCCTTCCTGCTTTGGCGACGATGGTACGGTGAGCGGCAGCCTCGGTTCTGCTCACTTCAGTGAGCATGGCGTGTCTGTGACAACAACAGCAGCGCCAGCTCATGACAGTGATCCCAATATCCGCCAGTACCCTTTAGCAGCCGCCGCGCCAGAGGACATTGCTGTCCTCTACGAGCGCATCGCGGAGCTGGAGGATCGACTGAAAGACATAGAAGCTCAGCACGAGGAGGAGCTAGAGTCTCTCGCTGAGGCTGCCGCTGATCGCATTGCTGCAATAGAGGAACAGTATGCTGAAGACTTTGCGATGTCTCAGAAAGCTACCGCAACGATGGAGATGATGCACCAGTGCGAGGATGATACCACCGCCTCACTGATGGCGCGGGTGACGCAGCTGACAGAAGCGCTGGAAGATGCTCAGGCTGCCCATGCGGCTGAGGTGCAGAGAATACAAGAGGGGCATGAGGACTTGTTGCGACAGCGCCTCGGCAACTGGGAGCACTCTTCTGACGCTGTCGTCAGTCCACTCGATCAGCGACATGAGGATTGTGTGCGTGCTGCTGCCTCTTCTGAGGAGGCAGGCAGTGGGGGTGCGACGGAGACGGCACTGTCCCCACAAGAAAACGCGCAGTTCTGGAAGGGTCAGCATGCCACACTTCTTAAGCGGTTCGACCAAATGCAGAGCGAGTACAACGCGCTTACACAGGACGTTGCCGTGCTGCAGCGCCGCCTCTCCGAACAGGAGGCAGCGCGGCAGCAACAGGAGCAGAGCAGGATGATGCGTGACACCGCCTCCCAGCAACTCACCACAATTCACCAGCGTCTAGAAGAGATGAGCCAGGCTGTCGACGCGGCGCAGGCCGACGCCCAGACTTCCTCCGAAAAGCTTCACTCCCTCACGGCGCGCCACTCCAAGAACGAAGCTGCGCTGCACGCTGAGATAAATGGCTTGCGTTCCCAACTGCAGTCTGCACTCGATGAGCTGGCGCGCGCCAACAACCTCAATGAGGAATTATCTGAGCTGCTTCAGCAAGGAGCCACCAGTGTCGACACAGCGCTGCGAGAGAGGGACGCGCAGAATGCGGCGCTAGAGCAGCAAGTGCAACAGCTGAAACTGCAGCTTGCTGCCGCAGGCGACCGCCTGACCGATCTACAGGCGGCACTCGAGGAGAAGCGGGTCCGCACGGATGCGCTGCAACAGCGTCTGGTTGAGCTCGAGGAGGCAAAGCGTGTTGCAGAAGCTCAACTGCGGGAGGGCCTTCGAAATGCCGAGGAGCGCGAGCAGGCGGCGATGAGTGCGGCCGACAGAGCTTCCCGTGATGTTGAGCAAGTGCGCGTGGCGGCGCAACTGGCCATGACTGAGCAGCATGCAACTCACAAGCAGGAGATCGCTGCTCTGCACCGAGAACTGGATGAGCTACGCAACGAGCTTGAGATAGCACAGACTGTGGCAGCGACGGTGCCATTGGAGGCACAGCGACACCAGCGCGACCTCGGTACGGTGCGCGACCGCTTGGCCGATGCGCTTCGCAGTCAGCAAATGCTCGAGGAGCAGCTGAAAACGAGTCGTGCGGAGGTGGAGCGTCAGCGACTGCTTCTCATGCATGGCAGCAACGGCAGGGGCTCCGATGCAGCCGATGCCGGTGCACCCGAGGGTGGCGGTGTCCCCGCAGACGCGCGTGTGAACGCTCTTCTCCACAGAAGCGAGGAGCTCGAGGAGAAGCTGCGTGAAGCCGCGGCGGAGCGAGATGAACTGAAACAGGAGTGGGATCGCCTCTCAATGCAGGTAAAAAGTGCTGCGCGTGTGGCAGAGGTGAAGGAGCAGGCGACTCAGCGGCAGGAAGCTGAGCTGCGCAGCGCGCGTGCGCAACTCGCCAACGTCCGAGACGATCTTGCGCAGCGTGTGCAGTCGAATCACGTCCTGCAGCTGGAGATGGATCACTTGCAGGAGCGCCTCGCCGACATGGCGGGCGCTTATGAGAAGTTGCAGGGCCGTCACGCGGCCGCTATGTTGCAGTCCAGCATGCAGGATCACGCTGAGGCGCTGTTGATGGCCAAGACTGTGACGATTCCCCGAGCGCTCGAGGAATACATGGAAGGGGTGTTCTCTGCGTATCACGCAGTGCTGCAGGCAGCAAGCAAGGACCGTCGAAACATCTACAACCACTGCGATCTCATAGAGAAGGCCGCCAGTGAGGCCATGGCGGAGGCGGAGGCACAGAACCAAGCCTACGAAGCCGCTATCGCCGACGCGCAGGAGGAGCAGCAACAAATGAAGGAGATTATCGAAAGCCTTCAACAAAGCACGCAGAAGGCGTTGGAGGCGAAGAGCGCCGCCGTCGCGGATGCCGCTTCAGCCCGCGACGAGCTGGAGGTGACCCAGCGTCGAGCACGTGAAGACGTCTTCAACGCGCAGCGTGACCTTCAGATGGCCGAGCTGCAGCACGCCGACACACTGCACTCACTTTCGCTTCTTCAGGACGAGGTGACAAACACGGCTGCCCTCATCAGGAACCAGAAATGCAAGTACGATCGGCGGGAGGCGGAGCTGATGGAGGAAGTGGCACTGCTTCAGGCGGAGCTTGAGACGCGCAAGTCGGCGGCGCGGCAGCTACAGCAAACTAACGATGAAAAGCTCACAGAGCTGCAGGATATTGCCGATGCTGCGGTACAGGCACGAGATCAGGCGGTTCATGAGTCGCAGGCGCTGCAAGCACAGCTAGCACGTGTGCTTCCGAGATTGACGCAGCTCGAGAACGAGCAGGCGCAGCGCACAGCTGATCTCATGGATACGGCACAGCAGTTATCTGCGCTGCACAAGAAGACAACCTCCACAGAGAATGTGTCGCGCAAGCACATCGAGGAGCTCAACCAAACCCTTCAAGAGCTTCTCCAGGCCCACGCGACACTGCAGGGCACCCACATCACTACTGAGGCCACGGCAGATCGACTCAGATCGCAGCTCGAGAGCGTGACTCAGGAGCTGGAGCGAGCGACCTCAAAGACCAGTGAACAGGAGGAGGAGCTGAGGACTGTGAAGGCGCGTCTGCACGATGTGGAGGACCAGATGCGCCGCATGACGGCAGACAGCCAAATGCAGCTGCGAGACGGAGAGTGTCGCCTGCAAGGATTGGAACAGCGAAACACGGCGCTGCAGAAGGAGTGCCAGACACTCCAGGATTCTCTGCAGTCCCTGCGCCTTGAGCACGATCGCACGGTCGATGAGCTTCAGCAAAAGTCAGAGGCGCTTGCGACACAGGAGCAGCAGATGAGCCACCAGCTCCGACTTTGCCGCGAGCGCATGGGGACGCTGGAGTTGGAGCGGCAGGAGCTGATGTCGTCGGAGCAGGCCGTCACGGCTTCCCGTGACGCGTGCCAGAGAGAGATGTTGGCCCTCGAGCATAAAGTGGAGCATCTGCAGCACCATCTGGTGGCCTCCAATGGGCACAACGAGCGACTGAACCAGGAGATGGTACAGCTCAAGACAGACCACGCGGTTGAAGTGGATCGGCTACGGGAGTCCATCACGGACACGCAGAAGGAACTTGCCAAGTGTCGCCAGCTCCTCGCCCAGGCAGAGGCGCACCAGGTGGAACAGGAGAGCACCCACTACCGCCTCTCTACAGAGTTGAGTGCAGTCCGCGAGGAGCTCAAAACGGCACGTGCACACGCGGAGAGGGCCACGCAACAATGCCAAAAGGTGAAGTCGGAACAGGAGGCGATGACGACGCTGTTGCAGTCGCAGATATCGCAGCTTCACGAAGAGCTTCGTGGAAAACAGGAGCAGCTGCGAGTGTTGGAAAACACGTCTGCACATCAACAGGAAACCCTCAACAAGCTTCGGCAGGACAATGCAGAGGCAGAGGAGATCCTCAAGCATACACGCCAGGAGCTGCTCAATCAGCAAGAGGCCGCTGCTGCGGCGAAGGAGCATCACCGTCGCGACCGGTTCGAGCTGCAGACCAAGCTGAACGACGCCGAAGACGCGTTGGCGGAGGTGAAGCGCAGTCAGGATCAGTACCGTCAGCGCATGACGAGCAAGGTGGAGATGTACGAGGTGGCGGAGGAGGCGCTGCGGAACGAAGTGACTGACTTGCGCGCCGATGTCGCTCGTTTGGAGGAGACACTCGCCGCCACGATGCACAGCAAGGCGGCCGCAGAGACGCACCAGTCACGACAGGCCCAGTCCATCAAGGCCGCCGACTCGGAGCTGCAGTCACTTCGTACACAAACGGCGCACGACATGACGGAGATTACAACTCTGAAGTTGCAGCTGCAGCAACGTGCTGCCGAGTTGGAGCGGTGCCGGCGCGAGGCTGCGGCTCAGCTGGCAGGCGAGAGACTTCGCTGGGAGGCGGAACACACGGCAGCCTGCGACGCGTTGGAGGAGGCGCTGCGGCAAGAGCAGCAGGCTATCAAGGATGCGCGTGAGGCACGAGAACGCGCCTTGACATCACTGGAGTGCCAGCAGAGGAATGCCGTAGCGCTGGAGGACGAGTGCCGTGCCATGCGTGCACAGGTGCGTCAGCTACGACGTGGTCTCGAGGCGGCACAGTACCAGCTCACGTTGCTGGAGGAGATGTCAAAGGACACGGCTAACGAGTTGGGAATGACCCCAGAGGGCCTGCTCAGCGACGAAGAGGGCTCCTTCGTGGACGCAGTTCTCAATCCACATGATACATCTGTGAACTCTACCGAGAGTGCCGCAGCGGCCGCTGTAGCCGCTGCCGCGGCCTCCGGTGCCGCTGTGCAGTCTGTTATGGACGAGCTGCAGCGTCGGCTCAGCATCTTCACTCTCGCGGCTAATACCATTGACTCAGAGGATGTCCAACTGGCGGAACTTCGAAAAGCACTGGAGCAGCAGGAAGATGTGGTGCAGCTTTTAGTGGAGGCGTGCACTGGAGAGAGCATGAGTGCTGTCTACAGTGCCACCCCTCTGCGCAACGGCAGAACGGGAGTCAGTGATATCACTCTTGGCTTGAATAGTACGCCCACCCCCCACGGCCTGAGGGGGGCCGTCTCGGCTGGTGCCGACGCTGGAGGAACGAGCGCTTCGCCTGCGCCGCCTCGGTGCGTGCTCACCCCGGCGCAGCGAGTGCTCGTGCAACAAATTAGTCAAGCCAGTTCCACATATGTGCACCGCACCGAGGACCATCTGCGCACGGCGCAGCAGATGCTACGGTCAGTGATGATGGCTATCGGCTCGCACGAGATCGCACCACCGCCGGCCAGTCGCCCCACCACGGCGTCCTTGTCGTCTAGGCATAAACTGCAAGTGTCGGCAACGGCGGCAGAGTTGCATCGTCGCACCGCAACACTCACCCGCGCGGCTGAGCGGGTACTAGACTTTGTCGTGCAAGGAGGTGGTGGCCCAGTTGGAGCAGAGCGCTTGTCGATGCGGTCATCCAGTGAAAGTCTTCTCCACGATCCGCTGCAGGAGCTGCGCCGCCTTTTTACCGAAGCGGAGCGGCATGTCTTGCTGCCCTTCAACGAGCTTCTATGCTTACCTGATTCCGTGGGGGTGATGGCTGCCGCAGCCGCAACAGCGGGCGATGAGAGGGAGGTGGGCGAGCAGCCGCCACAGAAACCCTATTCGTACACGGAACAGCGACAGCTGGTGAAGCCGTCAGGCCCCGGTACTGCATCTGTTACTGAGTCGGCTACTCTGCAGCGACCATCGTCATCTACCACGCGCCCCTCCGCTGTGGCCGCCTGTGTGCAGGGAGCAGCTGCCGATGCGTTTTCACCGATCGCGCAAGACGAGGGGGCGCGTCAGTGGTTCTGACCCCCTCTTCCTCAAACACATACACATACGGAGATGCAGTGAACCTTTCCCTTCCTGCCCCTTCGCCTAGCAGCTCGACAGCTCTCCTTTCTGCACCCTCGCTTCTTGCGCCTCATGCGCGTGTTGGTGCTTCTCGCTGAGACCTTTACTTCCTGGTGGTTTCCTACCTTTGCACTCCCGCGATGACGGCTGACTGAAGGAGGCGAGGGGGGGAGGGGCGCACTAACACACACGCACACACACACACACACACAGCCCTCTCAGTGCGTGACATCTCCGCACCCGCTGTCTCTATCGAAGGGGAAATCCAGGCGGCTTCCCCCCATCCCCTGCCAAATGCCAGAGCTACTTCTGGCAGTGGCCGGGCCAGGTGCCTACACTGCAGAGTGGCCGGGGCGATGCATCGCTGCTGGTGTCGGCGGCAAGGTCCTGGATGACGTTGCGTGGGAGTGGCCCGCGGCAGTGAGCACGTGTACCACGCATATGGTGGGTAGAGGGTCATGGGGACTCGAGTGCCCCCCACCCCCGGCACTCGCACTGCCGGCTGGCGTGTGGGGAGCCTGTGTGCCATGGAGAGTGGGAGGCACCCGGGGTGGCGGCTTGCATGACGTGTGCGTCTGCGAGGCGACCTGCGAAGCGTGGGCTATGGGCAGGATTGGAGGCACGTGGCCGTGCTCCCAGATGACTGGGTGGGCCTATTGCTGTACTATGCGCCTATGGGTTCCAGTGCATCATGCGAGGTGTGCATGTGACAGGGGCGTGGAGGAGAGGGAGGTGGCAGTGGGGGGGGTGGCTGGCTGGATCTCACGGTGTGCGGCCGCGGAGTGGGCTCCAGCTTACGAAAGGAGTGCGTTCGCAAGCTAAGCTGTGCTCTAGAGATTTCTGCGCTCTTTCCCGCGTTCATCTTTGACCTCTTGGCTTGTGAGTGGTGTGTAGGGTAACGAGGACGACCTGTATGTCGTGTGTGCGTGCGCGCATTGCGCCGCAGACTTTGCTTTCTGCTCGCTTTTATGATTGTTCGAGGGATGGGTATACTGCCTCCTCACAACTATCCAAGGTTGCGTCTCCGCTCCGTTTTCTCAGCGTGTGCACCTTGTCTGCAGGGGTCGGCGCCCGTACGTGTATTTTTTTTTTGGGTGCGATGCACTCAACTTGCCACCTCTCGCCATTGCCGGAGCCACCCGTTGCCACTGGAGTGGGCGATTTACGAGGACTACCTGCGTCACAGCAGGCTCTCTCTCTCTCTGTGCGTGTGTGTGCGGCTCCATCTGCCGTGGGAAAACGTGTGTCTGGGCTGTGATTTTTCTTTGTCGAGTGACGGTGCTCGTGAGCTCACGTGTGCATGAATGCGTGGCCTTTGGTGTGCGCGCCTGGCAGTGGTGGTGGCTGCTACCACACGGACTGACACACCACACCGCCCGCACCAAGCACACGCGCACGTACACTTGGTTTTCGTAGGTGCGCACCCAAAGCGACGTCCTTCTCCGAAGCAACGAATACCCCCCCCCCTACGAAGGATTATCGAGATGAGAGTTTGCGTTGCCGTCGGCGCCGCCATCACCACGTGAAGTGGGTGAAGCATAACGGCAAATGCTTGGGGAGAATGCTGGCCAGTGTCTCTGAGTTCTCGACTGCATCGCGCTGGTACCATGACTTGCCCGGCGGAGCAGGCAAGCACGAAGCATGTCGACGCGCCGGCCCGTAAACAGTGGACGCGCGCTCCCGCCTTTTCGCTGCTCAGCTTTGATGTGAGGGGTCTCACGAGGAGAGCTGTGCTGCCTGTCTCCACGCCTAGGTTTCCGTACTGGGCTCTTCACGCTCCCGTCAAGCTCACGTCCTCCTTCCCCCCCTTCTTCCCTCTACAGGTTGCGGCAGGTGGCTTGCCTTGTTCGGGTGTCTTTTTTTGCTCCTCCTTTGTTATCGAGACCCTTACCGCGGCCCCATCGGTGGACGCACTGCTGCCTGCGCACGGCGGAGAGTGGGTACGATCCACCACAAACGCGCACGCAACTGCGGCAGCGGTTTACGTGCCAGTGTAGTGTAACGAAGCAGCAACCCGTGGTGAGGGCGCTGGAGAGCGCAGAAGAGGTTTGCTTGAAAAGCGTAGCCGCTTTCTTTCCGCTCCTGTTTCCTTTAATATCGAGTAGTGACGGCACCTACCTCCCTAACAACAACAGCAGCAGCAACATTTTTGTTCTTCCTCCTGCTCTCCCTCCCCCTGCAAGACGACGTAGCACATGAAGTCGTCCGATATCTTTCACGCGTGCAAGCACACGCCCATCTTGCTCAAGAGCCGCACGAACGACAGCGGTGTCAACCAGTACGGCCTTCGGCCCGTCAATTCCTACGACTATCTGAATCCGACCAACTTGGTGAACTTTGGGCGCGGCACCGCCTTCGACAACCTCGGCGTGCGCCGCTCGGAGCGGGGCCAGATCGACTCCGCCCCCTCGCTCGGCGGCTCGCCCGTGTTCACACAGGCAAAGTTGCTAGGACTGAGCGGTGACGACCAGCTCCGCCTTTGCGAGGCGGAGACGACGCAGCTGCGGGTGTGCATGGTGAAGGGAGGCAGCACCTGCGAGCGCGAGAGTCTTCTGCTGGACGCGTGCCTTTCGAAGGTTGGCCATTTGCGCCGTGCCATCAGCCAAGCGGGCTCCGAGTTCAACGACTGGTTTATTCAGAATGTGTCCGACAACCACACGAAGCCGTTTCAACATCGCCCACACGACTGGCGGCACTACTACGCACAGGAGAAGCTCGTGCGTGAGAAGCAGCAGAACGGGCACGCGTACGGTCGGCGGCCAAAGGAGTTCTCTTTCGGGGCACGCTATGTGAAGACGGAGGGCTACGGCAAGCGACCGCGTCTGCCGTACAACAAGTGATCTGTGCGATACAGGAGAGATGGTGGACAATGGACTGCTTTATTGTGTACGTGTATGTTTCGGGGGTGCTCACAACCGAGAGATTGCGTAGGCAATGACGCTTGTGCGTGCGCGCATGTGCTGCTCGCGCGTTTCTCGTTTTCATGCGCCCTTTTCTTCCACGACTGCATCTCCATCTGTTTCTTGGGAAGCCGCATGGGCAGACACACGCTGCTGAACACCGGTGTACCCTCTCGGCAAGCATGTTGTCACACAATACAGCGCGATACACCCATAAACACAAACTCGGGAGCGTATACTCACTTTTTCGCGTGCAGTCAGAGGTGTGCGTTGCCATCTCGAGGCACGCCTGTGTGAATGCGATCTTGTGGGCCGTGGTGACCGTTTCGTGGACTCCTCTCTCCCACCTCTTCCGGCCTCCTTTTGGTCGGCACTGTTGCTCCCTCCCCACTTCCTCCCACCGTCGCTTGGCCAAGGCAACGTTTCCTTTAGTCGTATGCCGCCAGCTTCGCTCGCCCAGGCATGCCCCTGGACCGACGAATCGGTGGCGATGGCGGCAGCGACAGAAAGGCGCCGTAGACAAGCGCACTGCGGATGGCCGAGGCTGGGAGCGTGCAGGCGGACGTTTGCACTTGTGTACATTACTTCGTACTCGCTGCACTCCAAACTTACCGATGTCTGCCGCAACCTCTTCTGTGAAGGTGAGCAGGTATTCTTCCACACACAGCGTGATGCTGATCTCTTCGCCTGCTCGTCTTCTGTTGCTATCTGCGCCTTCCCTCTCCCCCTCGCCGCATCGAATGATTTCCCCGAGCACACACACACACACGCACACACACGCACACACACACACACTTTTAGAGGGACATCTCCACCTATATCACTACCTCTCTTTCACATGTCTGTTCCGCTGGTCGCAAGTGGCAAGACGGTGGAGGGGGACAGCGATCTGTTTTTCGCTATCACACGTGCCTTCTCGGTACCAGGTGCCAGCAGCCAGTATCAGACACCGCTTGCGTTTAATCAGCTCCTGCGCAGCCGCCTGCGACAGCGCAACAGGTTCAATCACGATCACCACGACACTATCGCGTATATTGAACGATCGAAAAACGCCAACGTGGTGGCGTACACAGCGAACCTTGTCGACGCAGCTACCAATGAAAGGGTAAGTTCTGGCGTTGGACGGCAGTGCGTGCTGTACCGCGACGACCCTTTACACGCTTATTTTGTGAACCTCGAGCCGTCCTACTTGGAGCAACGCCGCTTCAAGGGCATCGAGTACGACTGCGATGACCTCAACATTCTTGAGCGGACGCTGGCGTACGGCTGCTCAGCGACACCGGTGAATACGGAGAGCGTGCTGCAGTACTGGAGAAGAGACACACCAGAGGCATTCGCAGCTCTTCAGGAGGAGTGGAAGGTATGTGGTAGCATTGACGCTTCTACGGAGGATCAGGCCACGACGGATGCCGAGCAGCAAGACAGGAAGTGTGCCCTCGAAGGAAGTGGCGCGACCGTAACGCCGCTGTCGGCAAACGCGCTTACGGTGGAGTCGCTTGACGCGGCACTCAAGACGTGGTGGGCCCCGTTCCACCCGTACATGTCGCACTTTGTGGCTCTTTCCACCTGGCCCGGCCTCATTATGTGCCTTCCGCCGGTGGCGAAGATGGTCTCTGGTCAGTGCGGTAGTGTCACTGCAGTGGGTTTGCCCGTGCCTGCTGCGTCGGAAGAGCAGTCTTCCACCTCAGCCGACCAGGTGTATGCCGCCGACACGACAGAGGTACAGTCGCCAATGGTGGACACCACAAACAGCACATACGGCACACACACAGAGCCGGCCGAGGCGACAGCGACTTCTGGCCTTCTGTTGGATGAGGACACCGTTGTCGCCATTATTACCCGCATCGATGGCGAGTTAAGCGTGCTGGAGAAGGTGTACGTGAAGAGCACTGAACCGAAGCGGTTTTACAACATGCCAAAGGTGGAGTACATCGAGGTGTTTGGCGTGTCCTTGGCAACCGGCGACGCAACCTACGAGAAGAAGACTTACTAGAGAGCGAAGGGCTCGGTGAGCAGAGGTGAAGCACAACGAAGTGGGAGGGACCGGCGTCGGCTGGATGGGTAACCTCCTCGTTACTTCTTTTTCTCTGTGCGTCACTAGGCGCCTGTGAGCTGGAGCACAGCATGCGCTGTTACCGCCACCCCCCATCCCCACCACACTCCGCTCGCTATGTGTTGCAGGCGATGCTGCGATGAGGGTAGTGGCCATCATTTGTTGCTCTGCTTCCTCTTTCTTCTATGTACACACGCTCTACGCCTCATGTAGGATTGGGACGGGTATGTGATGCAACGGCTTCTCCTCCCTCTGTTTTCCCCGTGCGCCAAGCCGTGCTCTTCTTTTACACACACGCGCATGGACGGGCGGACGCACACGCCTCCGGCATACATGCAGTGAGGCAGTCATGAAGGGGCTTCCAGCTGTGACAGTCAGCCGTTTCGATCGCTTTCTCTCTTGACTACAAATACTTCTGTTGCTTCGCAACCTTTTGCGTTGGAGTCTTGCCGCTGTGGAGTGTTGATGTATGTACTGGACTGTGTGGGATCGCCTAGGTCCTCTCGTCGAAATCAACTCTTCGACGTCTATGACCACAGTCCCTCCCCCAAGCTGCACTTTATGGATGGCCCGCTGAGCTTGGAGACCCTCTGCACTGGCTAGACGGTCTCGTGACAGCAAATTCAGCTACGGAACTTATACTCACACACACACACACACATCAACAGTGGTCATCTCCTTTTAAACTGCGTCTCTCTCTCTCTCTCTGTTGGGATGGATAATGAGTGTGCATGCCAGCATTTACGTGGAGTCAGCGATTTGGCTTTGCTGATGCAGTATGACACGCAGACACTGACAGCAAAGCACAGATCTTTCTCTCTCTACCACAAATTCATTGCACCGCGGTGATGGCTGCTCTGCTCCTTGGCATGCGTCCTGTTTCTTGCGTTCTACCTGTCACTCTCATCTTCTGCTCCTCTATGCATACCCTCTTTAAATTGATCCGCCTATCACCTTACTCCTCCACCTCATACTCATACATGTGGTACACACCACAACCCCGGCAGCGCCTTTAGTGCTTTTCTCCTTTCGAGTGTGTGTGCGTGTGTGCATCCCCCTCTTCTCTTTGTGGAACGCATCTTTGTCTCGTTGCTGTGCGCCAGCGTAGCTCCTTCATCTGGGCCCATCGCGTACCGACTGGAGCTTCGCCAGCAGGGCCAACGACAAAGGGATACAAAGACGATAGAGGCTGCCCTGCGGACCCACGGGCGAGCTACATGCGGCACACCTGATTCGTCACTGCGGAGAGAGCCATCGTCGTACGGAAAACCCATCCACACACGCACTGCTGCCTTCCTCCCCCCCTCCCCCCGCCTTCTTCTGCTCCGTCTCTCTCCCCTTTTTGACCGCCTGTTTCGCCCCTGGCCCCCCTGCTATTCCTTCTACTCGCTTCGCCCGTTGCGTGCCTCTTGTCCTCGTGCGTGTCTTCCTTCCCCACCTCCTCTCTCGCACCCCCTTTTTTTTCCTTGCCACCGTACACAGACGCACAGACATGCAATGACGTCTTTCGCAGCTCTGCTCTTTCATCACTTTGTATGGGATCCGTTCGAGCAGTCCCTCAAGGGACAGACAAACATCTCGTTTAGAGATGGGGCGAGCGACGCCGAACCTGGTGCGGATGCCGACGCACAGCTGGGACCCCGCGCGTACGTGCGGCGGCTGAACCGCACGATTCGGCGCCACCTCACCGCGCGTGATCGCTTCCATGCCGACCATCACGACATCTGCATGTACATTGAGCGCTCAAAGAATGAGAACATCGTTGCCTATCAGGCAAATTTGGTTGACTCAAAGACGGGCAAGCCTGTTGAGAGCGGCGCCTCCCAGTCCGACTGCCGCTTCAAGGCATCGGATCCGCTACACGCATACTGGATCAAGATAAACCCCGAGCACGTGGCTCGTCGCCGTGCTCGGGGTGACCTGGAAGATACCTGCGAGCTGAACATCATTGAACGGAAGCTAGCGTACGGGTGCAAGGCTGCCGTGATCAGCAGGGATGGCTTTCTCAGCGAAGCGCTTCCTGACAAGGCGTCCCGCGCTTCTGCGAAGAAGATGGAAGCGGTCGAACTTCTGTACGATGAGTTGAAGCCGTACGTGTGCAACTTTGTGGCTCTCTCTTCTTGGCCTGTCTGGATGCTGCGGTTGCCTCCGTTGGTGGAGGGCGACGGTGCGACGGCGAGTGTGGCGCTCCACACAGACAGCGAGGCTTCTTTGTTGCCGCACAGTGATGGTGCTCAGTGGCCGACGACGGACAGTGAGGCTGAGAAGCATGCACTGCCGGTGGAGAGCACCGTAGTGGTGATGATTACGATGATTTCTGGGAAGCTCAGTATTCTGCAGAAAGTGTACGTGAAGAGCATCGAGCCAAAGCACTTCTATCAGCTGCCGAAGGTGGAGTACATCGAAGCGCATGGTGTATCGCTCGCGACGGGTGAGCCGACCTACGAGAAGCTCACAAAATGAGCTGTGCTCTATGTCCACCAGCCAGTGCGAGGGTAGAGGAGGCACTGCAACCATTGTGCGTCCATACGCGTGCAGAAACGCACGAGTGCAATCGTTGATAGACTTCATCTCTGTGTGCCTCTCTTTATTTCTGAGATGGCCTGTACGCTTAGCAGCACCGTCTCTCGAAACGAAACAGTGCAGGGAGAGGGACGTTGTGCCTGTGCGTTTGTGCCTGCTGCATCCTGCGATAATGGGAGGGGTGCGAGTACTGTTCCGCCGACATTCATTAGTGTCTTATTGATGCTTCTTGTTCCCTTCTGCTGCAGCGCCACCTAATAGACGTTCATTCATCACGCAAGTGTGTGTGTGTGTGGGTTGGAAGCAAGAAAGCGGCGGTGTCTCCCGCCCGCCCACCCTCCACGTCTTGTTTTCACGTGTGCCTCTCCCCTTGTCTCTCTGCCATGGTGTGTCTTTGTTGTTTGCACGCCAAGATTCCCACCTCCCCTCATCTGTTGTCTGCATCTCTTTATCTGTACATGTGCATGCGTGTGTGACTGTATGCATGTGTCTGGTCCGTTGCGCAGAATGGCACGCCGCTTTCAAGCGCCAGCATTTGCGCATGATGATCCCTTGCTCTCCCTTCTCTTGTTCTCTGCTCTACGGCAGCGAAACCTTGTCGCTCTACCCACTCTCTTCTTTTGGGTCACACGCCTGTGGAACGCGTGCTTCATCGGTGCACCTCACGGCATGCCGTGTCTTGCCCTCTGACCCCCCCCGTGTCTCAGACGCTTCGGACTGGAGGCGTAGCCCTGGCAACTTTCGACCACCCCACACGCCTTTGCCCCTCAACATATTCTGCTTTGCCGCGCCCCTGCCAACGTGTATAGTTTATATTTAACCTTATATGTATATCTTTCCCCTGCAAGGACCTCATGTGCACATGTCCCGACGCATATTTGCGTGGATCTCCCCCGCCTTACGCGGCCGCTGTGCATGTTGCCGTGTCGTTGAGGCTGCAGGCGCTTCCATGCACACGCCATACACAGGCATGCGCAGGTAGACACGAGGATCCCTCTGCGATATGCACATTCTCACGCTCTGGAGGAAGAATGGAGCGGTGCGGAGGCAGTGCTGATTTTCGTATAGACCCTTATGCGTACGCATGGCTGTCTGGCTGTGTGTATCTCTGGCTGTGTGCCAGTGGCTCCGGTACAGCGCGAGGACTCTCACCGCCTCTCTCTCTCTTGAGTGGGGGCGGAAGGGAAAAGAATTGTGTCACACTCATTACCAAGATCAAGAACGGGAGAGAGAGAGGCGGTGAGAGAGAAAAGCGGCCGAGAACGGAAAGAACTGCTCTTGTGCCACGTGACATGTTACTTTTGTGACGTGTTCATCACCATCACCACCTCCTCTGTCTCCGCCTCAGGGCACACAACTCTCCCTTCGCTTTTTCATCGCCTCCCCCCGTGATTGTGTACTGGGGTGACTGTGCAGCGCTCACACACAGAGCCGCTCGCCCACACACACACACACACAGATGAGCACTCTTTCATCCCCATGTAGAGGTAGACATGGCTCTCTGTGTATGCGTTGTTCGTGAATGTGCTTCTCACCGTATAC
The DNA here is from genome assembly GCA_033953505.1 of Leishmania tarentolae. Lineage (NCBI taxonomy): Eukaryota > Euglenozoa > Kinetoplastea > Trypanosomatida > Trypanosomatidae > Leishmania > Leishmania tarentolae. Next base: position 300,354 of record CP119845.1, read on the forward strand.
AGTGTGATATAGAATGCCTTTCCACGAGAGAGAGATGAATGAGGAGGGGGAGGAGAAGAGAGATGAGAGAGCCGCCGCCACCACTGCACCGGACTTCCCTGCGTTTTGTTGTGGCGACGACTGCCGTTGGTTTCTGCTGCTGCTCCTGACCGCTCCCCCTCTTCTTGCCACACACACACACACACACATCGACACCCGCTTTCTCACTCTCGTTGTGTCAGAAACGCCAAGTTGCTGCTCGCTCCTCCTATTGCCGTGGCCTGTGTTTCCACAGGCCGGAGGTGATGGCGCGCCCTCCTGCGCCTCCACCCAGGCCCACATGTGCGCTTTGGTCTTTCTTGGCTCGCGAGGGCGGCGGCCCACAACCACGCCTCCAACACGCCTCTAGTAGCACATCCGTATCTTGCCGTGTGAGCGTACGCGTCCTTTATACGAGCATGTAGACACACACGCGCATCTGTATGCCCTCCCAAACTTTGCGGAATCGCACTGGTGGGCCACCTCCCTTCCCCCCCCTCACGTTTCGATGTACAGGCCCCTCGATGTCCTGTCTCGGCTTGCATTCCTTGCCTCTTTCTCTTTTTTTCGCCTTTGCCGGCACCACTCCCCCTTCTCTGTCTGCATCTCTCGCCTCGCCCCCTCTTGACTTCCCCGCCATGAACGCATCGTTCCAGCCTGAAGCAGCAGAAAACACAGACTCGGACACGACAGGCGCGCACCATCCGTCAGCACGATAGCTGGTTTCATTGACCGCCTTCAGCCGTCTCGTGCCCTCAATCCCAAATCTTGCTGTTGTATACGTACTCACACATACCTCAGCGCAGCTATCACTATCTGTTCTCCTCTAAGTAACGCCACTCTTAAACACACACACAACATCCACACGCATACAGACGCTATAATTGACGACGGCCGTCCAGTTCACGTGACACGGCAACGAAGGAAAAAAAAGAAAAGGGAAGCTCATTGCCATCATCTCCACCATGCCACCAAAGAATGGAGCGAAAAACAAACAGCAGGGCAGCAACAAGAAGGGCAAGGGCAGTAAGGATGACGACGACTTCGACGCAATGCTGACGGCAGCCGTGAACGCGTCGAAGGCGGACGCAGCCAAAAACCACGGTACTACCCATCAGGCTAAGCGCAGCAGTAGCGGGACTGGTGCCGCACCAGTCAATAGGAGCCTCGCCGCAGACGAGCCAGTTGTGCCAAGCTCGCCTGATCACCCAGAGAACCCCTATCCGAAGACAGCGAACGGCTACCCACGACAGACGTGGCCGGAGCCGACGGTGCCAGTGTCAAAGCAATTTGCTGCTGGCCAGTTCCCAGCCGGCGAGATGGTCGACCACCCTGGCGAGGTGAACAACTTTCGACACAGCAGTGAGGAGAAGCGTGCGTTGGCCCGCGCGAGTGAGCAGCAGGTGCAGGAGATGCGCGAGGCGGCTGAGGTACACCGCCAGGTTCGAACGTGGGCGCAGAGCTGGATCAAACCAGGTCTATCGCTGATGCTCATGACTGATCGCATTGAGAGGAAGCTGAATGAGCTGATTGGCAAGGACGGCATTCTGCGTGGGCAGGCGTTCCCGACGGGCTGCTCGCTGAACCACGTCGCGGCGCACTACACGCCCAATACGGGTGATGAAAAGGTCATTTTAACCTACGATGACGTCATGAAGGTCGATTTCGGCACCCACATCAATGGCCGCATAATCGACTGCGCCTGGACAGTCGCCTTCAACCCGATGTTCGACCCGCTGCTGCAGGCCGTGAAAGAGGCAACCTACGAGGGCATCAAGCAGGCGGGTATTGATGCCCGTCTCGGCGACATCGGCGCCGCCATCGAGGAGGTGATGGAGTCGCACGAGGTGGAGATACACGGCAAGGTTCACCAGGTGAAGAGCATCCGGAACCTCTCTGGCCACAACATTGCCCCGTACATCATTCATAGTGGCAAGAGTGTGCCTATCGTCAAAGGCGGCGAGCAGACAAAGATGGAGGAAGGGGAGGTATTCGCCATCGAGACTTTCGGTTCGACTGGACGTGGCTTCGTGAACGAGGATTTGGAGTGTTCCCACTACATGATGCAACCCGGAGCAGAGACGATGCAGTTGCGCTCAGAGAAGGCGCAGCAGTTGCTGAAGCACATCCACAAGTCGTACAGCACCTTAGCGTTCTGCCGCAAGTGGCTCGACCGCGACGGCTTTGATCGTCACCTCATGAACCTGAACCGCCTTGTCGATGAGGGTGCCGTGAACAAGTACCCGCCGCTGGTCGACGTCAAGGGCAGCTATACGGCTCAGTACGAGCACACCATCTATCTCGGCCCAACTGCGAAGGAGATTCTTTCTAAGGGAAGCGATTACTAGGCACGAGACGTTGCGACGACGCTAGGGAGCAGGGTGCACAGGACACACACACACACACACACACATAGAGCGAGAGCGGAAGGGGATGCTTGCATGAGAGGAAGGGAATCAGAGATATGTGCACGCAGACTCCGGCACTGCGGAGACGGCGTGCGTGCATGTAATAAGCCCTTTCTCGGTCTTGCGCGCTTTCGCTTTGTCCCCGATCCCACTCCCTTTTCCTTTCTCCTGCTCGCTCCTAATCCCCTCCACCACCCCTCGGATACATACCGTGCTCTGTGTGTCTTGCTTTACGCTGGCCATCTCCCATGGGATGGGCGCCGATGACGCCGATGACGCCGATGACGCCGATGACGCCGATGACGCCGATGACGCCGATGACATGACTGATCACTGAGGACTCTTTTTGCCCACTCGCAATCACTTCCCCATCCCACCATGATGACGGCTGACTGAAGGAGGCGAGGGGGGGGGAGGGGCGCACTAACACACACGCACACACACAGCCCTCTCAGTGCGTAACATCTCCGCACCCGCTGTCTCTATCGAAGGGGAAATCCAGGCGGCTTCTCCCCATCCCCTGCCAAATGCCAGAGCTACTTCTGGCAGTGGCCGGGCCAGGTGCCTACACTGCAGAGTGGCCGGGGCGATGCATCGCTGCTGGTGTCGGCGGCAAGGTCCTGGATGACGTTGTGTGGGAGTGGCCCGCGGCAGTGAGCACGTGTACCACGCATATGATGGCTAGAGGGTCATGGGGACTCGAGTGCCCCCCACCCCCGGCACTCGCACTGCCGGCTGGCGTGTGGGGAGCCTGTGTGTCATCGAGAGTGGGAGGCACCCGGGGTGGCGGCTTGCATGACGTGTGCGTCTGTGAGGCGACCTGCGAAGCGTGGGCTATGGGCAGGATTGGAGGCAATGGGCCGTGCTCCCAGATGACTGGGTCGGTGTATTGCTGTACTATGTGCCTATGGGTTCCAGTGCATCATGCGAGGTGTGCATGTGACAGGGGCGTGGAGGAGAGGGAGGTGGCAGTGGGGGGGGGTGGCTGGCTGGATCTCACGGTGTGCGGCCGCGGAGTGGGCTCCAGCTTACGAAAGGAGTGCGTTCGCAAGCTAAGCTGTGCACGACTAGAGCGGGCAGAGAAGGCCGAATCCTTGGGCAGTGTGGACACACCGCCTTCGTGAGCTGCGTGGAGGACGAGATCTCGCGGTGGTGAAACCACAGCATTGGAAGGCAACGCATGGCGTGCCATAATCTCTGCTGCTCCCTACTCTCGGTCACGTGCGCTACGTGCTAATTGTTTCCGTCTCCGCCGTCATCGGCTCGTGTAACGCTCCACGCAGCCTTTGGCACCGACTATCTTCACCCCTGATCTCTCTCGTATTCTCGGGTGCCGATGCTTAACCTGTGGGCTATGCCTGTTGTGTGTGTGTGCGCGCACTTTGGGGCGGTGGAAGGCTCGGGAGAGGCGTAAGGGCGGCGCGAACGAACGATTGGAGTCGCTTTCTGTCGACGACCTTCTGTGGTCTCCCTGCGCATGGCTTTGCTTCCCTCCCGCCTGGTCTCTCTCCCCTCTCCTTTTTTTTTTTAGGTGGCGGAGTGGTCGTCCTCTGCCGTTTCTGACAACGCCGCATCATGTTACTCAGCATGGGATGTGTGTGTGTGTGTGGGGGGATCCACCGCGCTGCGCGAGCAGGCGGGCCGGCAACGAAGGCTATGATGCCTTCTCTTGGACAGCAGGCCGTTTCCCATGTTCTCACCTGTTCTCCCCTCACCACATATGTTGACGATGGATGCCGATGCTTTCTCTCTGTGTGTGTGTGTGTGTCTGCGCTCCCCCCACGCCGTCCTTGTTGCTCTCCTTTTCCTCTGTCTTCCCGGCATGCTGGATTGTGGCAAGGGGGGGGGGGCTATTAGAGGCGCTGCCGCAACACCCCCGTGTGCTTCGTGCGGTTGCCAGCCGCCTTCACCTTCCTCCCTCCTGGTGTGGCACTATGAGGCTCAAGCGACGGGAGAGGGAAGTTGATGAGTGGGAGGCCTTTAAGGCAGCAAGCATCTGTGCGTGCCTGCGTGTTCAGTGTGTGGCCTAGACAAGGGGGGGGGAGGGGTCGTTGAGGGAGGCGAGCACTAGGCGAACGCCTGAGAGGGGCTGGCTGGGGGCGCAGCAAGCATGTCATTCTACTGCATTCGTAAAGGCTAAGAAGCCTCAACCCATGCTTTCTCACGAGGCAAAGGAGGCAATGGTGACGCGGTGAGGACACCATCCCTTCCCCGCCCCCTCTCCACCCTCCGACCACGGCGACGCTTGACGGGAGGTGGTAGAGAGAGGGGGGGGGGAAGGAGGGGGGGGCAGAGAAGGGGTGGTGTGGAGACGCTTGCAGCACCTGCGGTAACGGGGGCCGCAGCGTCCACCCTCCCCCTTTTCTCAGCGGCGTCCTCTCTGCTGCTTTCAGCCTCACAACAAATACACGATGGAAAGCAGTCACACACGCACACGCACACGCACACGCACGTGCGTGTACCCTCCACGAGAGGATCACGCACGCATGCTACTCTTCAGGAGTCAAAATAGTCTGCCGCTGCCGCGGCGTCCACAACTTCTATTCCGATTTCTTTACTCGCTTCTCTTTCATCTGGTACAAGGGCACCCCCCCCCCCCCCACACACGCACGCACGCCTGCCCCGTGTACTTCTGCTGCTGTTCATTCCTCAAAGCGTACGACTCGCAAAGGTTTTATCGAAGCTGGATACAATTTCTTCGCGCAGCGTCTCTACCAGTGGAAGCACCGAACAATACGCTGGCACACCGCCTCGGGGGCACCAAGGAGGAAAGGCTGCCGAATGATGCTCCGTCTCTCACGGCGCCGTCTCGCCGCTTCCACTGGCGGCTTCTCGTCCGCTGCTTTCACCGGCGACGACGGCGGCGCCTACGAGAAACTCAAGCATGAGCAGGAGCGGCTGAAGCGCGATCATCAGCAGGAGGGCGCCGATGCACAAGAGCAGCAGCACCACAACGAAAGAGGTGATGCCCAGCACGCAGGCACGCATGTATCCGCCTCGATGCCATCATCGTCTTTCTGGGAGGAGTCGTACTCCTCAAGTGACTTTCAGGGCACAATGGGCAGCAGCAGCGGCGGTGGCAGAGGTACCACCACCAATACTTCTGCAGCCGATACGACCCTTGCGCGACCGACGATCGACACGTATCGTGCCATGACAGACGGTGAGCTCATCGAGACGCTGCGGACCCGCGACGAGCAGATCCGTCATTTGCGCACCATCTACGAGAGCTTCCACTACGAGGCCGACAAGCATTTTCGAAAAATGATCTTCGACTACCATGACAAGACGATGCAGCTGTCGCAGGTGCACGGACGCATGCAGCAGGCCTCGCTGCAAATTAACCGAGAGGCCCTTTCGAAGATGCGTGATCAGCAGGATATGATGACGCGTGACAAGCGGATCATCTTCACAATCTGCACGCTGTGGACACTTATCTTCTGGGTGTGGGTGCGCCGTCACTATGTGAAGCGGCGTGAGCTGGAGCTGGAGCCGCTGGATGGGCGGGAATGGGCGGAGATGAGCCCTTCTATTACCGGGGCTGGAAGCTACAACGAGAACCTTTTTGGCAGCAACAAGCGCAACGCGCGCTTCACCGAGACGGCGTGGGAGCGTGAGCTGCGCGAGCGCCGCGAGGCGCATAGCCTGCGAGAGCAGCAATCTGCCCTTCTTCAGAACCAGATGGTGCTGCAGAAAGCCGTGGCGACGCAGCGGGAGAAGCAGCAAGCGTGTGGTTGCGACTCTTGAAGCACTCAGGAGAGAACGGGGGAAGTAGAGAGAGAGAGACACGTGCGTGTGTGCGTGGGGACAATGGACGAGCCCCATGGGAGGTTCCATGTGCACACTTCCTACGCACTTCACTCTCGTCCTGCTCTCCACCATAGGCGGTGCTGCAGGGAGCCCTTCTCCAGCCGACGTGCCTGCGCTTTTTTTTTTTCGTGCGCTCATTACGGATTCGCAGCACGAGGGGCAAAAGGGAAGGAGCTACACAAGCGGAGGCAAAAGATGTCGCGACGTGCACGCAAGCGTGCCGGAAGGGTGAGAGCTGTCACCCATCGAGGAGAGGTGTCCCTCGCCCCTGGGTGGAGACGAAGGCCGAGGAGGGAGTGTGTGTGTGGGGCGGGGGGCGTCTCGGCCTGCAGGATGGCGCTCCACTCTTTTATTATTTTGGACTCCGCGCGTACTTTGCAGGGAGTGTGTGGGCATGCGTGTGTATCCTGTTGTATTGCAGATGTGAGGAGCTCCTCGCTTTCCTTCTCTCTTGGCATTGCTCCATGCACCTACGCACACGCAGGAACCACGGAAGGCAGCTCGGCCATATATGGAGGCGCTCGACTCGACTTTGCTCTCTCCCTTTTCCCTTCTTCCTCTCTTCTGAATTCTCGCTGATTCTCGCATGCATGGAGGTAATATTGCTCATCAGCCCCTCTCTTATCTTTCACCTTCACTACCCCATGAGCAACTCAGTCAAGTCCCCTTCCGACCATGTCGGTGATGTGGGGCGGCGCAACTACCCGATGTCGGCCCGCACGCTCGTCACACAGGAGCAGGTGTGGGCCGCCACAGCGAAGTGCGCAAAGAAGATTGCAGCGGACTACAAGGACTTCCACTTAACGGCCGACAACCCGCTCTACTTGCTGTGCGTGCTCAAGGGCAGCTTCATCTTCACGGCCGACCTCGCCCGCTTTCTGGCCGACGAGGGGGTGCCTGTGAAGGTGGAGTTTATCTGCGCTAGCTCGTACGGCTCGGGCGTGGAGACGTCGGGTCAGGTGCGCATGCTTCTCGACGTGCGCGACTCCGTGGAAAACCGCCATATTATGCTTGTCGAGGACATAGTCGACAGCGCCATCACACTGCAGTACCTGATGCGGTTCATGCTCGCCAAGAAGCCCGCCTCGCTGAAGACCGTAGTACTTCTGGACAAGCCGTCGGGGCGCAAGGTGGATGTGCTGGTTGACTACCCCGTCATCACGATCCCACACGCGTTTGTGATCGGCTACGGTATGGACTTCGCCGAGTCGTACAGGGAGTTGCGTGATATCTGCGTTCTGAAGAAGGAATACTATGAGAAGGCGGAGAGCAAGCTGTAGTGGCGACGCGTTACCACTCGTGCTGGCGGGCAAGTGCGCCGCCTCTCTTCCTCGCTGAATGCCCTTTCACGGACCCCCCCACACACACGTACAGGGACATGCTAACAAGCATGCACGTGGCCGGTGAAAGTGACGAGGCTGCAGTGACAACGGCGGCTGCGTATAAAAGTGGATGTAACCATAAACGCACAACCTTTTTCTTCCTTCCCTCCCACTTGTGCCCTTTGTGGGCTGAGCGGTGCTGCTACGGAAGACGGAGAGGAGGATTGTCAGATAGCGAGCCAGTGAGTGAGCAAGTGGAGGTGTGTGTGTGGGGGGGGAGGGGCTGAGGCTGCACAAGAAACCTCGATGCAACATATTAGCAGATCTGCTGCATGGGTACAGCACAACGTAGGCGAAGTGCCGAGGTGGTTCTCGCGGCAGGCGGGGGTAGATGTGGCATAGTGTGGTAAACACTCAGGCGCGGGTGACACTGACGCAGAGCGACGAATCAAGGGAACAGCGTATGCAGCGGCCATGCGCGTACATGCGTCTGCTCGACCGGTTGCATGTGTGTGCTTCACTGGGCTGCGTAGTGTCTTACCGCCTTTATCGTGCGCTCTGCTGCTTCCTGTGTAGCTACACTCTTCGCTGTCCCGCCGTCACTGCCTCCTTTTCCTTGCAAGCCCCCCCCCCCCGCCAGTGCACTCTCCCTCCCCTCCTTCTTGTGTTCTCGCAACACTCGATCCCACGGCATCGATACGTATATATATATATATATATGTATATATTATTGTTATTACGCCCTCCGTCGTCCACCGCCCTCCCCCATCGCTCCTTCAGCGCCTCTCCTTTGCGCATGAGAGGTGGACTGGATCGCAACGGTCTGGCCTAATCAAAGCAGAGAAAATGCCTTCTCTTCCTCCTCCACGCAGACACGCAACGATACACACGCAAGACGTACCGACCGCAGCCAGTGAGGGCACTCATCACAGAGGTGACTGTGGCGGCGGTGGGCTTTGTGGATGCGAAGGTGTGACGTTGTGTAGATGGCCCACACATACACACACACACACAGGAATTTCTTTCCATGTCTAACGTGGCCCCACACAATAGATGACATGCGTGATACGAGCACATGCACGCACACGCACACATGCACGCATACGCTCATCCTATTTCCTCACCGTTGACGATACATTAACCCTTTAAAGAAATTTTAAGAGAGACGAGAGATTGTTGACCTCACGCAATGTTTCTCCATACTCCCACATGCATGTGCGCACGCCTGTAGGCACACCTCATGCGAACAGACTCCCCCCCTCTCCCCTCCCCCTGCACAAGAGAGGAAGCGGTGGAGCGTGTATGGGAGGGCTCAGAGAGAGAGAGAGACCCACCCTTCAAACACCGGCGACGATCTTCCTGCCTCCCCCCCGCTTTCTCTCGTTGAATGTACGTGTGCCTGTATACACGTGCGCACAAGCGTATGTGTGCACGCGCATGCAGCACGGGTTTCTGTGTGTTTTCTGCCTTCAGTTTTCTTTGATGTCTGGTTGACAGTCTCACCTCTGTACCGGTGCTCCTGCACACATTTTCGTGGCGAGAACACGCATGTAAACACAAGGTGCTGCTGCTGCTGCAAGCGTACAAGATGGAGTTGTAGGCATGCAAATGCCTCACGCAGGAGCCCACGGCGAAAGGGGACAGCGGAGGGGTACGCAAATCGGGAGGGTACTGTAGAACCTGCAAAAGGGATTCATGGAAGGACAGCACTTGCGGATGGGCTCGTGTGTGCCCTCCACTCAAACGTGTGTCACCCTCCCCCCTGATGCAAGAGAACACTTGCTGCTCTCTCTCTCTGTAGCTTGTTCAGTTCCTCGAAAAACACGAGGCATACATGCCGAGGGCGCTGTGACATGACTTCTCTCTACCCACTCCTCCTCCTCCTCCTCTCTATTCTCATCATCGAACGGTGCTGCTTCATGCGCGATATGGGTAGTTTCTTAGAATACGCGGCCAGCACGCCCCCCCCCCCCCCACACACACACACCAGCACATATTCGCGTGCACCACCCCGCATAGCACGAAGACGTCTCCCCCCTGCTTCCCCGCTCCTAGGGACGGACGCACACGTGAAAAGAGTCTTAGGCATTTTTCGTTTCTCAGCACCCGCGCATGCGACGCTTTGCGCACGTTCTTGCGGGCTAACTCTTTCTGTACTGCACACTCACACACACGACACACCCGTAGGTACGACACCAATGCTACCAAGCCACAGTTCCAAAGGCTTCGTAGATGCCCAGGGCAGAGTTTTCGTGGATGGCTGTGGGTACCCCATGGCATCTGGCATTGTTGCCACGGAGGACGTGATCCAGAAGAGCATCAAGGCCATGGCTTACACAATCGCAAAGGATTACAAGTCACTCAGCCACCGTGACACTAGTGTGCCACCCAGCACGGCAGCTACCACAAAGGCGGCGGAGGCTCCCATCAGCTACGACAACCCGCTCATCATCATCTCCGTGCTCAAGGGCAGCTACATCTTCACCTCCGACTTCATACGCTACCTCGGCGACTGTGGCCTGCCCCATGTTGTGGACTTTGTGCGCTTGGCTTCGTACAACTCGGGTACACGGAGCACTGGCCAAATCTCGATGCTAGCGGGTCTCAAGTTTGAGAATTTGCGCGGTAAGCACGTACTGATCGTCGAGGACGTGTGCGACTCCGGGCGCACGCTGCGCTTCCTGCGTGATTACATGGTGAAGAAGTTCCAGCCCAAGAGCATCAAGACGCTCGTGATGGTGAACAAAGAGTCGGCGGCGCGCAAGGTGGACTTCGACCCCGAATACTCCTGTCTTGCAGGCCCCAACAAGTACATCGTCGGCTATGGGTTCGAGGTGAACGATCGCTACCGTGAGTTGCGTCACATATTCACTCTGCGGGACGGCGAGGCGACCCGCTACCCTGCGAAGCTCTGAGCACGACGACACCACTGCAGTGGAGGGAGCAGCTGAGGCGGCGGGGTGTGCGCAGGTAAGCGAGGTAAAAGGCGCCGACGGAGAACACATTTGTGCGCGAGTGTATGCCCCCAACTCTTCATGAGATGTGTCGTGTCTCTTTCAATCAGGGCTGTGCTGGACACAGGTTCAACCACGGAGGGGAGGCGGCACAGCGGGGGAGAAGCGCACTCCTACCCGCAGCCGCCACCTGCACACACACACACACACACACACACACACACACACAGGCTTGGGTGCTTAACAGCTTAATGTGCTTAAAAAATGTAAAACGTATAATGCGTTGCTTTTCGGTCAGCTGTGTGTTCGTCGATCGCCGGCGACGTGCGCGCTTGCATTCGCCTCCTCGCTGCATTTTCGGTTGTCTCCATGCCGTTTCAGGTGGGCACGGTGGAGCTGGCCGATTAGCACACATATGTCCGGGGAAGGAGGGGTGGAGAGAGCTGGTATTTCGAGGAGTGAGGGCGGTGATGGGTGATGCTGGAGTACACCGCATACTCACCGGCTTACACAGTATGAGGCGTTGAGTGCTTCTTGCTTTGACAGCGAGCGCGCTGCCGCATACTTGTTGTACCCTCATTTGCCCACTCTCCCTCTCCACGAATCCTTTGACGCATGGCACCACATGATCTTCTACGCTAACTCCCCCCCCTTCCCCGTTTCTTATGTAAACACGGCTGACAGCAGAGTAACGGCGCTGACGGCGCCGTGTGAGCCCTCTCTCTCTCTGTGTGTGTGTGCTTTCTCCTTTTCTCCGCCTTTTTTTTTTTACCTCTGTCACTACACACGTGTGCGCAAGTGCGTTTCTCCCGGGGCGTCTCGCTGCCTCCTTTCTGTTGCGCTCACGCATCTCCCTTAACTGGACGTCCAGAAGTTGATCTGGCATCGGGGATGCCCTGTTCCGTGCGCGTTGATCTTTTATTTCTCTCTGGGGGCGTCGACCTCAGCCCTTCCTGCGTGCTCCACTCCGCTGGCACTCCCATGTTTTCGCCATCCCACGCACGATCCCTCTTCCTCTCCCCTGATCTTCCATTTTCTTTCGTATCCGAGCCGCATCCTTCGCTGTTACTTTCTAGAAGAGAGGAGGAGGGGCGGCGGCGGTTCCTTGCCTGACTTCTTCCCTGTATGACCTGGTTCGGCACGTACTCTTCTCCGGAGTTCTCCTTGTCACCCTTGAATAAGATCTGTATACACGCACACGCACACAGGAAATCAAGCATTGGACTACACCAGCGTGTGCACGTATGTGTGTGTGTGTGCGTGTAGGCGATCACCTTACACTCATCTGCCGTTCTCTCGCTTGGCGGGTTAGTGCACTGAGAGAGCGAGGAACGTGTGCAGAGCGGCGAACATGAAGCAAACACGTGTGACACAAGGCGGCGGCTGCAAAATGACGTTCATTATATGCATTGATGGAAGGAACGTGGAGACTCCGGGGTGTCGCTTGAGACACCGGAGAACACGCAAGCCCCCTCCTCTGTGGTCATCGTCTGCTAACGTCTCGATCTTCACCTTTACATGTCGCCATCTACACGCATATTCACATACGAAGACAAAAGGGAGGAAGAGCGAGATGCCGTGGGGGTGCGATGCTCGCTCTCTTCGCCGACCCCATTTTCTCTCCCTCACCTTTTCCACAGCATCGCTGTCACGCGTGCCTGCACCATGGGTGGTTACGTAAGATAAGGCGTGAGCGCAAGAGTGGGGACGCCACACGTAAAATGCCCAACGCCAGGACAGGCGCAGGTGATGCTCACATGGCTGTGTCTCTCTTCCCTGTTCTTCACTCAAGCTCGCTGCGTTTCCGTTCGCCGCCTCCGTCTCTCTCTCTCTCCCCTTGTGTTAATGCCCCTTCTCCTTCTCACCCCATCTCTTCATATATATTTTTTTTCGCTTGGTGCGTCTATCGTGCTCACGCGCAGTGCCCCCCCCCCCCCCCAAGAAGGGCCTGCAAGACGCAAGCTTGGACCCATTGGCTTGTGCACACATATAGGCCCCCCCTTTCGCCCCTCACTACCACCACTTCAACTCCACCTGAGAGCGCTCCCCGGGACTTGAGGACGACGAGGAGGGGGCAGAGTGACCTCACAACCTCTCTTCCCATTTTTCCCCAGCACACACACAGCGTATACACCACAGCAGCACGCATGCCGCCGCCGCCTTCTTGGCTTTTTTCTTTGTCAGTGTGCTTTATCGTCGTTGTCGTCTCGTCGCGGGACGGCTTCTCATCGGTTTCTCTGCCGTCCTGGGCCGCGGGGGGGGGCTGTACCGCCGTCAGCGCACACCCCTTACTTTTCATTGGATGCATCGCGCCTTCTCTCCGCTCAAGCGGGGGGTGGCGTGGCGTGTGCAGATCGTTGGGGCCGTTACGCGTTGCGGACGACGTCTGCTCCTTCCGTGCATTCTGTGTCTTCCTTACGCTTTACTACATCTGGCCTGATGAACGACCTGCCTCACTGGCCGCGGTACCGGCCGATCCGCGTGATCGGCCAGGGTGGGTTCGGCACGGTGTACCTCTGCGTGGACACGGAGCCGACCAGCGCCATATATGAGCAGGAGGTGGCTGTCAAGGCCGTTTCGCTGGGCGCCCTGTCTGATGAAGAGGTGCTCCTGGCCATGTCCGAGGTGTCGCTGCTGAAGAACATTAACCACCCGAACATCATCACCTACTACGACTCGTTTCTGTATGACGAGGATGAGTCGGCACAATCACAGAAGAGAGGCACCGCGCTTGTTCCGCAGGCGGAGAGCGACGACATGGCCGCCGCTGGGGCAGGGCTTCGATCGCAGTGGCTCTGTCTTGTGACGGAGTACATGGACGGGGGCGACCTGGCCTCCCTGCTGCGGCAATACAATGGCCAAGGGCTGAACAACAGCAAGGGCTCATGCGAGGGCACGAGCTTGAAGACAGTAGACACGGTCGTCGCAGCTCGCAAGCGGGACCGGTCTTTGCCCACTGTAAAAGACGATGCTTCTGCATTGGCTGACCAAGGGGATGCGAGCGAGGAGGACTGGGTAGGTCGCAGTCGACGACACCGCCAGCGCCTCGCAACGACTCTCCGCGCCGCAGCGCGGCCACCAATGTCGACGTCTGAGACGGCAGTGACAATGACGACAGGGATGCAGTGGGGTGGCATCGACGCCTCCGTGGACCAGACGTGGCTGTCTGATGCCTCTTCGGCGGCGATGCCCACCACCCCACTCGGAGCCACCGACTTCGAGGCCGCCGGTGTGGCGACTCGCAGCAGTCGCAACGATGTCGGAATTCCCACTATGGCCGCTAGCAACACCACCGCCGGCTCTGCTGGCACTGGAGCACCGCCTCTCACCAGCGTAAGCAGCGAGACCATGGCTGCCGCTGCCGGCCGCCTCGCCTTTGAGCTGATCGAACCTCAGCTTCCGCCTCTGCCAAATCAGCTGTGGGTCGAGTCCTTTCTCATCACGGATATTGCGAAACAGTGCCTCGACGCCTTGGCGTACCTGCATGCCTTGTGCATCGTTCACCGCGATATCAAGCCGTCAAATATTTATCTCTCGAAGCGCGATGGCACCGTAAAGATTGGGGACTTTGGCGTGTCGAAATTGCTCCAGCCAGCGGCGCCCTTCACGACAACGTTCGTGGGCACTCCGTTTTACCTTTGCCCTGAGCTCTGCATGGGCGACTCCTACTCCTTCGGTGCCGATATCTGGGCGCTTGGTGTAGTCTTGTACGAGCTCTATTGCCTTAAACTGCCCTTCACCTCCGACAATGTTCTCGGGCAGATCTATGTCATCACGGAAGGCACATATGACACTGCTGCGCTGCGCACGCCACACAGATTCTCGGAGCCACAGCGGGCCGTGCTAGAGAAGCTCTACGGGCCCTCCTTTCTCCATTCCGAGCACCTGCTGCACACCCTTGTGGTGAGCATGATTGACAAAATGCTGCACGTGGATCCGGCCGAACGACCCTCCGCCGAGGAGTTGCTAACTGGCGTGTTCGGCGCCGGCAACACGTCACGGTGTGGCTCGAGCGCAGGTCTTGTTCTGGCCTCGGTCGCGCCGACGCCGCTGCACCGGGCCTCGTCTACCTGTGCAATTGCCCATTGCACCGCCTCCACGACTTTGCAGCGTGCTTTCTCATCGTCCGCTGCCGTACCGGTGGGAGTAGCGGTGGCCACTTCGCAAGCGCCGCACAATCGTTTAGGCCCTTCAGCAAGTGGACAGCACGCGCAGTGGGCCGGCAGCCTCGTCGTGGCCGCGTCATGCACACTTCAGCAGCAACAGGGAGCGATCCCTCCCCCCCTCACAGCTTCCGGGAGCCGCTGCAGCCGAGAGAGGAGAGACGACGTGGCCAATGACTTCACCGAGGCACGCGCCCCTCTCGCTGTCCGCGTGAAGACGTCTGTGGGGGACATACTGCGAGGCATGCCTTCGGTGCAGCGGGAGCGTCTGGGCAGTCGTTCAGCGGCAGAAGAGAAGGGTGTAAAGGGGATGCTTTCGCAGGCCCTGCCACCTGTGGCATTGCTGAAATCGGCGCCCTCCCCAGTACCTTCTCATTCTACCGTAGAGGCCGGCGTGCGAAGTAACAGTGACCACCGACAGGCCGTGCCCGCACTGAGCTTCGCAGAGAGCTGGTTGGCAGAGACGTCCACGTTGCACGAGAAGCACAGCGGCAGTGTTGTAGGTACTGATCCGTTGCCACTCGAGCTTGATGGCAACACAGCTCTGCAGCTGTTACCTGCAGCACCGTTCCCACTGGAGCTGCTCTACGACGGTCTCGCCAGCATCGTCGACTCTTCCGTGAACGCCACAGGTGCCACTGGAGAGCAGCGTACAGTGGAGGACAAGGCGTTGATGAAGTCTCCGCTAGGGGCGCAAGCGGTGCAGCACGCATCACCACTATCATGTATATCGTCAGCTGACGCGCCACCTGTTGGGCGTACGCGCTTCGACGATGAGGATGCCCTGGACCACCCCATTGGTGCGCAGACGCACAGCGAAATCATGGCGTTGATGGAAAACATTCCATGGCTCAAGAACGCCGAAGTCTTCTCCGCAATACCGCTCTCCGCCAGCTGTGACAACGTCATGCTGGTCGAACGCGCGAATCATAGCTCTGTCTCTCTGAGTGACGACGACAGTGCGATGGGCTCTGTTGCTGGCAGCACAGCAGTGGGCGGTTCCCAGGAGAGGGTAGAGATCACTGCGCCCGTGCCTAAGGATTCGCGCGCTGCCTCGCCCCAGGGGCAGCTGCGACTGTCAGCGACACCTTCGCTGTCGTCGCCGTTGCGGCAACCACACAGTCCGGCGACTGACACAGAAGGCATGCGGATGTCCTCGAAATCCCTGCTGCCCATATGCCGTGCCGGGGTCGTGTCTCCCACAGCCCCCCGCATGGAGGTGAAAACCATCAGCGGCACGACCATCACCATGGGAGGCAGCCGCCGCTCTCTTACCTCGCGATCCCCATGCCAGCGAGGCGCCACCCGAGCAGCGGAGATTGCTGAGGCAGAGGGCATACTGTCAACGTCGCAGCGCCGCATCTCAGACGGGTTTACTAGTGCGAGTGGGAAGCTGCCATGCACTCCAGCTGTCTCGCTCCGCCAACATGTGCCGCTGGGTGCTTTGCCGACGACAGCACGGACGAGCACGTCCACGCTGCCAGCCTCGCAGAGGGACAAACTGCACTTTGCACAGGTTGCCAGTGGTTCTGTGTGCCAGTCACCGTCGCGGCCACCGAGTGGGGACGCCGACAGACAACCGACAGTGGCCACAGTGGTAAACAAGGACACTTCTGCCTCGCGCCCGTGGCTGCTTTCCTTCTCCTCCGGTGTTGCGCCGACAGTGGGAAATACTGCCAGTGAGGCACGCCTGCGTCCCTTCAGCGCCGCACAAATGTGTGCTACAGCGATGACATCGGCAAGCGTAGCCGCACCACCCACCCCCAAGGCGTGTTTTCCCGGTCACTGCGAGGGTTACTCCACGACTGAACTGGAGTCCCTTCTGCAGGCGAAGCTGCTAGCGCACTATCAGCGGCGGCGACGGCAGTTGGGCGCGCAGCGAGCGCAGTATGCAGCGCAGGAGGCTGCTAAGGCTGAAGCCCGCGCAAAACTGAAGGCGCTGTATGATGAGGTCTTCGTTTCTCGACTCGGGGCGGCGTCGTCGGACGCAGCTGACATCGCTGCTTGCCATTCCAGCGGCACCATAGGTGGCACTTCACAGCTGCGGGATGAGTTCGTCGCTCATGCCGATGAGCGGTCAAGGGCAATCGGTGACTCGGTTGACAGCGGAGCTCACACCTCGAGCGGTGATGTGCTGGTGGTACCACCCGCACCTGCAGCGATGCAGCTGCCTGCGCGAGAGACAGAAGGTTGGGCAGCGGACGCGCCTGTGGCGGTGTGCTCACCGAGGGAAGCGACATCCCCAACGCCTCCGTCGGCACCGTTTTCTTGCAACTCGCTGTTGCCTTTTCCTGTCGATACCACGGCGCGACAGGCCGAGGAGGAGGAGTCTGTGCTGCGAGTTCTCGCCGCTGTCTACCCTCGCCCTCTTGATATACCAGCGATGACTGCGCCCAGTACTGGGACGCTCATTGGCGGTAGCGATGACAGCAAAGATTGGCTAGCAAGGACCCTCACGGCGCGTCGTGTCCGCGAGGCTGCGTCGATGGCGGTCGCCGTGGAGCATCAGCGCGCTGCCTTTCGCCATGGCAAGGAACCCACAAGGTTGCGCGTCGCTCCGCCCTGGCGGCCACCGTACGATTCACGTGACGTGCCAGGACTCTGGGAGACGTCCTCAGCAGAGGAGGAGGCAGATGCGTCGATGCGGGGCCAACTGGGGTGCCCCGCGCCAGAAAATGTGAGGTACGAAGTGCGGTGGCGTTGGAGTGTGCCGCCTTCTGATCTGGGTGACACGGCGGGGACGACGTCCGAGGATGAAGAGAGGGGAGTGCTGTCTTCGAGAACGACTTCCTCATCGTCTTTGCCTTCCACCTCCACACCCCTGTCGCCGTCATCGGCATCATTGGCGTCGACTTCTCAAGCCAATACCCCTGGTGTACCTGGGCAAGCTCCAATGACGTCCTCAATGACTGAGACACTCGAAGCGGATGTGCAGCAGCGCGCACCAAGTTGGAAGCTCTTGTGTAGCGAGAAGGAGCTGGGTGATGGTGCGATCGACTCGTGGGGTTGCCCTGACGATGTCCATGCTGAGGCGCGGCATCCATCCTTGATGCTGGGATGGCCCACGCATTCGAAGTCGGACACCGTTGACGGTGACATGAGAGGTGCACGCGAGCCTGAGGACGGTACACACGGAGCGCCTTGGAGTAGGTCGAGTCTTGCGGACACGTCGGAAAAGGAGACGGCGGAGACGGACGAGGAAAATGACGAGAGGGACTGGGACTCTGCGAGCTCATCCCCGACTACCTTCTCGACCTCATCAGCATGGAGCTCCTCTGCCAGTCACAGCTCCCGCTTATTGAGTCATCTGCACCACGGTAAAGGTGGGGAGCTGAATGACGTGAGCGGCAGTTCCCACGATGATGACAGCAGCGCCGAAAACAGCATCAGCACCTCGGCAGATTTTTCCTCCTCGGCACTTCCGACAGCATCCTCTTCGTTTCACAACTTCAGTGGCGCCGCATCCTCGACGGACGCCTACAGCGACGATGCAGAACACAGCGTGGCAACGAAGAAGACGGAGAGCGACGAGGACGAGGACATGTCGTACACATATGCAGTGCAACTGGACGCGGTGACTGGGCGGCGTCACTTTGAATACATATGCCCCGTGACAGTGGAGGTGGTGGGAGCTTTACCAGGCGGTTATCGTATCGTGTCGGCAGCGGCGGCCTTGCACGCTCTGGACTCCACTAAGGGGGCTTCCTTCTCTGCGACGCCAATGCCCACCAACGAGCGTTGTAACATGCAGCAAGGGAGTGAGGAGCTGGCGACTCGCGGTCTCGCCGGGGAGGCGCCGATGCGATGCGAGGGCAGCGACAAAACTTCAGCCCCCAATGGCGGCATCAGCAGCTGCCTCGGCCAGGACGAAAGATCCCTGCTCGATGGAGCGTGCCATGCCATGTGGCAGGAGAACGGTGGCTTCGGCACCCCCCTCGCCTCACTACCACCACCGTCGGCACCTCCTCCATCCACATTGCTGCCACTGGACGCAGGGGCGACGCGAGGCTTCACGGGCGCACCCGGCAGGCAACAGGGGCATGTGCCAGAAACAGACGGTACGTCACCACCGGAGGGGTTCCAATCGGCACGAGCGGCGACTTCTTGCTCGGCACCTCCTCCGATTACCAATCGGCCGCGCGATGCAACCGCGCGAGTCACAACCGCCTCGTCGAGCGGCGGCAAGAGCGGCAGCATCCATGACAACGGTGCCACTGAATCTCTTCGCAGGAGCGCGGCCTCACAGCAAGTGAGTGCAGCACCAGTAGCGAAGGTGGCGGCGCCTCTTCGCCCTTTTCACACGGTCCTAGCGGCACACTCCGAGGAAACCACAGCGAAGGCACACACAGTATTGACCCGCCCTTCAGCAGATTCTCACCTCACCACACTGAACACGGAGGTGCTCCCCGCCCCCAAGAGATCGTTGACGAGCGCTGATGGGAACCCAGTGATGGCGTTTCTGTGCGACCGCCTTTTCACACAGGGTCATACAGCTATGGCCCCCGCGAAAGGGATCGCCGCTGCCGTGGACACAAGGTGGCGGGTGCGGGTTCCTTCAAGTCCCTCCGCTTCATCTCAGGGGCTGGAGACGTCGCATCATGAGCACCCACTTGTGGGACCGCCCACGTACCTCCGTCTTCCTGTGTCGCTCGCTCTCCGTCCGCTGCGGCCGCGCACCCGCTTCGTTGGCCTCTTGTGGCGTCTGTGGCTCTCCCTCAAGGCCAGTGAGGTGGCGCTGAGTCGAGTACTTCTTCACCGTCGCGGCGGCGGGCCGTCACCTTCTCCGGGCTGCACGTTTGCCGAGGCCTTTGGAGACTGGGTCACAGGCACCGCATCTGCTCTCAACACAGACGCCTGTGAAGGTGCGCAGGAGTATGTCGCACAGCACTCCTCGAGCGCGGCGAGCACGAGCCTCCACCTCAGAGACACCATCGCCACCGACGCGATGACGGAGACTTTCACCAACAGCGACACGGCGACTGATTCGCAGGTACTGCAGGCACCAGCTCCTCTTACCGCGCCGTTGTGCTCCTCGCTGTGGAAGTGGGGGTTGTACTACGTGGAGGCGCGCACCATGTGCGCTGTGCAGCTGCGAACCGATGAGGACTGGGCTGTGGTACGGCGCAAGGTAGTCGAGATGGGTACAATGCTGCCCTTTGTGCGCCTGTACCTGCTGCTGGAGGAGGCAGAGTCTGCCTCAGAGTAGGCGGCTCAGGTGAGAGGAGTGAGAGGGGGACCACTGCTGATGTTTCTCCACAGTTCCTCATTTTCTGGATCTGTACATATGCCTGCTCATATGTTTGCATGGGCCCACAAATGCATTTTAATCAGCACACCTCTTACGTGTTGTGGTGCAGGTGGCCGTACGCTGCGATTGCCACCGACAAGCTTCCCTTCTCACCTCCTTTTCCCTATTGCCTGCAGGTGTGCGATGACAACGCTCGTCTTCTCTTCGTTGTCTTTCTCTCGCTCTCTGCGTCGACGTTCGCCGTCCACCTTCGGTTTAGTGGCCATGGATGTAGCTGTGTCCCGCCCCTTCTCTGTTTTTTTTTTCTTTTACCATCTCCACCTCACCTCCCCACTTGTGGCGTGCGCCCCTTTCTCACGAATTTCCTGCGCTCCTTCCCCGCCCTTTCCGTGTCATGGGGTCTCCTGCCCACGCCCCATGTCATGTGCCGTCCTCGTGTGTGCGTGTCGACGCTGCATGCCCATGCTTCGTGTTTCTCCATATTACACGATCACACCGGAAGCGTGTATCAGCAGAGCTCCCATGCCGATTGACGCTTTTCTGCCCTCCTCATTCTTATTCTCTGAGTAGAACACACGCACGCACCGAGACACAAGACCGTCTGCGCCCTTCTCCCCTCGTACAGTTGAATAGATCTATATGTGGGCATTGTGGGGATCATCGCCCCCCGCGGCCCCGGAGGTGAGCGCCGGCACGCTCCCGGCAGCATCGTCATCGCCATCACTGTCTGCATCCTCCTCAGCCATCGTTACGTTTCCGCAGTGGCGGCTGATCTCGACCATCTCGCGTAAGGCTTCTGGCCAACTCTCTAAGTACCCGGCAAAGCACATCTACGCCTCTGTAGCGACGACACTCGCGCTCACCGTCACCATCACTTTTCTTGCGCGTCACCTCGTGCACCGCAGGGGGGACCACGTGAGGGGTGGACGCCCGATTTCTGCTGCGTCGGTGCTGCCATGTGACGCGGCGACCGGCAGCGACTGTGCGGTCGGCAAGCTAGGTTGTGTAGATGGAGCGAAGACTGCGCCGGTGCGGTGCGGTGCCGAGGACGGTGGTGACGACATCGAGTTCGCCGACCCGGTCGAGAGTGCCTTCGTCTCTTACGTCCGCCGGGTCAAACAGCAAAAGGAGGCACCCTTCTTGGCCGCCCTCGCCTACCTCGAGGCAGCCGCCGCAGAGCTGGCGGAGCTGCGCAGAATGCATGGGAATCACGACAGCTTCGGCAGAGAGGAGGGCGGCGAGGGGGGTGAAGGGTGCAATGAAAATTCGAGCGATGCCCATGGCAGCAACATCGATAATGGCGGAAGTCGCAATGATTTTGAGGACCGTGGCGCTGTGGCTGAGGCGCAGGCAAAAGTGCACCGTCTTGCCGTTGTCGCGGATGAGCTTCTGACGCAGTGGATCTGCAGCTTGGATGGTGTACCAGTGCGTCAAAGTGAAACGCTCAAGCAGAGGCGAAAAGCGTTGGTACAGGAAGCAGCCTCCCTGACGCAGCGTATCTCGCCGCATCTTCCGGATATGGGGGTGTAAGCACCACTCTCCTGCTTTCTCTCGGCGTCACCCTTGCGTTGTGTCAGTGAGGGCGAGGAGGACAACAGAGACGGCGTTGAACTGCCATACGATGCTCAAGTAAATGCCATCAACAAGTGTGCATGTCCGGCGTGTGAGTGACAGTGACTGCAACGTTCTCAGGGGGATGGTTCCGCTGACAGAGATGCTGCCTGCACGTGCTGGTGCACGCGTCGGTGTCGCGCCGGTGGGCGGACGAGGTGCGCTGCGTGAGGTGGCGAAGCCACCGGATACAGAACTAGGCCGCCCGCTGCAACACCGAATACATCCCAACAAAATATCAGCACACCTACAAGTGCGCGCTTTCACGTACTGGTCACGGGCGAATATGTCGAGACAACTCGCATGCGACAGGAAACGGCCCGCCGTGATGGCGGTCGCCTCTTTTTCTCTGGATCGCTTAACTCTCCCCTCATCACCCATCGCCATTCTCACAGGTCACCATTCAAGACGTGTGCTCACACAACACACACACACACACCCACACACACACACACCCACACACACACACACGGCTCTCGGTGCGTGGCTGACAACCGGGGGTCGGCAAAGGGGGTGAGGGGCTGCTCGGGTGAAGGAAGGCGAGGGAGGAGGCACACCGAGCAGAAGAGTGCAGGAGAACAGGTGCCACCCTCCTTTCACGCTGTAGCCGCCCCCCTTTTTTTGCTGCGTTGACTCGCACTTTGTGGTGCTTGTCGCTCTGCGGGCACGGACGTGGTCGTGTATATGTATCGACGTTGGCATGACACCGGCACATGCGCCCACACTTGCCCTCCTCCTCTTCCTCCTCCTCTCCTTGTCACTCTTAAAAGCATGTTCATGAACACGTACATGCATACGCTGGTGTGAGCATCTATAGCTCTGTGCCTTCAGCTCTGCCTTTGCCATCTCTTCGTTGCCGTCACTCTCACGCACACACGTCTGCGCGGGAGTGTGTGCGTGTGTCATGTGCAGCGCTTCTCAGTCGTTGCACGTGATACCGACCAGTAAACACGCCAGCACTCGAGCAAGGACGAAGAGAAGTACAATTCTGACGTGGACGTGTGCTCGTCAGTTGCCATCCCTGTCCTCCCATTAATGGCACCCCCACCCACTAATTCACTCGCAGAAACATACACATATATATGTATATATATGTATGTATGTATGTATGTATATATATATATATGTATATACTGAGTGTGTTCTCGATAAAGCCTGCCTCTCCGCTTAGTGCACACCCACATATACGCACACACGACATCGAAAGCAAAGGGCCCACTGGCGAGGCTGTCACCCAGCCCCACTCACAGACGTGCGCGGTGGTGGTGATGGTGGACGGCCACCCGTCTCTTTGCGGCACCACACTTTGCTTCCCTCTCTCTTCTTTTTCCACATTGGCGCTAAGACCAACAACGCTAGCTCATGGGGAACGGCAGCAGCAGCAATCGCAGCGGCAGCACCAGCTCTCTGTCGCATACTGCCATTGGTGGCAGCAGTCGGTACTCACACGTGAAGGGGAGGCGGGCCTTGAAGTCGCTATCCTCGGGTAAAAATGTATCCGCCGTAACGAGTGCTGCTGGTGCTGGCTCGGCGAGCTCTCACGCAGTCGCTTCTTCCTCCTTGAGGGGAAAAGCTTTGCCAACGCATGGGCATCTCCGAGACGATGCGGCAGGGACCATGGCGACGTCGCCTGTGTCGCAGGACAATCACCTTAGTAACCCCGTCTCTCCAACGCGTCGGCACGGGTTGCACTCTTTTTCATCACTGCCGACCAAAAGCGTTGAGCCTTCACCGGCGCGTGTGACCGCGGCTGCCGTCACGGCGTCTCAGGATTCCTCGGGCGAAAGGGGACACCGACAAGGAGACTCGCCAGGAAGGGAAAGACCATGCGGTGCAGAGCTGTCGCCTCAGCAGTGCCACCACCATAGGGAGAACAATAACTTTGACTTGGCTGTGATCGACACCTCAAACTCTTGTCAAGCCTGCGGAGACAACGAAAATGATAACGGTGGCGCCGCTCGGAGCGGCTCGGTGGTGGGTGCGCATCGCACACGCTCGTCTTCGATGCTACAGTCGGTAACCGACTCTGCGGTGCCGCTGCCGCTCACAACTTTGCTGAGCCGGGAAGATGCCCACCCCACCGCCAACATAGGGACAGCGCCAGCTCCGGCTGATGCTCACACGCGAGGGACTATGCCCATGCCGCGCGGCGGCACGGAGGCCAACATGGACAAGCACCACACTGACTCCTCGCAAGTTGGCTGCGCCATTTTGCCGGCAACTTTGATGCTGAAGGATTGTGTGCTGCCTGAGACACACTCTTTCTCGTGCCCGCAGTCGACGGCGGCGCCACCGCTGTCTGTGGGTCGAGTAGCCCGCTCCACCAACGTGCTGTGCCATCCGTCGACGACGACGATGAGTACTGCTTCGTGTCCGCGACGTGACGAGCCGCTCAACATGGGTGCCAAGGGCGTTGTGAGCCGCGGCCGCCGAAAAAGTAAGTCTGACCTCAAGCCCAAGCCTGAGGGCGCAGGCGACGGCAACAGTGAAGGCGGTGACGGCGGCTTCTGGCGTAGACAGTCACGCAATAGCCTATTTCGCAAGCTCCTCTCTCGGTCCAGCTCTCGTGCAGAGCGGTCGTCGCAGCCACTGCGCCCTCAGGCCTCGGAGGAGAGAGGCAGCGCCCGAGGCACCAAAGCGAAGTGTGTTGCCAAGGGGGATTCAGCCAGCCAAAACGACATGGCGACAGCGGTTGCGCACAGGCGCACTTCAGCTGCACAGTGTGTCCATGACGTGCCGACGACTGCGTCGACAGCGCTGTGCACGCAACAAACATCTTCATCGTCCTCCTCCGCCGGAGCCGCCGAGGTGGTGGAACCTGAGCCTACTGTGCCGACATCGCAGCCCTCTTCGATGACGGCGCAGAGGATTTCTGTGTTTCAGCCCCCGGCTGCGGAGGGGTGCTCGGGTGAGTGTACGGCGGTGGCTCTGACAGTGGACAATGTGCGCAGCCACACGAGTGGGTGGAAGAGCCCTTGCTGTGCTGCAGACGTGCTTCGACCGGGGTTGAGTGAAAAGGAGTACGCAGACGCACTGCCGCCTGGCCATCCAGTCTCCCATGAAACACCACATTGCCTCCACTCAGTACCAGGAGAGAAAGCGGAGCACCAGGGCAGTGACGACAGCGACTCGACGACGCCGACGGACACGAACTTGGTGCCGATTCTACCGCCACCGCCGACAGCTTCTTCCGCAAAAGCGGCGTGGGGCACACGACGAGCCGCCGCGCCAGCAACCCCTACGATGCCCAACGACAACGGAAACATACTCTCTGACAATGGCCACGACAATGACCAGGACATCGACTGCGTCGCCGCTGCCACATCGCCGTCGCCGGCATACGACTTCCCTCATCAGAAGCCGCGGCGACGGAAGGCTCCAGGCGCCCTTGGTGCCGGCCCGCCATCTACTACCACGGTGACGGACACTACGGCACGAGCGTCGCCACAGTCGCCTTGCGGCACACTTCCTACAGCCGTCGCAGCGGCGGAGGGTGGCGGCTCGGCTGCGGCGGCGGCGTTTCTGTCTTCAGCCGTCACTACTGACACGTGCTTGAGAGGCCGCCGTTGGGTGAATCAGTCGGCTATCATCGCGGCGTGGAATCGAATGGGCGCCCGCACAACCACCCCGGTGGCTGGCATTGGTGTGGGCGGAGGCCATCACGGCGGAGGTGAGGTTCCCGAGTCATCGGCAGAGGCGCTGCGGATGTCGTCCGCGCCGGGCAAATCAGTTTCCGCTGCCGGCGATAGCTTTGATGGCGGTGTGGAGTTGGGAGCCTCAGCCCTACCTGCGAGCAGGGAAATACAGCTCACTGGCGTACTGAATACCGGGGAAGCGGAGGTTGCGGCAGGCGCAGCACCGTCGTTCCGCCATCAATGCACCGCCGCTGGCCATCAGGAAGCGGGGGATCTCGGCGACTCATACAACTCTCGCGCCGTCGTAAGGCGTCAGCAGGGACCACCTTTGCTCTTCTCTCCTTCGCCGGAGAACAACAAACACAGCGATATCGGGTCGCAGCCGCTCTTTGCCCTCCGTCCGCACTTCATTCATGAAGTGGCACCCGCGGCGGGCAAGACTGCATCACCGCTCGAGCCCATAAAACCGGCGAATGACATGGATCATAGTTGGATAGTACCACCATCACAGGAGCTACATGGACCCTCAAGTGCGCGAATAATGTACGGGGAGGGGGAGGAGCCCTCAGCGGACGGGTCATCGCCTATCACGCGTGAGCTGCATGCCTGTTTGCACACCTCCACGGCGATTGAATCGGCCGTCGCGACGCAGTGGCCGTTGCCACAGGAGGGCCAAGGGAGCGACACCAGGCCATCGACTACACAGCCGCTACAGGCAGGCACTCTTATCCCTGTAAATTTCGAGGATAGGAAAGGTGTCGGGGGCTTTGGGGAGGAGCAGGAGCACCCGACGATGCGTCGCACGACGGTACGTGATGAAGAGATGGCACCCGAAACAGCCACAACTGTGGACGCTGATGAGGATGATCGCGTTAACGAGGAGGATGATGCGACGGAGAGGCACGACACACGAGATCCTCAGCGGATCGCTGCGCACCGGCTCCAGCGGCAGCCCGGCGAGGAGCAGCCTCACCAGGCATGTACCCCTGGATTCACAACAACGCACGCTACCGTGACGGTCAGAAGTGCTGCAACTGGCCTGTTGTCAGCTCATATCAACGACCAGCAGCACTACTCTCCGCTAAGATACATGGTGAGTGGTGCTTCTTTTGTACCGAGTGCGAACATGGCAGCTTCATGTGGTGCCATGCCATGGATGCACAGCAGCCCTTCCTCGTCACGATCGTACAACACAAGCGACTCGCTTTTGGAGGCGTCGAGGGGCGCACCGAACGTGGAGGACAATGAGGATAACCTCGACGAGGCCGGTGTGAGGCGCACGCAAGATGGTGAGGTTGGACATTGCCAACTGCGCAGGTCTGAAGATGGGCGTGCGAAGCGCTTCGTCGGCCTCAATGCCGGACACTTCAGCCGAAACTACTCATCTCCTTCGGTATTCGTTTCTGGAAGCGACTGCAACACCTTCAACGCCATGGCGGCCACTTCTGTGGGCAGCGGCAACACAAAGCTGGCTGCTCGGGTACGCAGCAACAGCTGTCAGCGGCTGCCTCGGCGCTCGAAGCAAGAATTAATGCGTAACAGACATCTGCCGTCCTCAACGGCACGGGTTATGCCGCGTTGGAGAGAGAGACTGACCCGGAAGCCGCAGCTGAGCTCGCCACTTTCTTCAAGTGCCGCTCAAGATGACGTTGGCGGAACCGCCAGTACTTTTCCGGCAACTCCGCGGGGTCGGCGAGGACTGACCTCACAAGGTGCGCCTCCGCTTGCACACCAGCCAAGTGCGCATCTCCATAATCTGCCACCGCCTCTGACTTCCGTAGTGTCATCGCACCCGTCGCAATATCTTCGGCGAGAGATCTCGTGCAGCCTGGGCAGCGTGCGGTGGAAGGAAGTGAGTCTACCTGCCAGTGGTGGGCCAGCCTCGCCGAACTTCGGCTTTGCCACGAGCAGCAGAGGCAATGACAACACGTCACCACTCTACGACACGCTGGGCGACGATGAGGAGGATCTCTACGCCGTGGCAAATGAGGATCACGCTAAAGACGGCGGCGACGATCGTGCGCAGCGGCGCCAAGGCTGCTGTGGCAGTGGCGCGGTGGACGAGGGTACTGGAGAGGACCGTAATGACACGTTTCTGTGCTTGGGGAGCAACGAGGTGCCGACATGGGGCATGGCGACGCTGCAGACATGGCATCAGGACAACGACGACGATGACGATAGGGTTGACCGCCAGGAGGAGGACGACAAAAATGATACCAGCGAGAGCGGTGCAAGGAATTTCAGCAACGCTGAAGGTTGCAGTAACCATCGTGAGTGCTTGCGGTCGCCGCAGCATTACCACTGGGACCCATCCATGAATTCTCATTCACCGAGCACGCGGCTACCCAAACAGCAGCCACAGGAGTCGTGTGACGTTGGCGGCGCGTCTCGTGAGTTTCATTCATCGATGCCGTGCGAGTACTGTGTTCCGCCGTCTCGCATTGTCACACGGACCTTCCTCGACTCCATCGTCTGCCTCCAGCAGCCCCGCTACGAGCCGCCGATGCCGTCAAATCGAAACACCTTCACAGCCTTCGTGCACTTATCCGACATTTCTTCATCGCAGCTGCTCGCCACGACAGCGGCGGCGCCTCATCGCGGCCTTCATGCACACTTCCGTTGCACATCATCAGGGGTGCAGGGTGATGAAGCGGTGGCGACGTCGGAGGACTACGGTGACGCTGCTCGCCGAGCAGTGCCCCGCGTGCAAACGCCGGCCACCGCTGACACGCTCATCCTGAACGGTGACGGCTGGCAAGATGCGCGCCTCGCCAACGGTGCTGATGTGAGGGAAGACGTCGTGGATGCGGCATACGGTGCGCTGCCTGGCACTCCGCTCAGTTCGTCCTTGAGCACCGCCCCTACCCACCACATATCACGAGCCAACACACCTGTGCTGGTGACAGCCCACGACGCCCTGGCCAGGCAAGCTCCGCAAAGTGCAGAGACCGAAGCAGCGAGGACGAGGCCTGAGTCGCCCAGCGCACTTTTCTACGGTATACCACCTCAGTCAAGAAGCGTCACAAAGCCACCGCAGAGACTGAATCACGCCTCTGCTGCGGAGGTGGCGCTTTTGAAAGGGAGCAGTGATGACTTCAAGGGTGAACATGATGCAGGCAGCGACCACCTGTCAGTGCCAGTGGCGCAGCTGGGAGCCACGTCACTGCGAACATCGTGGAACCTGGAGTCGATGAGACTCGGTGCCGCCCTGGCGTCTCAGGGGGAACGACGTGCGTTATCAGACGGGGGGAGGCCGTGTTTTGATACCTTTGGACACTCGACACCGTTGGCTCAGAACGCGGCCGACGCGGGGGCTTCGGTGGCAGTTAGCGCCACTATGAGGGGCCACATACCTAAGTCGGCTCAGCTTTCTTCATCGCAGTCGCTGCCGTGGTGGAATCGCCACCGCCGCACCATCCAATTGAAGGACAGTGACGCGCTGGACCAGAGCCAGCGTGGAGGCGAGAACCGCAACGGCGGTGGCGGTCACTCACCCTACCGTTCGCCACTCTCCGCCGACAGCGTTCTTGCTTCTGTATTGGGTGGCCGTGCTGAGTCTCCGGTAACCCCCTCCGGCTCCGTGGCCATCAATGGATCTCCTCTGGGCCACACAGTGCATGCGGGTGACGACGCCGCTGCGCCGGTTTTATTCAGGTTGACCGGTGGCAGGCTTCAACGTGAAGCGCAGTATCCCACATCCCTTACAAATGAGTGCCACTGGAGTGCCTTCAGAAGCAGCAGTGGCACCAACGGCAACGGCGGAGATGCAGCCCACAGTGTCGGTGCTGGCGCTGCACTGTGCCATACGTCGCATGACGAGATGCTTATCAAGCAGAGGCGCTCATGCGATGTCGGCGACAGAGGCGATGAGGGGAGAGTATCCGAAGAGGAAGACGTGGAAGCCGGCGTTGCACTCGGGGCAAAGTGCATCAGTCACGACTACGACGTCGGCATCTCCGACCCGCCCGATGTATGTATGCAGGCACCGAAACGACATGCGTTGATGCCTGTCTCCGCTTCTTTTTCCAGTGGCACGTCTGCTTTGAGAACCGGAACGGCGCGTGCCGAGGCTGACAGCAAAGGTGCGCTTGCGACGACGGCGTCGGCCCAGGCGATGGCCACCGTCACTGTGGCGCTGCCCACGCTCTCTTTTATCGAGGAGGAAGAGGTGCGATCCCCCTGTAAGGCTTCACAAATTGCCCTTGCCCCTTCCACTGTGTCCGTTGGCCCGCGCCGTGGCGAGGCAGAACCGACATCCGACAAGGAGGCGCTGAGGGACGGTGCCGAGCGTGCGGAGAGGTCGGAAGTGGACCCTTTCATCTCTCTGTCGCTTGACATACGGGCACATCACACCTGCAGGGTCAGCAGCGTCAGCAACACCATCCCTGTTCTCACAAAAACCGCAGTAACCACTGCGCTGGACGACCTGGGGGAGACTGAGATGTATACCTGCATCTCCATGGAAGAGAATGCCACGGGCGCGCAGGATGCGAGGGTGTCCGTCTTCGACACGCTCCAGCCTCAGCACGAGCACCTGCCTCTACAGAAGCAAAGTACGCCCGTCACGGATTCGTTTGTGTTGCCCTTTGCCTTGTCTGGAGTAGACATGGTGGAGAGGTGGGCGTCTGATGTCACTGACAGCGTTGCCGGTGGAGGGGGATCGGACTCTGGCCGCTGCAGGGGGGGCAGTGGTATTACTCATGCTGCAGGCGGTGGTGCACACACGGGCCCAAGGCGGATTGCTCCAATGACGGCGGCCTCTTTCACCCTTTCGGCTTCTCGGGGGCCGTGCGACAGCTTGGTGTCGCCTTCACACACGTCAGAGAGGCCGCTTATGCTGAAGCAGAACGTCGACGCAGATGGCGGCAACGGTGACACTGGCTCTGCCCCCGGACCTTTTCTCTCAGAGGAGTGCGTCTCTGGTGCGGTGGCGACTGGCTCGAGCGGAGTCGCCGGCGCACATGATGCGGAAGGAGGCGATGTCTATGACAGACGTGCTGCCGCCCACGCAGACATCGACGTGGAGGCGGAGAAAGAGCTGCCGCACCCACCACTCGCCACGACGCTCATAGACTCCCTCTTGACGCCAGCGCGTCTTGCCACATCGCACCGCAGCACCGACATCCGCCGCTCGGGTTTAGCTGTGCGAGTGGACCAGCGCGATACCAGCCTTGATGAGCGGATGCCCCTCACGGTGCAACAGTACTCGCCTGAGTCATCCCGACGGGTAGCCTCTGGCACATCGGGCCTTCCAGTGTCACCAGACTACGCACCTCTCCGATCGCCCCTGCTCCTGCAGGGAGAGGCTTCGGCAGACGCATGCCCCGAGAGTCGAACTCAGACGCCTCCCGACCATCACTACGGGCCGGTAGTGCTGCCCTCGCCGCATCACGAAGGCTCCACTCCACGCGTGCGCGCGCAGTCCCGGTCACAGCGCCAGCACAGCGAGCCCAGTGTAGGCCGGACTGTGTGCCGCTGGTGTGGAGAATCGTATGCAAGCGCAGATGTGTGCCCTGCCGTGCGGCGACCACACAAAGTGCTCCGTGAGGAGAGACGCATAGAGAAGACAGCAAAGCGGACGGCGCAGACGCTCTTGCGCGAGGGCCGAATCACGGAGGCGGTGGAGCTGCTCAAGAGCGCTGGAATATGCGTGTAATGAGAGCGAGGCTTCTACGGCGCACTCCACCGCGCTTCACTTCTTTTTTCTCACCGTCATCGACGTTGTCACAGCCTCCATTTTTTTTTTTTTTTTCACAGTTGCTTTCAGATTTCTTTGCGCTGTTTTCATACTCTTAGATCGCTGGTCCTGTGGTGTAGACTACTGCGCTACTCACCAAGTCTCCGTCTTGCGTATGTGTGCGCCTGTGTGTGTGTGTATGTGTGCAACATCGTACTCACGTTTTGGGCCGGAGAAGCCCGCATGTATCATGTCCCGTTCGGAAGCCCTACGCGACTGCGACAACCTCAAGGTCTCCCCCCCTTTCTCCCCGAGGATGGTGTGACCTACGACAATGTTTTTGTGTCTGGTGCGCCGATTCCTTATCAGCAGCTGAGCCTGTACAGCCGCACTGCTGTGGGTATTTGATAGTTCACTCTGCTCCTGCTCCCCCTGCTGCTCCCCCTGCTGCTCCCCCTGCTGCTCCCCCTGCTGCTCCCCCTGCTGCTGTTGCCGCCGTCTTTCCCGGTTTTCATTTTTGACACGCTGCACGCTACACACAAACATACCTTTCTTTAACGTGTAGTGAAGTTAGAGTTGCAGGGAAGGGCGAGCAGGCGCGGGGCACTCTCGATGTTAACGTCGGCTACGTAAAACCTGCGCTTCCCTTTGTCTCTCTGTCTGGTCTGCCTGTGGGTGTTAGAAGTTCTCGATGCAAGCTGCAAGTCGCGTAGGGTTCGTGATCTGGCGGCAGAGCCCTCGCCGTTTGTATCGCTGCCGTGATGCATGTCCCTCAGCAGGGGCCCCTGGTGCATTGAGGAATGTGTATCGCGTGCTGCACTCGTCGGCGCTGGGGCGTGGCCCCGGCGAGTTGAGGGCGGTGACGCGTCTGCCGCGTGGGATGTCCCTGTTTCGGCCATCTCGCGCTGCTGACCCGGCCTCACAGCAGCGCGGTGCTGTCGACTCTCACCCCGACAGTGGCAGCCACATTGACCACAGCTTATCCCCTTCCACCAACACCGAAGGCGTTCCCTTGTCGTCCGCGCCGCCACGCGAGCAGCTGCCGCCGTGGCCTGTCGACGCCTTTGAGTTCAACGCCATCGCGCCCCACGGCGGACATGACGTTCGTCTAGCCTGGAACACCACCTTTTCTTCCTCCGATTTCCCCACTGCTAACGCTAGCGGCAATGAGAGTGCCACATCCACGCTGCGGGGTGCCGCTGATGCACCTGATGCGACATCACCATTGCTCAACACTGCGCTTCGGTCGACACCGAAACTCCCTATCCTCACTCCCGACACGGTTCGGCAGCTAAAAACAGTGGAGGATACGCCTGAGGCGCAGGCGGCGCTGCGCGGTGGCGGTTGGGTGTGCACGGGATGCTGGGTGATTGTACGCGCAGAGTGCAGTGACAGCACCGGTAGCGATGCCTCCTGCTCAACTAGTCTCCCATCCTTACTCCGTACCATCTGCCCTGCGTGCCACACACTACGCCACGACGCGCACATGTGCTCGTACGTAGCGTCTCTGCGTCTTCGGCCCGATGTCTGGCAATGCGGCTGTTGTAGAGAGGCAAATGCGTCTGCTGCCGAGAACTGCCGCTGTTGCGGGGCAGCACGCTCAGCCACCGTTGACACAGCTGATGATCACCAGAAGGAGACGGCCGTACGCATGACGGTTGCTGTGGAGGTGGATTCATATCCTATTGGACATGTCGTCGTCACGCGAAACCGCACGACGCGCTGGCGCTGCGGCGCTTGCCGGGAGGTGAACTCGCTGCAGATGGCGGTGTGCCGCCACTGCGCACGCGAGCGCTTTGCTCTCACGGTAAGCTGCCCCACGTGCGATGCCCCGCGTGTTTTGTCGAATGCGGTGGTATTTGGCGGTAGTGGGAACGATGCACATATGGCACAGG
This sequence comes from Leishmania tarentolae, assembly GCA_033953505.1. Lineage (NCBI taxonomy): Eukaryota > Euglenozoa > Kinetoplastea > Trypanosomatida > Trypanosomatidae > Leishmania > Leishmania tarentolae. The sequence goes on from CP119845.1 coordinate 333,095, forward strand.
GTGCTGACGGTCACACAGCGCAGGACACCGTCTCCTCGCCATCTGCCGGCGCCACTGCTGATGCTGGGGCCGGCCATACAGCCACGTCAAACCCTTCCCTCGCTGCCTCACCAAATACCTCCGCGCGCGTCTTTAGCCCCGAGAACTGCTACACCCCGAACTCGACGCAGCTCTCTTGTCTACGGTGTCGCAGCCCTCTCCATGGTGGCCGTGCGACCGCCGTCAACGCAACTACGTCGTGGTGGTGCGCCTGTGGCGTTGTGAACACCATGTCGGCGTACAGCTGCCTTCGCTGCCGTCTGCCGCGTTCCCTGGAGTCCCCTGAGCAGTTGCGAGCGATCCTGAGGAGCGTCACAGCGGATAGTGCGTCAGTGTCACAGCCTCTGTCAGCCCCACATGCCAGTGCTGCATCCGACGGCTCTGAGACGTCACCGAAGTGGGATTTTAGGTCTTGCACGAACTGGATGTGTGATAGCTGCTGCGGCGTGAACACTGCTTCCTATCAAGTGGTTGTGGAGAGTAACTTATCGTCGTCGGACGCGACATGCCCCGATAATGCGAAGCGCAGTCGTCGGCTGTGGATGCACCACGGCGATGCAGCGTGCCGCCACTGCGGTGCCCCGTGGCATCACCACGTCTTGCAGGAAGGAAACGCGTGGCGCTGCGCGTGCCACGCGCTCAACTCGAGTGCCGTCGCATCTTGTACGAGCTGCGGGCTTCCAGCGCTGGATGGGATGCGGCCGGACATGCTGTCGTCCTGGTCCAAGGGAGACTGGCGATGCCCTTCGTGCGGCAACCTCTGCTACAGAGGTCGACAGCGGTGTTCCTGCGGCACCTCTCGCCCACTGGCACGGCTCAGCGGTACGACATGATACTGCTGGCCCCGTAGGTAAGGGCACAGTTGCATGCCTGGAGCTATCTGAAAGCGGAGGACAGGCGTTGTGCACATGAGTTGCAGCCGTTCTTGCAGAGACAATTTGGTCGCCGGGTCGTGAGACCTGCAGCCTCCTGAAGCTGGGAGCGCAGCGAAGAGAGAATTCGGCCACGCGCCGTGACGAGCGGCCCACATATACGGCAACCCGCACGTGCGTTTTTTTTTATTTTCTTTGGCATGTGTCTTTCCGTCTCAGTTGATGTGAAGGGATTCCTTCACCGCAGACGGCGTGCTTACGAGAAGGAGAGCCTGGCAGGATGGGCGTGAGAGGAGTCACGAGGATGAGAGGGAATTTGTGTTTTCTATATGACCACCGTCTTGCCATCTCCTTGACTCTCTCCTCCTCCCCCTCCTCCTGCCACGCTGCTGGTGAGTGAGAGCCGCCCGCACCCTGCTCAATACGACGAGAGCGCCTTTGCTTTGCCGGGGTGGTGCCCAGCCAGCGGGCCCGCGGCACTTCCGACGTGGACCGGGGGCCACGCGTGCATCGGCACTCTTCTCCTCTCGGTTTCTCACCGAGCTCCTTCATCTCCCCCTGTTGCGCGCCTCAGTCGAGACGCTCGATGGACGCTTGTCTGCTCTGCTGGCCTCGCTCCTGCTGCTTCTCAGGGCGCAAGTGCTCTGCCCTTCTGCGGGCAGCCTCGGCGATGCATGTCGGGTCGCCCTCCAGCCGCGGCGTTGGTGTATGCAAGCATGTGTATGTGTATGTGTGCGGTAGCTCTCTTCCAGCCCCCCCCCCCCCCTTATGCTGGGGGGGATACCACCTGGGCTTATGGCCTTGCCTGCGCCGGCTCACGGCAGCCCCACCCTGACCAGCCTCCGCTACGTCTACCACCAGCGGCGATACCGCAGGTGAGAGGGAGGGTGGCGTCCCGTCCTCGGTCGAACTCACTCAATTGCCTTTCTCTCTTCCCTTTCAACCATCTCTCTCGTATTACCACATCGAGGGCAGGAAGTCGCCACACCGACACCCACACAAGAGCGGCGCGCGAGCATTATCGCGTGTTACGAACACCCCTGAGCGACTGCGAAACTCCTTCTCGAACGTGCATACGTTTCTGTCGTGAAGTACGCTGTGCGCGCACACAGCTTCCGGCACTCCTAATTCAATAGAGGCCCGCGAGCACAAAGGTATGCGCCCCGTGTGCGTGCAAGTCGTGAACCCACGCTTCGCTGTGAGCTAACCTGTCTCTTTCCTTCTGGTGTGTGCAGGCGCGTTTTGCGTGAACGTGGACCCACCGACAGCTCCCCTGGAGGCCCACTTCCTGTTTCCCTCCCACGCTTTCTGTCGGGTACGCTTGACGCCGCGACTCGCCTTGTTATAAGAGGGCATCCTCATCTCATTTTCGCTCGCTCTCTCTTTCACATACACACTAGAGGCTTCCGTTGTTGGGGTTGGCAGTACTCACTTCCGTGCTCGTCCTCTGGTTCGTGGCAACATCTTGCCTACCCCCCTCTCTCTCCGTCTCTCTCTCTCTCTGTGTGTGCATGGGCGCTTACGTGCTATTTCTTTTCCGATCTCCTCCTCGACGTCCCCTGTGTGTGTGTGTGTGTGTGTGTATGCCCGCGCGTCTATTGCAGCTCTTGACGGCGCGGCACTTGTTTCACCGTTCTTTCATTACCTGCTCGGCCCTGCGCCGCTGCGCTCCGCGCAGCCCTCCCGCCCACCTCCTCATTGGCGAATCTTTCGGCTACTTCTACGCTTGACATCTGCACGTTTTTTTTTTCTCTCTCTGTGCGTGTGTGTGTGTGCTTCGATGTGAAATCTTTTCTGTGCGTAGTCCCTGCAGTTGTTTCCTTTGCCTGACTTGTATGTGCATGGTGTCTCGCTCGACACTCCGTGCCTCTCTCCCTTCGCCATCGAGTGTCCCACATACACACGAAGGCCTATCCGCGGGTACCCCTTCTCCTCCTTTCGATCACCACGCACGGCCCTCACCGTCTCTCCAGTGCCTCGTTTTTCTCATTGCGCTTCAACCTTAAAGTGCTTTCCCCATTTCCGTTTTCTTTCTCTCTCTCTTGCTAGTCGCTGGCCTCGTCACCGTGGATCTGGCTGCGTTGCAGCCAATAAAGCAGCTCGCCCCCATCAACCCACACGTTTTTTCACTGCCCTCCCTCCCCCGGGCACCACGCACGCACTCACGTCTGCACGGCGTGCAGGTTAGTGCTCAACAGGGTTTTTTTCTTGTTTCTTCAAAGGAAGTCAAACTGGGGAGGCGCGCATGCGTCTGTGACGGTGTCCGCGCGATAGCGAGAGATGGTAGAGTCGAGATACCGTGTATGCTGCATCACGCCCGATCACACCGCATCGGACTTACAAACGACAGATATCATTGTCAAGCGCCTCTTTTTCTGCCACACTGTGTTTCATGGTGTGCAGAGGTGACATCAGAGCGGAGACACACATCCTCCACTAACTTTTTCTCTTCTGCTTTTGTTGTTGTGTGTGTGTGTGTGTCTAAGCCTGTGACGGTGTCTACTGTGCCTATCAGCACAGGCACACACACACACACACACACACACACACACACACAGACAGACACAGACAGGCCCAACGCAAAGTCGGATCACAAGTAATTGACAACACCTCCCTCCCCTCCTCCTGATCACCCGACCGTACCTCCCGTAGATGTGTCTGCTGTTTGTTGTACGTGCTTCCCTCCCCTCCACTGCTTTTGGTTCTGTAAGCCCGTCTGTAGGTGCGTACATACATACATCTACATACATCTACATATATATATATATATCTGCGCGTGTATGCTGGTTTGTTACTCTTCTCCCCTTTCTTTGTTTTTTTTTACCCAGACAGCTGGCTCCTGCCGCTGCCATTACCGCCTTCTCTCTCTCACCCCACACCTTGTCGCTTTGTTGTGCCTCTCCACTTGCGTGTGCGTGTGCGTGTGCGCGCGCACGGATACGCGTTTGATTTTCCCGGCATTGCTCTCCCGTCTACGTTCCCCTCTTCTCCTTTGCCCCTCCTTCCCTCTGCACGCAGAGGACTTATCTCACGACTCTTACCTCCTCTGCTCTGGTTTGGCGCTCGCTCGTGGCCCTCCGGCTCCACTTCCGCCCCGGTCGCGGTGCGCTGCCACCCGTGCCGCCGTCACCCTTGTCTTTTTTCCAACCTACACCCCGAACCCAGCCCGCCTTGTGTGACGCTCCGCTCCCCCCACCCCCCACGGCGTCTATTACGTAGGCGCCTCGGGTCACAGGGAGCAAAGACGACACCGGCCGTCTCCTCTCTTGTCCTCTGTCTTCTCACGCTTTGTGTGTGCGTGTGCGTGTGTGCGCGGACTTGTGTCTCCAGCCCCATCCGCTCTCTTCTCCCTCTTCAGTGTGTGTCGCTTTTTGGTGTTGTGGCTGTTACTGGTGCTCCTGTTTCGGCCGCGCATAACAGTGTGCGGAGCATGTGCTCGCATGCCACGGTGCGGATTCCTCTTGTGACTGCTGTGGATAGGCGCCAGTGATCCTTGTGGGGCTTCCTTCCCCCTTCCTCCCTTCTCGATCTCTTCACTTTTGTACCTCTCGGCCTTCGATTACCGCTCCCTTCCTTGCTTACCAGCCTCTACCCTCTCCTCGCAGCCCTTCTCCGTTGGTTCTCTTCCCATCCCCTTATCCCGTATCCTTCCCTTCTTCTTCCCATCCCTCTCCTCTTGGTGTGGCAGTCCTTCGGCTGCTTTTTGTGGTGGTGATTGGCGTGCTTGCCTATTCGCCGCCATACTTGTATCTGCGTACCTCTCAAATTTTTTTTTTTCTGCGTATTTGGCGAAGGTAACCTAACCTCGCCTCCTGCGTTGCCTTCTCATCGGAGTAGATGACCACCACACGATCAGCGGCATCGCCATCATCATACCATTCATTACCGGAAGCCTATTATTATTGTTGTTGTTCATTGCTGTGCGATCGTGTACATCGGTCCACGTAGTGCTGCTGGGCGCTGCTTCCGACGCGCTTTCCCGTTTTCCCGCTATCCACACGTTCCCGCTCATCATCATCGCTCTCCTCTGCGAAGGATCGAGAAGATCTACTGAGCTCCTACATCCCCCTCACCCACGACAACAGGAGCACAACCCCCCCCTCCCCCCCCCTCCCCCCCGCACACCCCACAGGGAGCGACACAACGGCAACACCCGCCCGCCCTGCTCTGCCCTTTTCGTGTGTTTGCTCCTTTATTCCTCATATTCACCACTTGTGCTTTGGATTCGTGGACGGTGTCGGATTTCCGTTTGTGTATCCTTCCGTCTCCCCTCCCCCATATGCTGTGCTGTCACGCGTAGCGCCACACACACACACACACACACGCACTCGCACGCACCTAGTCACACCTGTGTGCGCTTTGTTTTGTTTCTGCGTCCCGTTGCCTGCTGTGCCTCTTTTTTTTTATACCTATCTGCCCCTTGGCTCACCAGGGACCAGCTGGGTCTTGCCTTCCCACTGCCCTGCAGTCTCCCCCCCCTTATTCTCCACCTGCCCCTCTGTAAAGCAGCAACACACCCTCGTCGGCGCGTGTGCGTGCGTGTACAGACAGTACCAGCGCTGATCAACCAGGGAGAAAACAAGACACACAACAAATCGAAAGTACGGCTAGGGAGAACCAAGCGGTCTCCAGCAGGCTTTGTGTACTCTGGGACAGACATGTGCGACGACGACTGTGGTGAGGCGCAGCCTCTGGCTCCGCAGGTGATGGAAGACACTGTCGTCGAGGCCATCGAGGATGCGGCCCACACGAGTCGTCAGCACGTATCTGGTTCCCCTTCGGAAGCGACGGCAGAGTCAGCGCTGACATTCTCACCGCCGATGCAGGAGCCAACACCAGTACCGACGCCCGCCGCACGCCTCTTTACTTCGCGGCTCACCCCGAACGCCTCGCCACTCATCACCGGCACGCGACCAGCGCGGTGGCCGAGTTCCTCACCGCCGCGCTCTTGCGGAAGTCCTATTGTAACTTTCGCGCCGTCGACCCGCTTTGATCAGTGCCGCCAGCGCACGAATGTGGCGATGCGGCGATCCGACGACGTGATGCACTGCGCCCTGCAGGCCCCCTTTCGGGAGTTGCCGTTGTCGTCCACGTGGGCCTCATCAGGGCAGATGACAGACTCTGCGTTGCGGTCCATTGGACTACGGCAGTCCCGCATCTTTCCCCGCAGCCCACCCACGCCGTCGCCACGGCAGCTCCCTTTGTTTACGCTGAGTGAGGGCCTCAGGGACTTCGTGGCTGATGACTTGAGCGATACCGCGTCCTCCGCTGACTCAGCGTGCTCTACGAATTCGTCATCGACGACACTCCTTGGCGACGACATCCCTGTCGTGCGGCCACGCACTCCACCTTCACTGGCACTTGGACTTTCACTCCCCAGCGTGGCTCTGCTCGCGCCATCGGACTGCACGCACGTGACCTTTCCCTCGCGGAGGGATGCGATAGATCCATCAGCGCCTGCCACCGTTGGTGCTGTTGCCAACACAACGCCGCCGTCGCTCGCAAGCAGAAACGACGTGTCCTTCGCCCTGCTGGAGCCAGGGAAGTTGGCGCCCAGAACCGCGAGTTACTTCGCTGAGACTGTTGGATCAACCAGCGAGCAGGGTCACGTGGGCCATGCCAAGAAAGAAAGGCCGGGCGCTTCTCTCGCTCAATGCCGAAAAAGGGTTCCAGCGGCGCGCCTGATGATCAAGCCGTGCCAGACGAGTGTGAAGACGCCCCCACCGCCACTCATCGAAGGTTTCTTGCTGTCGTCAACCCCCGAGGCGACGCCGTCTGTAGCACCACTGCTGCTGACGCCATCGCCGCTGATGAACTCAGCTGAGCTGGCGAACTCACGAATAGTGCCACGGGGGCCTGATACACTTAGCAAACAACTGCACACCGCTTCTCACGATGAAGCCTCCTCCCGCAACCGTGTGGAGTTGCTTGTGAACGCTGTTGCGGAGGAGACGGTCCTGTGGCAGGAGAAGTCTTTGACTGCCTCCATACGTGCACCGTCGCAATGGAGCGGCGAAGAGATTCATGAGTCCCCGATCATCACTACTGGTGCGCCGGTCGACAAGGCAGCAGCGGTTACATCGACGACGAGAACTGCTGGGGCATTCTGTGACAGAAACCACCGCGCCGGGACCATCGACGTGCAGCCCTCGAAGGCCACCACGCCGCCGCACACGCTCTTCAGTGCCGCTTCCAGTAGCGACAGTGGAGTCGCTACTGACAGGCGTAGGCGCGCTGTGGGGAGCTCCGGCACCTCCTCCGCCGGCACTGAGAAGGTCGGCGAAGATGGCACCGCGGTGACCATGCCTCCACCACTGCATCCTCCACCACACCCTGCTGAGCTTTGGTCCCCGCATGACGAGGGGCGCTGTGCCGAAGACTTCGCCGCCGATGTAGAGACGGTGTGGGTGCAACCACCGGGTCGACTGCCTACACCATCGAAGCTGTGCCTTTTTCAGAACCCACTGAGATGCTCTACAAACTTGGCCACGTGCAGCCTGGCCATGGCCTCTGCGGCGGGACGATTCGTGTGTTCATCGAATGGGTCGCATGCGGGAAGGGGCAGCGGGGCTCATGGGGGGCTCTCACAACCACCACTGAGCATCGACACGGCCAGCAACGATCTACGAAGCGGCTGTGAAGTGCCTGCTGCAATTTCTGTTGCCGTGACCGACGATATTGCTTGCGTCGTGGCTCATCACGCGGACCGCTCTATGGTAGGAGACGCCGGCAGCCCCGACACCACTTCACTGGCAAAGCAGCCCATTCACAGCGGCAGCGATAGCAGCCGAAGTAGCAGCCACAATAACAGCTGCAACTGTGAGGTCGGTGCAGGTGCAGGTGCGCTGTGCCTGGCGAGTGCACACAAAGGTAACGCGGCAAGAGGCTCACCACTGCCGCTGGCATCACCACCGACACCACCGCGCTCAGTGCTAGCGGCGGGATATGCATCGTTGTTGCGCCTCAGCGGTGACCAAGGTAGCAGTCACCACCTTCGATGCTCTCAGCGGCACCTCCCAAGACATCTGCTCACGTCCTTGACCAACGATAGCACCATTGCCGCCACGAGTAGACCTCCTCCATGGTCATCCTCCTCCGTGCGGGAGCAGTCAGGGGGCCTCGGTGCATCCTTGTCCTCCCTCCCAACAGAGTCTATTTCTGCACCACGGCGGTCGGCAAACGCGTCTCTTTCCGGGACACATTTGCAGCACGCGTCCCCGATGTTTTGCAGTTCCCCGAAGGCCTCGACCACGACGATCCCGACGGCGCATCCGTACTTCTCCGGCACTGAAAGGTCGCGAAGCCCTGTGTGTACGACTCGGAGCGGAACCGGACCCGTGCTCTTCTCGTCGCTTCCACCGCTTCACCAGAATGCGCCGTACGGCGACTCGGCCCCAATCTCCCCCAAGGGGGCAGGCTTGGCAGATGAATAGCGACTGTGCGCACAGTCATGGTGCCTTCGCGGTTTTGCACGTCGCTGCCTGATCCATCGTCCCCGGACACGCTGGCCATTTACGTCCCTCTGCCGCCGGGGCGCCCCAACGCTGCGCGGCACCATAACTAGCGGAGCATTGAGTAACCTTGCCTGCGTGTGGTAGATCAAGCAGCTCCGCGTGACTAACCACTTCGGCTACGGTACAGCTCCTTGCCGTCATCTTGTGCAACCTCCTTGTCTCTGAACCGTGTCTGCCGGCGTCGCATGCGCATCTCCTGCGTGTAGAGACATATGTGCTTGGGTGCGCTGCGTGTCTTGGTACATTGTCAGCCCGTCCCCCCTCTGTTCTTACTCTGTTTTCCTTCTCTGCCGTTGTAGTGTGTCTGCTCTCGTATGTTCTTTTGTGTGTGCGTGTGCGTGTGTGCATCTGTGCCAGCTGAGCTCTCCCTCGATCCCCTCGCCCTTCTTATTCTCTCTCTATGCCCTCCCACCATTGCGTCTGGGTTTCTGACGGGTGCGCATCAGATCCGTGTCTTCAACACACGCGAGGAGGAGGTGATGAGGTAGAGAAGGAGGGGGTAGGGTGGGGTGCATGCACCGCATCGGTGTCTGCAGACGTATATGTGTGTGCATTACTCTCATACTCTTTCCCTCTCCCCCTTAACATGACGTGGGCGGCGCAGAGCTCACCATCGCCAGCCTCTGCCGTTGTCCATTTGTTCGTTTTTTTTATTTTAACGGTGCCGATGCGCAGACGTTTTCGATGTTCTTCCCGTCCTCTTCTCGATCTGCGCGTCTGTGTGTGCTCACGTGCTGTCTTGTGGTGCTGCTTGCAACCACCCAGCAGCACCGCCACCCTTCCTTTTCCTTTTCCTTTGCTCGGTTCCCACGCACCTCTCCTCTCATCGCCGTTGTGTGCCGCCTGCGCTATCTCGTGTCTTTGGCGCGCGACACTTGGCGACCCCTCCTTCTTTTCCGCTCTTTATGTGCTGCCGCCTGTACAACGCGGCACTGGGTGGCGTGTGTCCAACGTACCTGGTCACACACACACACACCCTCTCTTTCTCTTGCCTTCCTCCCTCTCTCTAGCTTGCTGTGTGCGTGTGTGCGTGCGTTGATGACTTCTTCTTTCCCTCGCCCGCTCGCTCGGCACTACTCGCCCATATCCCTTTTTCAGATGCGAAGCCGTTGCTCATTCTCCGTACGCACAACACGAAACAACAGCGGCATCGGCAATAACAAAGAAGGCGTCGCCCAGCGCTCGTGCTGAGGAGTCTTGAAAGAGCGACACACATGCACCACCACTCATGCACACGCAGCCGCCGTTGGCGTGCTGAGACCATCTTCGACGAGCTGCTCATTCCTCTGTCTGCATCTGTGGACGTATGCGTGCTTCTGTGCGAGTCTGTGAGTCTGTGGGAGCTTCACCGTGTGCCATGCATGTTTTCCCTGCATCGCTCTCTCGCACCCCTCCGGGGCACGGAGGTATCCTGTGGTGTGTTGCTGGGGGGTGGGGGTGGGGCTGTCGCTTGTCACCGTCTCTTCCTCCCTTTGACTCAAGCGATGTGTCTCTCCGCCTCCGCCTCCGCCTCCGCCCCCCCTCCCCCCACGCACCTACCGAACACGGTGGCTGAATTCCCCATGCATTCGCCTTCCATTTGTTCATGTGTGTTCTCACGTCCTTCCTTGTCTATGCGTTCACCTGCGGTGCCTTCCTGCATGCTTTTTTTTTCCACTTGACATACCGCGCGCCTCATCGGCAGTGACGTCTTTGCCTCCATCGCCACCCAGCCGTGCGCTCACACGCCTATTCGCCTACATGCACCCGCAGTGACATCCGCACTGTGCCATAGTTTGGTGTGATCGAGTACTGGAGAGGTGAGGCGTCGCGACTCTCCGTTGTGCAGCGCCCCGGCTAGGGAAAGAGAGAGATACAGAGAAACCCAGACGAGGCAGGGGCGTGCGAGGGGGTGCGTTTCTTCAGGAACAAGGGGAGGGGGGCAGTGGCAGCGACGCACACACGCACACTGTGCTCCACCCACCAAAACATTTTATTGGATCTTGCGAGGCGGCATGGCCTTCTTCCTCAAGGCCCTTGGCCTGTCTGGCAGCATCCCAGGTTTCCCCTTCACTCCTGCCACCAATGACCCTGGCCATACTGTGTACACCTCGCCACAGATGTGCTGGACGCTGCGAGCCGGCACACAGAGCGACGATGTGCAGACGCGGGTATCCATCTTTACCTGCTCTGTTTCTGCCGCGGCCATGGCAGGCAGCAGTGGCGATGGCGAGTTGATGAAGCAGCTGGCCCAGAACACCATGCGCCGCGCGAAGAGTCTCATGATACCAGGGTTTCTGAAGTGCCACGGTGCGGTGGAGTACAGCGACACGATCTACATAGCCACGGAGCCGTGTGTGGCCCTCAAAGACGTTTTGGAGAGCTTAGAGTTGCGAAGGCACTACTGCGGAGAGACGGATGCGGAGTACGCCGCCTCCGTTGCGTACGGCCTGGACACGGTAGGGGGCGCACTCGTGGCACTTCAGTCGAACAGGCTGGCACATGGCAATGTACACTGCGGGTCGATCTTTATTTCCGCTGTGTCAGGGTTCTGGCGACTGTTCGGACTGGAGTTCGTCTCCGCGATAGACGAGATGGCAAGTGGTTCGCCCGGCTGCCTCTTCGCATCCGCGCGACGCGCTGGAATGGTCGTCGGGTATCGCTGCCCGCCGGAACTGGGTAGAAGCAGCGGCGGTGTCGTCAGCAGTGGGGATCCTGAGGTGGCCGTGGACGCATGGGGATTTGGCTGCTTGCTGTACGAGACGGTGGGGGTGACGGCCGAGGAGGCGATCAACGGCAAGCTGAATTCACTGGTTCACAACCTTAGCGCGGCGGATGTGCGGAGTGTGTGCCGCCAGAGGCTGCCCGCGTCCCTGCAGCCAAGTTGCAACCACCTGACGACGCCGAACCCGCGCATGCGCCACTCCATTACGGCCTTCTTAGAGAACTGCGAGTTTGTGAAGAAGAGCGCTTTCGTGCAGTACATGAAGGCGCTGTCGGAGCTGCTGCTGATGGATTGGTCGCAGCAGATGCAGCTTGTCGAGTCGCTGGCTGACCCGGTGGGGCAGTTTCCACTGCGGGCGTGTCTCTGCTTTGTTCTACCGCGGCTCGGCGGGCTTGTCAGCACTGCTGCAAAAACCAATCGCAACTCAGGTACGATGGGGGTGTCGATTGGGCCGGTTGCCGACCCCGTGCTAAAGATCTCAGAGCGTACCGCGGCGGGTGAGGACTTTGATACATATGTCACACCTGTGCTTGTGCAGCTTTACCAGTCCGCCGATGTGCTGCTGCGCTACAAGCTGCTTCTCGGCGCTGAGACTTACAGCGCGAAAGTGTCGTCCACAACGCTGAACAACACTATATGGCCGCTCTACGCCAAGGGGTTTGCGTACTCAGCGCCTAGCGTGCGAGAATACAGTGCGCGCGCACTGGTGCACCTCGCTCCACACTTGTCGGAGAGCATCCTTGCAGATCAGGTGCCGAAGGCCCTGGCACAGCTGCAGCGCGATGTCGACGGCGCCCTGCGCGCAAACGCTACGATAGCCCTCAATCTCATCTCGGAGCATATTAAACCCTCATCTCAGCGGGCGACAGTGATGCTGATGTATTGCCGTCCAATGCTACGGGACGCGTTCGAGCCTTCTCGTGTGGCGGCTCTGCAGTCGCTGCACAGGTCGCTCGAGTGCCTGTCAGCCACGCAGATCGCTGAGTCGATGCTTCCAGCCATATCGCCACTGACCATCGACCCGTCCTCTGCAGGGAGTCGCACGGCTGCCTTGTCGCTTCTGAAGGCGTCCATGACGAGGCTGGAGGCCCATCACAAGCAACTCTCCGCACAGCAGGTGTGTGCTGCGGTCAACGGAAACACGGATGCTCCGTCGACAAGCACTCCTGTCCCTGCCGCTGTACCGACCGGGACCACATCAACAATGTGGAGCCTTCTGGAGGGCTTCACCATATCTTCGACACTGTCTGCTGCCAGTACTGCTCCACAGAACGTCGATGCTACCTCGGCGCCCGCGCTGCTAAGTGTTTCTGGTCCCCTGCGCCCAACCCCGGCACCCACTGTGCTGCCCACACCAGCGACCTGTGTGGCTTCCTCAGTGGAGGGCGGCAGTGGGTGGAGTGACGATGACGAAGTGGGTGCGGCGAGCGAGGACGACGGCGAGGGCAGGTCCAAGGGTTTCCGTGAGAGGTCACCACTCGCAAACTCTGCTCTGCCAACACCGAGCGCACCGACAGCGCCCTTTGCTGGCAGAACGTCAGCTTCTACTGCTGCATCTTACATTGCTTCTCCAGTGAACACTACCGGCGGTGCTCATAGGTCTGCATCTCTCACGGGGTTTGCATCCTCGCTGCCGTCGCAGTCTCCTCGGACAGCGCCGAAGGCCAGCGGGGCGCCAAGCCGACCCGGCATCGATAGTCTAGTCAGCGGTGCCGGTGGAGCGGCGCCTGTCAGCGCCAATGGCGGCACCAATGCCGTCACTGCAAGTGCGTCTAGCGGGCCGATGAAGCTACGCAGAAAGGGCGGGCTCGGTGCGGCGCGACTGGATTGAGAGCGCAAAAGCAGAACGCCGTTGTGTGGCCGCATGCCTTCTGTGTGCACGAAGACTAGATGAACAGCCACACTATCACACGAACTCTCAGCCCATATGATCATACGCCTTCTGGTGGACCCCGTTTTCACGGTGGCGTGTACTTCCTGTGGAGGAGGCCGGGGGAGAGACAGCGGACCCCCCCCCCCTCCCCCTCTTCGACGTGCATGCACACATGCGCACGTCCGCTTTTCCACAAGTCCCATCCCCCCTTCTCGTTTCGCTCGGTGCGACACCGCAGCTGTTTTGTGCCCGTAGGGACTGCAGCCAAGACACGAGTGTGCGCGTGCTTTACGCATGGCTCGCAGATCTACGGCACATGCGTAATGGGGTTGAGAAAGGCACAGAAAAATGGACGAACGAAAGTGGACTGCCCTCTCCGTGTGTGCCCGCGCGTGTGTGGGCGCCGTGCTCTCATTCAAAACGTTGCTCCGCTTGCCCAATCCGTCCCCGCCCCCCCTCCCCCCTCAGTGTGCGCGTGCACAGGCGGTGGCCATTATCCCGATTGGGGGTAACCTGGCATAGGGGAGAGCAAAGATACAAGCCGCGGCGGGGTGGCCATCTCGGTGGTGGTGCTGGCGAGGGAAGACGGTGCGCCTATGGGGCCCATCGATGGCGCGTCTCTTTTTTGTAGGGTGGGGTGGGGCGGAGGGTGAGGGAGGGGGGAGGCTCTCGCTTGATGAGTCGATGGGGAGATGAGGTCTTCTCGAGGCTGTGCAGAAGTGCCTATTTCCCATTCACGGGCATGCGACGCTTGCCCAGTTTCCCTGTCACTGCCACTTTTCCTCTGCATCGCTTTCTTCCCCTGTCTCCGCTCTGGCATTCGCCCGATTACTGTTGCGCGTTGGTGTGTGTAAGTGCGTGCGTGTGCGTGTTTGAGCGTATTCAACGGGTCTGAAGCCGCTCTCTTTGGTCTCCGCTCTTGCCAACGCGGTATTCCCTTTGCCCTCCACCTCTCGAAAACCAGCGCTCGAGCGGAGGGCGGCGTGTGCTCTCATCTTTCTCTGCTTTCGCGTGTCTTGCTGCTTGCCTGGACATCCTCACCGCCTCTTTGCCTTTCCCTGCCCTTCTCTTGCTCGTGCGCTGCCCACCGTCACCCCCCCCCCCCAGAGCTACAGCATCCACAGCTTCTCTGTAACCTTGACGTCTCCGTTGGGGATGGTCCAGGTGGTGCTTTTTCACTGGTGTGCTTCTCCTCCTCAATAATAAGCCTGGCCATGAGCACTCCCAAGGTATCGCCCCGCCACCGCGGCCCACATGGCAAGTCGGACAACAGGTCCGTTGATGCTCTTGACGGGGAGTCCACGCCGTCTACGCCTTGCGGTGCCGCCAATGCTGCGAAAGGTGGCGGCGACATCGGTTTCTCCTCCCATGCAACGCATAACCTGCAATTTCTCAAGAAGCTCCTGCGTCCGTCTGCAGTCAGTCGCATCGCTGCCGTGGCGCGCGCCGTTCATATGGACAACGTCCATGGTACTACCGCCGGTGCCGTTTGTGGCCCATTGCCGTCGTACACCAGCGCACCCGACTGCCTCGACACCGCCGCGTCGTCGCTATCACCTCCGCCTCTGCCTCACCGGACCTCCATGCCGTACCACCATCCGATGAGTAAGGGTCCGGCACCACCTCCGTTTACGGAGGCCAATAGCGCCACGCCTCCGAGCACCGATAGCTCGGCTCACAGGCACCTAGATGTCACTGCCCTCGCCTCAGCGGCGACGCCTGTCCCTCCCCTGCCACTTGTGCTAGAATGTGCGACGCAGCTGAGCAGTATGTTGGCCCAGTGGCGCGTGAGCAACGAGGGCGACAGACGCCGTCGGCCACCTCCGTTTTCTGGCCCAACACCGAAGTCTTCGTACAGCCCCCACGCTGGTCATGGTAACCAAGGTGGAGTCGTGGTTCCAACGACAGCTCTGTGCGGCGTTTCCGATGCAGGTCGACCGGTAAAGCCCATCCCACCGGCAGCTGGCAGTGGTCGTACTACAGGGACGCCACCGGCTCGTCCTTCGGCGCAGCGCGTCATGCAGATGATGGACTTGATTCTATGGTACTGCCTCTCCACTGCAGAGGATGTGCAGCTGGCAACGGGTGGCCGTTCACGCGGGACGAGCGGTCTGGCGACCCCAGCGTACCCCGGTGCCTCCGTCACCGGAGCTGGAGGGGCTTCCCACCAGGCTCGGGGCGGCAGCAGCAGCCCGTTTGGACTTCGTGGCGGCCGTGGCGGATGGTCCGGCAACGCATCAGTTGCTTGTGGGCCTACCAGCTCCGCTGGCCGAAGCGGCAGCTGCAGTGCGGACCCTTTGACGACACAGGACTGGCTGGACGGCCGCATGTCTTCCGCCCCGTCGACCGCCGGGGCACCGATCATCACGTTTTCGGAGGACCAGTTGGCAGAACGACTCTTCCGTCCTGCTGTGGATGCCGTTGTGCTTCTGCAGGGGCCGCGCAGTCAGCCGATGCCTCTATCGTCGTCGCCCTCGTCGTCGTCGTTGTCGCGCACCCCGCCCGACGAAATGGCGAACCACATTGACAGTAGAGACGTCGCTGTCGCTTCCGATAAAGGTCGATCTGCACCACCACCTGCTGAGGACGCCGTTGACAACAACATTGCGATAGCGGTGGAGCTGCAGACGATAGCGCTATGGACTCTGGCTGCTGTTCTCGTACGCTTTGCCGACTCCCCGTTCAACGCCACCGTCTTCCTTCCTGTTCTGTTTCCGCAGGTGGATGTGCGCAGCCCGGCTGGCGCAGCGGTGCGTCATCCTCTTCTACAGCCTCTCCTCTGCGGGGACTCACGCAATATTTCGCTTCGATGCGGTGCGGCAGCGGCTCTGACGGCGCTTCTGCACAAGCTTCGCTCTACGTTGCAGTACGCCGAGGAGCCGCAGAAGGGCCGCCAAGCGGCCTTCCTCTCCCTTGCTGCCCAGTGTGGCACGATCTTGGTCTCACTTCACGAGAGCCTGTGCTGGGGGCTGATGCAGTCACATCAACAGCAGCCACAGAACGCCGGTGACGGCAATGTGGCAATAACCTCGTCGTCTGCTGCTGCCGTGCCGCTTCTCAACACGTACGCGGTTGTTGTGGCAGTCACACCGTACCACCGCTGCCCGCGCTCACGCGAGGTCGCCCTGCAGATGCTGCAGCTCCCCGCGATGCACTTCTTCCTGGCCCACGACGAGGTCGGTGCGTTTGTGCCCGCGACGGTTCTCGTGTCCAACATCTTGAAGAACGACACGATGCGTGCCGCGGCGGCGCGGCTGCCCGGAGCGGCTGAGGCGAAGACGGGGGAGCAGGATCACAGTAAGGGCTATGAAAACCTAGCCATGGAAGGCGACCATATTGCTGTTGCCGCGAGTTTTCTTAAGGCGATGCTGAGCCACGCGGACACTCGAGTCGAGGTGTGGCGCTGCATGGTCCCCCTTTCTCGGCTGTATCCGCGTCTGGTCAACGACGAGTTTGAGGCGTTGATGGCTGCCTCAGTGAGAATAGTCTCGACGCTCAGGGCGTGGGAGGCTGCTGAGGAAGCTGCGGAAGCGGCTACGTTGACGAGCGCCTCAGCTGTTGTGGAACGTGAGGTCAATTTTACCTCGCAGGGACAGCTCTCTCCCGCGCCTTCCGCGTTTACTACACCGTCACGCGCTACGCAATCGGCTGCATGGGGCGGTGGAAACAACGCGCAGGAGCGTAGCGTACTACCGCTGGTGTACAAGGAAGGAGAAAGCGCTGATCAGGATGCTGACGGTACACCATCGTCGCGGCAGCGCAGCCGAGTGCCAACAGCCTCAATCGACGCTTTTGCGGAGTGCCTGCGCACGTGGTTGCATTACATGGGCTACGTGTGGAAGGCGTTCGACGACAACGCCAGTGACCCAGCGCAGCGGCCGGAGGGGCAGGCGGACCGAGCCACTGTGGTGCACAAGCGGCGTATCCACGAGGTGTTACTGCGTCCGGCCATGCGGCTCCGCCGATGCGGTGCGGACGTGCGTACAATGACGCTTCGGTGCATTGCACAGATCGGCAACGAATACATGTCCACTGTGGTGGACCGCAGCTTGTGCGAGGAATTTGTGGCCTACGTGCAGTCCGCAGCAGCAGACGCGCAGCCGCGTGTGCGCGGGGAGGCCCTGACCACTTTGGGCGTGTGGCTTTGGCAGTACACAACCATGGATGACTTTGCCTGTGTCGCCATCGACAGTGCCGTGCACTCGCTTACGACCGATCCAAACCCAATAGTGCGCACCAAGGCCGCCTTCGCGCTTTCCAATGTGACCGGGCGACTGCCGGAGGGATCCTGCGCAGTGGTGCGCACCTCACCAGACTACATTGCGACGCTCTGCAGCACCGCCATGCACGCAGCTGTGATCGACACAGAGAGCGGTGTGCAGGGCCATGGCATCCGCATGATGAACCACCTTCTTCAGGTGCTCACCTTTGAGGAGCTGATTAGCGAGGTGGAGGAGTTCGAGGAGGGCGTTGCAGAGGGCTTCCTGCGCGTGCTGTTAGAGTGCCTGCGCGCCAACAACACACATCGTGACCACACGGCCCATCACGAAGGAGATGGAGTAGGCGAAAGTGGCGGTGTGGCCTCCCTGCGCTATGCCGTGCCACGGGAGGCAAAGCACCGCTGGAATGCGGCGCGCGCTCTTGGTATGGGGCTTTCCCGCGAGGAGGTATTCGAAGCGGAGCCGAAATTCGCTGTGGAGGCTGTCGAGGCACTCTGCACCGCAGTGGTGCGCGACCACATCTTCAAGGTGCGAACGCAGGCTGCCGGGGCTCTCGCCCGCATCCCCGGCAACTGCCTGAGCGGCACCTACACTGCGACAGACGTGACACCAACCGTAGTGGCTTCGCTCTGCAAGGCGCTGGAGAGAGCGACGTCCACGGAGAATTTCCGGCAATACAGGGAGCAGGGCTCACTGCACGATGCTCTGCGCTCTGCCCTCGCAGCGATGATGGCTTCCACCACCCCCAGTAACGAGCTGGAGAAAGTGTTCACAAGCCACATGAAGCTGCTGCAGAATGAGGGGCTTCTGTAGGGCACAGGCGGATGGTGGCCGTTGGTGGTGAAGGCGCGGTGTGGAGGCTCGACTCGTGAGCGCATCGAAGGCGCAGGCGCCGTGTCTCCGGTGGGGAAGAAGGGGGGGGGCATGGCGGTGGCAAGGAGGTCACGCCGCATAGCGGAAGATACAAAAGCTGAGCTGAAGTTCCCGGCTTAAGGTGGTCTTTGAAGTCTCAGCGGCGCTGCCTACGCGCGGCCATATGCACGTTGGCGTTGAGTGTGTCTGTGTGTGCATGGGTGTGTGTGCATGGGTGTGTGTGCATGGGTGTGTGTGCATGGGTGTGTGTGCATGGGTGTGTGTGCATGGGTGTGTGTGCATGGGTGTGTGTGCATGGGTGTTGAAGTGCTGCCGCCCTCCCCTCTTTTAAAGGCGGGGCAGCGGAATAGGAGGGATGGTGAAGTGATGAAGGGTTTGCGTGCTCGACCTTGTGTGTCTCCATGTGCACCGGGCGATGGTGGCGATGGCGATGAGGAGAGCGACGCGAAGGGGTCGGGGCGCGTTGACTTTCTGGTTCCATGTATATGCTGTATGCACCTCTCCTTGGACGCCGTCGCTTTTTTTTTTTGATGGAAAGTGCGTGATGACTCTCTTTCGCATCCCTGCCCACCACCCGCCGCTCCTTCTTTTCCAGACTTCCCTTCGGACCCCGCCACACATCACACACACACACACACACACAGACACAGACACATGCACTGCATCGTGGGTGATTCGGTGAAAGTGCTTCACTGTCCATGGAAGGTATAGGTGGAGAGGACGCGGCGACCGAAGAGGTACCTGAGCGCGCCAGGCGGTGGAGATGGATGGTAACTTGATCGCTGCACCCTTGCACACAAAAGCATGCACACATGCCCGCATGAGTGCTTATAGCTACCCCAGCACATGCGTGTCCGCAGCTGGAGGGTGGAGAGGTGTGGGGCTGCGGAGGTGTGGAGAGAGAGAGAGAGAGGCAATTTTCTTTTTTGCTGCATCTTACAAGTGGTGAAGCTTTTTCACACCAGTTGCCATGCTGCTGAGCTCTCCCTCTCCCAATACCTCCTCAGAGCGGGCCTTCTGGCCAAACTTCTATTGACACGCGCTCCCCTCTCGCACTCACAGACGCCCTTTAGTGAAACACTAGGTGATCCTTTCCCTTTACCTGCCTTGACCTTTACTCTCGACACTTGCTGGTACGTGTACACGGCACCTTCTCTGTCGTCCCACCTTCTCCCCTCTTCGCCGCTTCGTCAGCGGTCCAGCAAAGTGCACGGGTACATATGCTTACACAACTGCACACACACACACACACACACACACACACACACACACACACACCTCACTCATTTTTTTGGTCTCGCGATGTAGACAGTGCATCTCTCCTCCCATGAGCATTGCCCTTCCTCATCGCGCGACACCAGTGCATACGTCTATCTTTACAATTGCCACTACACTTGCGACGAGAGAGAGAGACAGCAAGCCGGGAGGCTGCAGTAGGCGCATTTTTCTCTCACTCCCTCTTGCGTGTGACATGTATCGTGACGATTCCTTGTCAACACCAAAGCTCGAGATCTGCACACAGACGCCATCGGAACAGTGGGTGAGTAGAATAAGAGAAGAGAAACATGAGCACAGAGGACCCGCTTTCCACGGTCATCATGAGCTGTGGAAGCAGCAACAGCAATGATGACGCTATCTCGGAAGCTGCCCCGCATCATCATCGCCAGTGCGCATCTCTATCGCCACGCGACTTGGTGGCAAGCACCACGACTAAGCGCGCGGATGAAGGCATCGATGGTACCCTCCACATCGTCAACGCCACGAACCCCCACTCGGGGCGATCGCGCACGCGCCACAGGCGCCGGTTCGACGCACGGCGTTCTACCGGTGATTTTGGGGCCTCAGTGGGCGCGGAGAACACCACATTTTTGACGCTTTGCTGCGACAGCGTCAGCGCGCAGCTCAATAAGCGGGACGCTGTCAACGGTGTTTCCTGCCTTTTCCGCGGTGGCCGCGTCACGGCCGTCGTGAATTGCTGCGGCACACACAGTGCCTGCGCCCTGCTCGCTCTGATAGCAGGCCGGGTGGAGAGCACAGCAGGCAACACGGTACTGAATGGTATCCCTGTCTCTGCATCAACCTACCAGGCTCAGACAAGCTTCCTTGAGGATGTTGGCGAAGCCTCCGAGAATGTGCAAGAGAGCGGCGGCCCTACTACGCGGGCCTTAGTCGGCCTCTTTGCGGAGCTCACTGTGCGTGAGAACCTACAGTACGCCAGTGCGCTGCGCGTCTCCAACTCGACGCAGGCGTATTCGGTGGACGAGGTGCTGCAGCAGCTGTTGCTCGAACCTCATGAGACATCCAAGATCAAGAACTGCTCTCTTTACGTGCGACGCCGTGTGGCTCTGGGAAAGGAGCTGCTGCTGAATCCCTCTGTACTTCTTCTCGATGAACCGCTGGAGGGACTCGCTACACACGAGTCACAACAGTACTTGACGATCTTGGCAAAGCTGGCGGCACCCTCCGCAGCAGATGCCGAGGCCCGCCGCATCATGCGTGAGGCGATGTGTGCCGCCGCTGCTGCTGCTGATGCTGGTGAATGTGGCGTGCCAGCATCTAACTCTCCTGCCCATCTTGCCACAAACTCCCATGCGGCCGATATGTTGCTATACACTCCGCGCCTCAGCAGGCTGCACTCCGGCATGCAGGCGAGCCCACCGACGCTTGGGAACACGCCACCTACTCTCACCACCACGGCCGCCACGACCTTGACTGATTCAGCGAGCTGTGCCAAAGCTCAGCGCATCGTCATCGTATCCATGGTGCAGCCGCGTTGGGCACTATTGCAGCACGTGCACGATGTCGTGCTACTGGAGCGAAATCGATGCGTCTTTGCCGGATCCGTGCAGGGCATGCTGGCGGTGAAGCTGCCCAAGGACGTAGTGAGGGAGAGCATGGCGGCAAGCGCGAGCCGCGGCGGGGGGCCCACCGATGAGATGGGCAGTCTCATCACTGGCACCGCTCCCGCAGCACAATCCACTCTACGCCAAGCCCCCCTTCCGAGAACGTCGGCTGACTCCTACGACGCTGTCGACGCCTCTATTCAGCAGCAGCGTCTTGGTGAGCAAACTGTGCACGCTCTATACCGTCTTGCCGCGAGCATGACGACTCCTGCGGCCGGTCAACACAGCTCGGAAAGCGGCGAAGGCGTCCCAGCAGCGACTGTAGAGCCGGCGTTTCGGCCTATCACCCGCGTTGAGAGTCTCTCCGAGGCGCAGGTGTCGCGCCCGTTCTCGGAAGCTGCTTCAGTGTCGTCGCCCCCACTCACCGGCACGAGCGCAAACGGCTCCTCAACGACACCACTGATCCAGCTGTACGCACATCGGCAGCCACGCATGCACGCCAAAGTGACAGCGTACATGGAGGCGTGTGCGATGGGTCTCGTTGATCCGCCAGAGGCATTCCAGCAACCACCGTCTAGCGTAGTGCAGCTGCTGCATCTCTTCCGCTTTGGCTTCCTCGAGCTGCGGTACAACCTTCTCTGGAATAGTTTTTCGCTGGTGTGCGGGCTGACATTGGCGGCGGCGCTCGCCGCGCACTATAGCCGACAGGTCGGCCAGGACGGCATGCAAAATCGCGTTGGCATTATTTTCTTTCTTGCCAGCTGCGTGGTACTGCAGGCGGTGCTCTCGCTAGACACACTGCGGCGCGAGTACGCGACCTTCCAGCACTTTTCTCTCAGGGGCTACTATGGCGCTGGCACCTACATCACCTTTTGCGCCATCACGGCCGCACTATGGCGCTTCGGCATCGCCTCCTTCGTCGCCCTCGTTGTATTTGTGCTATCGAACTTCGGGGAGCCGTGGCGCGAGTACCGCGGCGTCTTCGAGCTCTCCGTCATCTTAGCCGTGACGTCGTTCTGCAGCCACTTGGGCGTTTGGTTCTTGTGCGCCTGTTCGCCTTCCGACCACGTTGGCCGCTTCATCGTCTTCACCTTCTACACACTCAATATCATTTTGGCCGGCCTCGTGCTGAACCTCCAGACGCTGCCGGACACAGTGCAGGCTATCTCGTTTATGTCGGTGGTGCGCCTTGCCTACGAGTCATGCATCTTGACCCAGTTCATCGACAAATCGTTTGGTTGCCATGACACCAATACCGTTGAAGCAAACGACACCGCGTCACATGAGCCCATGATCCCACCGCTGCCGTCCGCGATGCACCATGGATACAAGGCTGCTGCAACTGCGGAGAGCGCGGGCGCCTCCCGACATGCTCGCGCTTCAACACGGCTCATGCGGGGCATCTTTGGCGCACGTCCAGCTGCTCATACCAACACGTGCTACACCGGCATCGAGTACGCTGAGTTTCTCGGTTTCAGCCCTTCACGGCGGTGGTCAAATGTTGGCGTACTTGCTGGCATGTCGGTACTGCTGCTGGTGGGCAGCTGGATCATGATGACGCTGCATCGTCCACGGCGGCGGTTCAAGATAATGGCTTAACCACTCTCATAGGTGCTGACAGCTTCTCTCGACGCGATCGAGTGGTTGTGCGTGGAGGCGAACAGGCAAAGCTCACCCACGTTTAAGTTTTCTCGCACCCTCGCTCTGCTACTGCCTGGGTGCTTCTGGGCGTGCGTGCATGGGGGCGTGCGTGTGTGAATGGCTCATACGCTCTATTGTGTGAGCTCCTTCCCGCTTGCCAGCCGTGGATGCAACCCCCCAACGGCTTTTCCTTATGTACGTGTACACGTGCACGTCTGATCATTTTCTTTGGTGTGTTTTCGCGGCCGACGCGACTCTCGCCTTGATCACTGCTCTGCAACAAGGACAAGAAGAATAACTGAAACGAGAATGCGTACGCTGCGTGAAGGTACGGTTAGGTGCGCAGGGGATACAGAGGCACGGAGAACGCGGTTTCCTGTAGAGGCCGGGGAGGTGTGAGGTAGAGAGGCTCTCTAGTAAGATTAGAGCAATGGTTAGACGGCGCGGTAGAGTATGCGCCTTGTGTGCACGTGTGAATATGCGGTGAGGAGGTGGTGCCACCACACGGGGTATGCCCTGCTCATTGTCCCCCAGTTGACGCTCCGCTAACCCTTCCCCCCCTCCCACTCCCCTCGCCTTCTCTCTCTTATCTCGCCTCCTCATTGTGCCTGCTTGCGCTTCACTGCGTCTGCCCTTTGCTCTCTTCCTTGCTCGTTTGGTTGCCCAAACACCATGCGCTTGTGCGCACGGCTGCTGATAGCACCATCGCCATGTTCTTGTCCGCTCCGCGATAGCAGGCGAAGAACAGCTTTCTCTCCCTCTCTCTGTATCGCTGTCTTTGTGGAACAGCGAGCCGAAGCGCGCAGCATGAGCGGGCTGACGCGATGGTGTGTGAACACCGCAATCCGTGCCTGGGATCAGACAATGCGCACCGCAAACCTTGTTTACAATGTCGGAGATCAGCTGCGCATCGTGTACAAAACCGCCAACAGCCACGATGAGCGCAAGCGCGACTTCGACGCCACGGTGCTTCGAGCCGGCGGCTTTCTAGCCGCACTGGTGCTCTGCGTCGTTGTGGACGCACAGGGCGGTGTTCCAAACATGCTTCGATGGCTGTGTGCTCTTGTGACCACAGAGGGCCACGCGAACAGCAGCGCTGTGGATACTGCAGACCCCACCATGGTCACGCTGTAGTGCAGGGAGAACGACGCAACGATCTAGGTGTGCGTGACACCGCTGCCGCCCCCGATGAAGGGGCTGGCGATGACGGTGGCAATGCTGTTTGCGACGCTATTGTCTGGCTCACCGACTTCCCTCTCTTGGCCCTCCTGCCTGCCTCCTCCACGCGCTCTCTCTCTTTCTCAGAAGCGCCGTTCCTCGCAGTGGGGGGGGGCGAGCGCACGTGTAACCGCATCGGTGCAGAATGTGCTCGAGGGGAGAGAGACAGCGAGCGCGCAAGGGGGGGGGGGCGGTGCTTTTCTGCTCCTCTCACCTGTACAAGTCGAGGCGTACCGTCCAACTGCCTGGAGACAGCGGCAGCGCGTGGGAAGGTTTTATTTTCACTTTCTCGTGCACACACGGGGTCTCACAGAAGGAGTTCGGGTGCGCGTTTTTTTTTCTCTCTCGTGGATCGGCACTTGCGTTCAAGCGGGGGCCGTACTTGGACATGCACAGCTGATGACGTGGAGGACCTCGCTGCACCAGACGTGGTGGTGATGGTGGTGGTGATGGTGGTGGTGGGTGGTGGGGGGTTATACCGTGTACACATGAACTGGGACAGACACGCAGACAAGAGGAAGTTGGCCAGCCTGAGCGACTCTCATGCTTTAGCTCACTTGCAGCTTCACCACGACACGTCCTCTACCGTTGCCCCATCTCTCCTCCTCTCAATATTGCTGTGCTTTTTTTTCCCTATTACTGCCACCAACACCTCTGATTTCTTGCCGTGTTTCAATGCACGCGCTTCTTCGATTGTGGTGGGCAACACATCACCAGCCTCCTTACCTGCATTATCAGTTCATGCCAGCACGATCGATGGTAGACGACATATAGGTGTATATGACCAGCCACAACGAGCGCACGTTCAACGTTTTGACACACCTGCACCCACATCCATCCCTCTATACTTCTGTAAGCATCGCCCCTCTCCCTTACTCCCCGCACACGCGCGTAAGATGACCTCTGAGCTGAATAAGGCCACGAACGGTGTTGCACTAGCGGCGGCAGCCGTCCAGTCGTCATTGAAGAACAAACGTCTGCCTTATCATCGCCCTCTTCGATCTCATCTCCTTGTAGCCACAGCGTTTTTGCTTTTCAGCTGTCTCGCCTTCAGAGTAGAAGTGGATACCACGGGCAAGAACCTGGTGCTTCCCGAATATGTGCGTGAAAGCGCCATGGAGCGCTACATGCTGCGCAGAGCCATTTCTGCTGGCCAGGTACCCAAGGAAGCGCTCCCCTTCAACGCATTTTTGTTTTTCGAAGAAAGCGTGATGGGGGCACTGCTCCAAGCAGGCCTCTTTCTTTTCCGCAGTTTCTCTGGTATTCAGGCAGCATGCGTCCTCGCCTGGCTGATACACTTAGTTGAGCTTGGCATCTGCTTCCGCATCTGCTGGTCCTGCAACGCATCCTTTCTCGTGACGTTGCGCTACATGTTCTGCACGTGCGTCGGAGGCTTTACCCAGCTTTCGCCGCTCATCAAGGCGAGAGATGCGTGGGTGAAAGAGCAGCGTGCCACCGCCGCCGCCGCCTCCGGCGCTGCGGCGCCGAAGTCGAAGAAGCGTCAATGAGAATGCCAGCGCGTATGTATTCGATGCCGAGAAAGAGGGACAGGAAGCGGAAGGATATGGAGATGGCCGTATGGGGCCGAAGGATGATGCACAGCTCATTGGGAGTTACTGCCGGTCACCGTGAGAAGGCGCACTCTGCCTTTCCAAGCTGTGCTTGTATGTGTGCGAGTCTGCGCCTTTGGAGAGCTGCCGCTGCTGTGCACATCTGTGCACCACCTGACCTTCTTTTTGCATGGCTGCTCATCACAGATCATGGGTTGCGACAATGATGACGAGGAAGAAGGAAGGGGAGACCCTCACGTCTTCCTGCAATCTTTGTTGTCTGTTTTTTCACATTTGTGCGCGTCAGTGTGTGGGCACATTCGCCCCCCCCCCCCCCCCCCATCACCACCACCATCAACAAGGCCAGTCCAGTGCGTGGCCATTTTGGGCACCCACCTCTCTTGTTTTCATTTTTCCTGTTACTCAGGGGATCTCGAAGAGGACCTCTCTCGTTGTATACGCAGAAGAATGCACATATCAAGTATCAGCACACCATCAACCACCGCGCCCTCTCCTCCCCCCATACTCCGTATGATGTGGATGGGTGATTTGCCCAGGTGCGGCTTTTGTGCAACTCAGCGCGCGTGCTTCTCGATGTACATGCAGGAGCACGCACCATGGGCCAGTCTGGGTTGTGTCCTTGCCTTGCTGTCTCAGGATCTGTAAGTTCTTTTCGTGCACGTGGGCCTACGTGCGCGTCAACAGCGCATGCGCGCATCGCTGCTTACCTCCTCCTCTCCGTCTTCCTGTCTTCTCATTTCCAAATTAGTGTTCACGTGTGTGCACCGTGTGGTCACATCGCTGCACGCCACCTCCCTTTCCAGCTCCACCCTTCACTGTCTCCCTCGAGAGCACGCGCGCGATGCCTTGCTTCACGGAGGCAGCCCATTCACAGAGTTGCATGCTTCCGCTGCAGACCTACGAAAACGACAGACACAGGCGTGCGCGACTGGAATCTTCTTCTCCACTTTCCGTAGGCTATCTCCTGCCGTGACCGATTGCCCTCCCGTCTCTGGTGGGCGGGTCGGTAGAACACCGAGCGACGGGAGCGAAGGGCCGCGAATAGGCGATATAGAGATCGGTGCAGATGTTTACCTCGCCCACTGCATGGAACCAGCTGTACGGGCCGCCACATGCACCAGCGCTGACACCAGAGGCGGCGGCACGAAGGCACAGCCATGTCTTCACTGCCGCTACCACTGCTGCTGGTGCTGCTCCTGCCCCACCGTACACGCTTTCAGACGACCGAGTTGGCGTACCACTTTCGGGGTACGCGCACCACAAGGCAGTGCCGCCTCCTGCACACGCACTCTTTGCCCCTCTCACAACCAGTAGCTCCGTTCCCTCGCCGTCGCACTACACTGTGGCGTCCCAGCCTGTGCGCTGCTTTCCGCTGCCACCTACGCCGGCAGCGGCGCCGTCAAGTCATGAGTTGCATTTGCACACATCCGCGTATCGCGGAGACAGTGGCGGATGGTCACATGCCGACAATGCACTGCCAAAGGAGAACCACTACGAGCCAATGAGACCTCCGAGGGCAACCGCTCAGTCGTGGCATAGCACGTGCGGTCCGCATCAGTCGCTGCAGTCTCCGCTGCGAGTCAGCGGCACTATGGACCCCGGCGCAGATGGAGGACTATTTGGAGCAGGCGCCGCCGCCGTACCGTATGCCATGCATACGGCCTACTCCGCGAAGATGGCGGCTGGCGCGGAGGAGGAGGCATGTGAAAATGACTCAACATCGCAGTACCACCCTGGTGTGCCAGGAGCTCGTCGACATCTGCATCGCTCCCCGCCACGGATGCACGGAAATCTCGTGAGTAGCTACCGAGGAGCGCCACCGTGGCCAGCGATTCAGCTGACCTCCCCTGTGGAGTGCGAAGAAGCGTCGAAAGTGACGGCAGTGGTAACCCAGGACACCTCTTGGCTTCAGCACGCGACTCTTGGGAGTCGTGAAGGCTGTCGAGAACCAGCTGTCGGCGTCAAGCTTGCTGCTCACACACCTCATGACGTTGCGGGAGGCTACACAGACGGGCAGCTGCTTGCCCCGCCACCACCACATCCCCTCCCACCGCGGCACGAATACTTTGATCAAGAGCAACAGCAGCCGCAGGCGCACGCGTACAGCTCCATTTCCGACGGTGCGCGCCATCTGAACTCAGCACGACATCGATCGGCTGCCTCGGCCGCCGCCCTCTTTTTCCACTCCCCCTCTGTCACCGATGGCTTGGCTAGCTCGCCTGGCGCCGGCAGCTCGGCAGCCTTTCGGCACCGAGGGCGCGCTGCTGTTGCTACATCTGCCGTCTCTAGTACCGCGACAGGAACGCCGACGCTGCTGGCCACCGCCGCCTCTGCCGCGGCGGCCCAAGCCGAACCGTGCTGCGTTGCCGCGCTCATCTTCAACAACGCCAAGGAGGTCGGTGTCGCGCTCTGCGAGTTGCCGTCACTGACCGTGTCTCTCTGTCAGTACGGGGACACGGCCACCTTCTTCAAGACAACCTCGCTACTGCACACACGCAACCCAGTAGAGGTGCTTGTCCCCTCGACCGCCGTCGACAGTGAGCTGGTGCAAACAGTTTTGCGGCATCACGGCGCCCACATGACCTTCACAAGTGTGCAGCGCTGCTTCTACAACGCGGAGGAGGGGGTGCAGCGACTGTCTCAGCTGAAATCGTCGGCCGAGGCGTCACTGTGCATTGAGGATACAGACCGCTACCTGTGCGTGGCGGCGGCGAACGCGGTCGTCCTTTACATGGAGCACGTGAACGATATGCACCTCCTGCCAGGCTCCGTGCGCGTGCGGGCGGAGGCTCTGGAGCATTACATGGAGGTGTCCCGCACTACGGCACGTGCGTTGCAGCTCATTCCAGACATCACATGCATACCAGCAACGGCGGCAGCGGCGCCGATGGGGCTCATGGGCAACACGGCGAACGGCAGTGAGACGACCGACGGGTCGCAGCGGGGGCGAACGCAGCGATATGGAGCGATGCTGGCGCCAGTGTTTCTCAGTCGCGACCTTGTCGAACCGCCACTCCTTCAGACGGTCGCGCTTGTGGACGCGATCCCCCGCGCCTGCACGGTTATGGGTCAGCGCTACCTCCGCCGCACTCTTCTCCAACCGCTGCGCGACCGTGTTGCTGTTCAAGGTCGTCACGATGCTGTCGAGTGGCTTCTCTGCGATCCGAGGCGACTTCACGTGCTGCGCACACTTCTGAGGCACACCGCCGCGCTTGACCTGGAACGCTTAACAGCGACGCTGACTCATCAACCACGGCGCGAAAGAAGCAGCGCTCAGCAGCAGTCGTACCTGGAGTCGCTGCAGCTGCTCTGGAGTGCTCTGCCTCACCTAGAGCAGCTGCACGCACAACTCAAGGCCTACTTGGGGCCGCTACCGAGAGGGCAGGCATCCGTATACAGTGAAGGCGTATCCCCAGCGACTCTATCGCCACTGCCGGATGGCGGCCCAGAAGCGCCGGCGCTGCCGAATGACTTATGCAGCACCGCAGCGCACCCCTCGGTACTTCACAGCATCGCCACCGCGCTGGGGGCGTGCCGCTTCCCCGAGCTAGAGACCCTCATGGGAACCTACCTGGAGCGCTCGGTGCTGCCGTCGGTTGTCGGCTATTATGCAAAGAGTACTGCGCACTACGGAACGCTTCATGATGTCGACAGCGGTAGCACACACATCCCGTCGAGCGTGTCCGTGGTGACGCAGCAGCAGCAGCAGCATTCACAACGGCGTCGACGTCGACTGCGCAGCGACGACGGGGCCGAGCCGGACTCGTCCCGGCACGCGCAGCAACCTTCGCAACGTGTTACCACTGCCCTTTTGCGGCTCCTTCGCATGTGCTTCCTTGTGCAGGCTCCGCGTAGCGGCGAGCTGGATGCGCTGCGCACGCGACTGAGCCTCCGCATCTCCAACATCACCTCCTACGCGGCGGAGCTGCGCGCGACGTACGGGATATTCTCGCTGCGCCTGGAGCCCGATCCAGTGAAACTGTACTGCTTGTCCTACGCTGTTGCAGAAGAGGCGAAGGCGAAGGCCGGCCCGTTTACGTGGCGCTACGCAGGCGGCTCGCATTTTGCATTGTATCTTTCCGCCCTGCGGGAGCAACAATTGCAGCGCCAACAGGAGCAGCCGCAGAGTCAGGGGCGGATTCGGCGTAGTTCTCGGTTTCACCTGCCCACTTCTGCTGGCGACGCCTTGTGCACCGCTTCGTCGTCCTCTTCGATGGAGCTCTCACGGCACACAGACGATGTGGAGTGCGCCGGGTTCGACTCGTCCGCTATCGATCCTTTCTCCCCTTTCACGTCCGGCACAGACCACACCGCTTCACGTCAGTTGCGTCGCCGCAGAGTGCGGTGCAGCACAGAGGACCTGGACTACCGCTGTGCCCGGGCTCAGGAGTGTGTCGCCGCCATTCTGCAGCTGCAGCTTCACAGCGTGCAGCCCCTCGTCCGTGCCATCCAGCATGAGTTCCTGGGCTCTCTGCAGGCGACCGTAGAGTCCGTGGCTCTTCTTGACACACTGCTGTGTTTCGCACTCTACTCGCTCACACATCAGTGCACCCGACCCGTGCTGGTTGAGCTGCGGACAGGGTCAACAACGGCGCCACGCATGCGCACGCTCACGGCAGAGCCCACCGAGGATGTTGGCGAGGCAGTGGCTTCTTCGGTACGGAAAGCCACCGCTAGGGAGGGCAGTGCCGGAGCTTCGTGGGACAGCGCGGACGAGTACATCAAGGCCACAAGGGCCCCTGCCGTTGTAGGGGACCAGGGAAGTGAAACAGCGGTATCCGCGGGCGCATCCGAGACATCCAGCGATGCAACGACGCCGTCGCGCACGCCCTCACTGCCAACTCTTACCGCACCTGCCACGGCAGCAGTGGCGACGACGGAGGCAGAGACCCACCACGCCTCTGGAGTGCGTCTCTGCCTTGAGAACGCGCGGCACCCCTCCGCGACCCAGCGGCAGCCACCAAGTCGTGCGGTGGCACGTGCAGGAATGTCTGCACGGTTCACAGGTGCGGAAGTGGCGGGCATGGTCGCGCCCGCCAGCGGCGGTCTGACGATGTCGTGGGGGAGCGACGGCGGCGACGTTTGTATAGTCACCGGCCCCAACGCGTGCGGCAAGACCACTCTTCTCCGAATACTCGGACAGTACTTCACCCTCGCTCAGGCGGGTTGCTTTGTGCCTGCGCAGCACGCGCAGCTGTTCCTTGCAGACCGCCTCCTTGCCCACATGCTGTGCGATGAGCTCCCCAGCATCACGCATTCCTCTTTCCGGCCCGAGCTTATGGAGCTGGGCGAGCTGACCCACGCCGCGACAGCCGAAAGTGTTGCCCTCATCGACGAACTCGGTCGCAATACTACCACTGCACAGGGCTTCAGTCTTGCCTGGGCTACAGCGCTTCTCCTGAGCGACCGCTGCGTGCACTCGGTGCTGACGACGCACTACGCCGGGCTGCCTCGCCTCGCACGATTGCGACCGAGGCGTATCGTTGCCTTTCACTTCCGCGTCACCTTCCAGCAGCTGGCGGCGGTGGGCAGGGGCCGAGATGGCGCAACTGACTCGAGCTTGAGGGAGCCAGCACGGACACGCATCACGATTGCTCGCTTTGGGCACACGCTCTTCCCTGGTCCGTGCCGGCAGCGTTGGTACGGCCTCGCGCTGGCGGAGCGGCTGCACTTCTTCGAGCCAGTCCTCGACATCGCGCGGCGCACGCGATCATGCCGATCACCAGCGGGCGTACGCACAGAAGCGGATACGATGTGAAGCAAGAGTTTGGGCGGAGAATGGTCCTTGGGGAAAGGGAGAAGGGTGTGGCGTCCTGTAAGCCGGCTGCGGCGAGACAACGGTGCCACTCATGGTGCAGCGATGCCCGTGCGCGTGTGCGCTGTGTGCAGCGAAGCTGCACAGATTGGCCACCAACGATCTCAACCTATCCCTTCTTCAGCTCAGCCTTCCCCTCCTCGCTCGCCCTTCGTCTTTGCCCACCGCCACCTTGCGGTGTGCGCGTCTCCCTCCTTGTGGCGCCGTGTTCCGTTGCCCATGAGAGCACTCCTTCCCAACATGTCGGCTTCTGGCCACGCACCCGCTTGCGTCTTCTTTTTTTTGCTTTCGATTGTGTTTCGTCGTCGCGCTTCCTGCTTCGCCACCGCTGTTTCCATGAATCTTCCCCCACCTGCTGTTGCTTGAGTGAGGGTGCTGTGTGCCTGGGAGACAGCATCTCCTGGCAGTGTCCCTCCAACCTTTCCCTCGTCTTGGCCTCGCCGTATGGCGGTCTACACAGACGCGCGCGCTTTGTCCCCTCTCTTCCCCGGCTGGCTGTGTCGGAGAGACAGGGGATACAGGGGGAAGGGAGGGAGATAGAGTCGAGCATGCCTCCAGGCGGTGAGGGGAGGCCGACAGCCATGCTGCCGCCTCTGTCGCCTGCCTGCCTGCCGTGCCTCCCTCTTCCTCACCGGACCTCTGGGCTCATTCATCTTCCGCTTCTCTGCCCTTTGTCTTGGGCGCCTGTGCAGCGCCGTCTCAGACATACCCCCCCCCCCTCTCTCTCTCTCTTCGCCGTACTCGCTCTCTACTCGTCGCCCTCTGCTAATCCTACTTTGTGTTGCCCTTTTCCTGCTCAGCAGCCGCCATGGTGGCGCTGAAGACGCCGTCACCGCGGCCAGAGGTGAGGATACCAAACTTCGATGAGCTTCTAAATCAGGTTGTGACCGTGAACATGCCGCACGTGGCGGCGGTACAGAACGCGCTGTAGGAGGTGCTCCGCGAACACACTCGCCCCCTTACCTACATGGAGACCCACTCTCGACCAAAGGCAGACGCAGTGTCTACCACCAGGGACGACGACGCTGGCGATGGCGAGCCCGCTTGCATCTACACCTTCCCGGCCATGTAGGATGGAGCCATCGCGGAAGTGCAGGCCAGCGTCCTGGCCGCTGCTGCGCGAGGCACTGGAGCGGATGATGCTAGTGGTGCTGTATGGGTACCCGCGAATCGTGCCATAGGGGGGGGAGTCGCTTGAGGCACCGATGCCCCAATACACAATCGAGCCACGCCCGCTGTCCATCCCCCGAAAACGCAGAGACACGGTATCTGTCTGGCGCCGCGCACAAACAGCGTCACAGCAGGTGGCGCAACATCAGGCACACCCTCCGCCGTCAGCAACGGTGCTCACAGCAGCGCGAGCGCCACCCATGCTTCACACTCAGGATGCTCTGGTGGTGGGAGCAGTGTCGTCACCGAGCACAGCGTCCAAGTGCGCTGAGCCGCAACTCACAGACACGCAGCAGCAGAACCCGATGTCAGAGCGCACGTCCGACGCAGTCACGCAGACGTGGACCGTGCAGCACTACAACCAGCCCCTCGCCAGGCCCCTCCTCAGGCTCGAAGCAGGAGCCCAGTGCTTGCTGTGCTGCCAGAGAAGAAGCTTGACAGCAGGCACCTCGTCCGCGTCTTAGAGTGCTTCATCACCTGCGTGACGATACCGGTGGAGGTGACGGACATTGCTGTGGACCGTTTCCAGAACTCAAAGCCGCAGTGGGCGATTAGTGCTGGCCCGGTGCGGACCCGTGACTCAGAGCGGCAGGAGGGGTTCATTGAAAATTCGGCGCCGCGCGTGTACGCCACGGTGAGCGGGCTGACGCTCCACCTTGCGGAGGAGTGTAACACACGCATTTGTGACGAGTGGGGGTGTCCAACCTGAGCGCTACTTTCATGGTGCGCCTGCAGGACGGCGATCACGAGGTGCGAGCGCTGGCACTTCCAGCGCAGTCAGCTCTCACCATCAAGGGGGCCGACCAACTTATGACTTGTGAGGTGACGTACTCCAGCTAGCGATGGCACTTTTCCCTTCAAAGAAAAAAGAAAGAGAGCTGCTGGAGCACAGAGGGAGGGAGATAGCGGGTGACGGGAAGCAGCATGCAGCGAAGTACATCACCGGCCCTACATTCTGCACGGTTTCCTACACGTACTCCCGCGATGAGGCCTCTCCTCTTCAGCCGAAGGCTCGCTTCGCTTTGTGCGCTCCCCTCTCGGTTGTGCTCACGTGTGCGTTCTTCGTCCACATTTGTCTGTCGCACTCGCTCCTTGGGTGGGCGCATACGTCAGTAAAGAGCTGTGGTGATGGTGGGACGCGCCTTACGTGATTGAGAGTCCGGTACACACGTACTCTCTCTGATGATGGGTGAGGGACGAAGGCGAGGGAGACACACACACA
This sequence comes from Leishmania tarentolae, assembly GCA_033953505.1. Classification (NCBI taxonomy): domain Eukaryota; phylum Euglenozoa; class Kinetoplastea; order Trypanosomatida; family Trypanosomatidae; genus Leishmania; species Leishmania tarentolae. The sequence goes on from CP119845.1 coordinate 366,670, forward strand.
CACACACACACACACACACAGCCCTCTCAGTGCGTGACATCTCCGCACCCGCTGTCTCTATCAAAGGGGAAATCCAGGCGGCTTCCCCCCATCCCCTGACAAATGCCAGAGCTACTTCTGGCAGTGGCCGGGCCAGGTGCCTACACTGCAGAGTGGCCGGGGCGACGTATCGCTGCTGGTGTCGGCGGCAAGGTCCTGGATGCCGTTGTGTGGGAGTGGCTCGCGGCAGTGAGCACATGTGTACCACGCATATGGTGGGTAGAGGGCCATGGGGACTCGAGTGCCCCCCACCCCCGGCACTCGCACTGCCGGCTGGCGTGTGGGGAGCCTGTGTGCCATGGAGAGTGGGAGGCATCCGGGGTGGCAGCTTGCATGACGTGTACGTCTGCGAGGCGACCTGCGAAGTGTGGGCTATGGGCAGGATTGGAGGCACGTGGCCGTGCTCCCAGATGACTGGATGGGCGTATTGCTGTACTATGTGCCTATGGGTTCTACTGCATCATGCGAGGTGTGCCTGTGGCAGGGGCGTGGAGGAGAGGGAGATGGCAGTGGAGGGCTGGCTGGATCTCACGGTGTGCGGCCGCACAGTGGGACTCGCGCTGACACAAGAAAAAGCGCGTCTACGTTTGCACGTCGCCATATGTGCGACGAGCAGATAGGTGCGCGCCCTTCTTGCTTCTGCTCTCATCTGGGTGACGCTGAGCTTGTGTCTGCGCGCACGCACGCACGTGCATGCGTGTTTTCTGTTGTGTCTGTTGCTGTATCTCCTTGCGCATGTATGCGTGGGTGCCTCCCCCTCCCCCTCATTCGCCCGCTCTTTCAGTCGCCGTATAGCCACGCAAGCACGATACACGCAACACGGCACACCATGAAACGCCTGCATGCCGATTGGTCGTGTTGGTACTTTAGCGGGTGCTGTGCGCTCACCTGCCCACTCCCATCCCCTCTCGATGCTATTACTCCATCTCCTTGTCTGTGTGTGTGCGTTGTTATGTGATCTCCGCGTGGCAACCTCCGCGCCAATCTATTCCGGGACACACGCTGCCGCACGTACCTCCGGGCACAGGGAAGGGTCATAACGTGCGGTCGACACCCCCAGTCCCCCTTTCGCTTCGGCAACCCTCCTCAACACCTGCAATCGCTCACGCACGCTTTCTGCCTGTCGTACAGGGGGCGCAACGGCACCTCCGCCACCGCCACATCCTCGTCCGCGACTACCCAAACCAAGCCGAATAGAAGCACGAACGCAGACGCGAGGGGTCTTTGGAACGAAGGACTTCGCTAGCCAAGCTGTACCCCTTCGCCGTTTTTCTTCTGCGAGCGTAGGTCTTTTCTCTTGTACGACGCAATAGGTTGCATGCTTCATGTCCTCCGCACCGTCCACGCCCACTGTCTTCCGCTTCCCAGCGGGTGCCGCTGCGCCGTTTTACTTCTTCCTGCCCTTCACCTCGTCCCTTGTCTACCATGCTCCTTCGCCATCGCACGAGTCTACACCCGCGCGCAGACACACAAACAAGAGGTACAGACACCCACGCACATGCGAACTTGTCACGCCGACAGGTTAGCAGGAGAGTCTTGGCCGTCGCATCCTCTCCTCATCCTTCCTGCGGGGGAGGCACACGTCACCTTCACCACGCGCTCTGGGAAACGAGAGGAATAACCAAAGCCGAACAGTGCCACATGCTGCGAGTGCCGCTTTCGTCGTGCTTGCCATATCGCCTGCGTGGTGTTGCAGGACCCACGTCGAGTGATGTGGCCGTCGCTGTCTTCGCGTCTTCGCGAGCCGTTCCCAACAGGTGGACATCTCTTCCTACTTCACTGGTGTCCACGCAGCGTCTCTGTAGTACGAGCGCCATCGGCACCCAAGGTGCTTCCAGCAGCCGGCCACCTCATGGCTCCGCATCGTCACCATCTTCTACCCCATCTGCTGTCCCGACAAAGGCATCCATGCCGACTAACGGCGCGACCACGCGAGGTGGCTGCGGTAGGAGGGCGTGCCTGACTGCACACGGCATTTCTATCGCCTCCCTCCGGGCTGCCTTTAGCGGCAGCTGCGGCAAAAATGGATGCGTTCGCGAAGGCGACGAGGTCACCATTCGGGCCCGTTTAGAGCGGATCCGCGGCCGCGGCAAACTTGCCTTTCTCCACCTCCGGCAGCCACCATTGGAGTCCGTGCAGGCTGTGTGCGAGGGCAAGGATCTGACGCAGCAGGCAAAGGGCATTACGCCAGAGTCCATTGTGGATGCCACGGGTGTCCTCCGCCGCGCGGCCACCCCCGTGCAGTCAACCACGTGCCAGGAGTGGGAGTTGCAGGTGACGGCGCTGCAGGTCGTCAGCCAGGCGGCCACCCCGCTGCCGTTTCCGTATCACGACACCAATACAAAACTTGACACCCGCCTGAACCACCGCGTCATGGACCTCCGCACAGAGCAAATGGTTGCGACGTCGCGGCTCGTGTCGGCTCTAGGGCAGAGCTTCCGCAACGAGCTTCTCGCACGCGACTTCATTGAGGTGCACACGCCGAAGCTGCTCGGGACAGCGTCGGAGGGCGGCAGCAACGTGTTCGGTGTGGACTACTTTGAGCGGAAGGCGTACCTGGCGCAGTCGCCACAGCTACACAAGCAGATGCTGCTGATGGGCGACGCGATGCGGGTGTTTGAGGTCGGGCCAGTGTTTCGTGCCGAGAGGAGTCTGACGCACCGGCACTTAACGGAGTTTGTCGGTCTGGATGGTGAACTGGTCATCAACGACAGCCACACGGAGGTGCTCGACGTGCTGGAGCCCGTCATCTGCGCTGTTCTCGCTCACCTCACACAGAAGCATGGCGACCTTGTCAAGGTTGTCCGGAAGCAGCAACAAGAGCGAGGGGAAGCATGGAAAGGCGGTGACGGGGGTGATCCACACTGTTCCACCGGTGCGGAGCCGCCACGATATTGTAGTCACGATTGCGCGCCATGTGATGTGTGCTGCGAGGTCGCACTGGAGTGCATGGAGTCCTTGGGGATCACCACGGACGCTTCTCCGACGATGCGGACACCGTTCAAAACATCTGCTCACGTGGATCCGTATCACGCTCGCGTGGGCGGAGACGGCAGCGGATGCCGCGTGCTCCGCATGAGCTTTGCAAATGCGTCCCAGCTGTTGGCGAGCTGCGGAGGCTCAGAGGTCATGGCCGGCTGCACACTTCCCATTGAAGATTTTACGTTGCCGCAGGAGCGCCGCCTTGGCCAGCTCATAAAAGAACGCTACGGGGTGGACCTCTACGTGATCGACAGCTTTCCTTCCTCTGCCCGGCCCTTCTACACGATGCCGGCAGATGCATCAATGCCAGAGGGTCCGACGCGGAGCTATGACATGTACCTCCGTGGAGAGGAGATCTGCAGTGGCGCACAGCGTATTCATCAGAGAGAGCTGCTGGAGCAACGGCTGTTGGCAAAAAAGGTCGACAAAGTAAGCGTGAAGGACTACGTCGACTCCTTCCGCTACGGTGCGTGGCCACACGGCGGCTTCGGCCTGGGTCTCGAGCGCATTGCCCTCTTCTTCCTCGGCCTCAACGACATCCGACAGGTTTCGCTGTTTCCACGCGACCCAAAGCGGATCAGCCCGTGAGGTCGCTTACCCTCCCGTCCCCTTTCCTTAAGAAGAGAGGGAGACAAATGAGGTGATGGGCTGACGCAATGCGTGCGTAGTTGTTTGACCCTGCGATGCTTCGCCGACACCCGCTTCGTGCCTGTGCATCAACGGACTCAGAGGTGGAGAGGCGAGTGGACGACGATGCCTGCGAGTGTACGGTGCCTGCGTATGCGAGTTTTTGTAGGCGCCATGCGCTCCCTTCCTCGCGCCTACGCCAGCTTATATCCCCCCCTCCACACACACGCACACACGCTTATGTGCGCGCACACGAGTGTGTTGCACCTCATCAGAAAAGGTAATCACCCCCCCTCCCCCCTGAAAAAGAAATGAATGACCGACTGAAAAGAAGGCGCGATCTCCAGTCACACCATTTGCTCTCCCTCTTTTCTTTTCCACTGCAGCAGCGCAAAGCGAAGCCCAGTCGGCAGGTGTCCGTGACCGACGCGGAGGTGTGGAGGGGAGGAGGTGGGGGAAGTGGCTCTCCCTATGTCGTGATCGTTCTTCATCTCCCGCGACCATCACCCCACTGCCAGGTCGCATGCAAGGCGGGGCCTGCACCGGCGATGAGTTATTACCAGGTGCGTCTTGTGTGTGCTTGAGCGATGCGGGAGAGATCGAGGGAAGAGAAGCGGGAGAGGGGAGGAGGGGGGAGACTGCCTTTCCTTCGGTCCCATGCCATGACGGCTGGCCTCCTTGGGAGGGGCTCTGCTGGACATCCATTTTCTCACTTTCATTGGGGGCACCCACCTGGGCACAGGCCTCAGCGGCGTTGTGGTTCTTTCTGCACACGTTCTCTACGCCCTTTCCTAACAGCACCAATGCCACTTTCTCGATACCTCACTACCGCATACTCCGTGCTTGCACCCTTTTTCCTGATTTATGGGCCATCTTCTAGGGCATGCACCTACCCCGCTACGAGGGCTGCAGCACTGTGCGTCCTTCAGGCCCGATACACACACACACACACACACACACACACATTGACGTGCAAGCACTGACACGCGCACACACCTATCGATGCTCGGGCTTTCGAGGATGAGTGCACTCCCAGCGAGGCGGTGCCGCACCACAGCCTTCCACAATACCTCGCGTGTGCCTGTTTCACATTGTCATCGCCAGTGGCATAGTAACTCGGCACCTTCCAACCGTGACGGGTTAGGTGCAGCGTCATTAGCGCGTCGAGCCGATCCGTGTCTGGCAACCTCTCCTTGCTCCACTCAGGTACTCTCTCGCCACAGCTGCCCGACAGCGACTGTTCTTGTGGATACCAGCGACAGCGCTCTGATCACACTGCCCTATTGCCTTGGGGATGTACAGGAAAGCGTACGCGCACATTTGCGGTCGCTGCTCGTTCAGCGCCTCCTCGCCCCCCTGCTTCGCCACTCCCTGGCAGACCTGCTTGGAGAGCAGGAGAATGAGGGCAGCAGTGTCACACATCTAGACGGTAGCGGTGACTCTGCAGCCATGGCCTCCGCCGTTGTTCATGAGGTCACCCAATCACCCAGAACTCTGCGCTACCTCGCCTTTTCACACGAGCATCCGCGACTACGGCATCCCAGCTGGGCCCCGCTATGGGCAGCAACTCCACTGTCGAGCACACCACCCTCTACTGTGGAGCGCACCCCACCTGCGGAGCCGTACACTGAGATGTGCGGGGAGACTAAGCAACCCAACCAGGCGGCGGTTGATGCCTTCGACGTCCACGTCTCCGTTGTGGAGCAAGATGCAGTAGAGGCACTGGTGCGTCCTTGCCTCGGGGAAGTGGCGCCTCTGCTGGGAGGCCACCCGTGCGGCTCCTTCCGTGCTGTCACCATCGCTGCTTGTAGCACGATGCCGGCGGCCTTCTCGCCTTCCACCACGGTAGAAGCCCCGTCTGCCCAACCCGCTGCGCCATCGCCATCGCGACCGCTTTTTCCCGATGTCACCTACTGGGAACGGTTCCGCGTTGATTCGTATATTCCATCTTATGTGCAGGTGCAGGCCGCCGTGCGTCACCTGCTCCTCCGTCGACGACCGACAGCGGACTACACCGCAAACGCGCGGTCAACAACGGCTGCCTCGTTCATGTCGGTACCTCAGCTACCGCCAGCGCGCCCCCTGGCACTGGTCGCGGTCGTCGTACCAGACCACCTGACAGCGCTGTACTCCGAGTTTGTCGATATGTTGGAGCGGGAGGGTGTGCAAAGACTGCGTCAGCCGCACCAGCGCGGCGCCACATGTGATGGACCAGTGCACCTTCTTCTCTTCAACAGTAAAGGACTGGCGCGAGAGTATGCCGTCGTGTAGAGACGTGTGCGTGTGTGTGTGTGAGGGACATGGGCACCGTCAGAGCTACGGCCACTGGCTAGCCTCTTCATTCATTTGCCATCTCCCATCCGCTTCCCCCCGACTTCCCCCTTATCGTGCACTCTTTTTCTGTGTGCAGGTGCGTGTGAGAGCTTCTTGTTTCTCATCTCTGGCTGCACCCCTTGAGCGCATCTTCATGAAAGGGTGTGCGTGAGCTGAACAACTGGAGAGAAGGCGAGCGAGGCATCCGCTGGGGGCCCTCGAACGAGCGCGCCGCGCTCTCCGCTGTTCCTCGTTGAAACGGTCCCGCACACTGGAATGCGGAATTGCTCGTACTGCGTCATATATATATATATATGTGTGTGTATGCGTGTGTGTGTGTGTGTCTTTCCAGGTGCGAAGTTGCCCCAACGCCTTCACCATCTTCGCTTCTGACTCCCTTCCCTATCTCTCTCCCTTTCTCTGTCTCTGTGGCCACGCATACATGAATGCGTATGCGCGTGCTTCCCGGTGGCGTCTCCCACCACAGGGCGTCGCTGACGAGGATGGCGACGGTACCCGGCTGCACGCTGCACATCACCGTCGATGCCGATCTGTCGACCAAGTTTGACCATCTCCTCTTCCCACCACAGGCAGGCGCCAATCGCGTTGGTCTGCCCTCCGTGGACCCGTCAGAGGCGCATGCAACATTGTTTTCGAACCTTCCGCCTCGCACACAGGTGCGGGGCGTGCGCCAGGTGAACGCCGTCTCGCAGACGGTGGTGCTGCGTTTAGTGTCTGACACCTCCCACGCTGGCAGTAGTGGTGCACTGACGCTCGCACCGAGTTCAACGCTGACAACAAGCACGTACGTAGTAGTGGTACTGGATGCACAGCAGGTGCCGCAGATGCTGTCGGCCGCGACAGCGCGCCGGTGCCCACCGCACTTGAGTGGTGCAGGGCCACTTGGTTGGTATCTCGACGCCGTTGTGGAAGGGCTGCGGCAAGCGGAGGAGGCAGAGGAGAAGGGGACATGTAGCAGTGGCGCCGTATCTACGTCGACTGACGAGGACATGAACACCTCAAGCACGGACCAGCCGAGCACCACCACGCCTACACTCTCAGCGCGACGCCGAGGTGCTGACTGCGGGGTCGTGCGCATCTCACTGATTGCTGTGCCGAACGCCACAGTTGCGTTGAGCGGGCAGAACAGCACAAACGTGAACGTGACAACCACCGAGGCTGCCGCTCTCTTCAGCGCTGCCGTCGCGTGGAGTGCCGCACGACAAGTCATGGCGGCGAGCGATGCGGAGGAGCCCCTTGCTGATCGAAACGCTTGTGGCGCGGCCGCAAGAAAGTCGCACGTGGTGCCTGTGGAGTTAGACTTGTGTGCCACCGCTGCCCACGTCCGGCAGGCGGTGCAGATGATCGCCGCACTAGGTAACAAGCTCCTCAAGGCGTGGGCCACCTCTTCGACGGCTGTCGGCTCCACGTCGCTTCTTGGCAGCGGTGCAGTACAAATGGGCATCGCGGATGCCGCGGAGGTGCGGCGAGACGCACAGCGCAAGGTAGTCCCAAGCGACTTTCACGCACTGTACATCAGCATGCTCACAGAGGTATCCTCCTTCTCGGAGCGCAAGACGATGGCTGCGGCGACCGCCTTCCCGACCATGTGCCACCTCTTGGAATACGTAGACCGTGTCGTGGGATCCGCACCAGGCGCTGACGATGGCAGCAGCAGAGGCGACAACAATGTGGCTGTGCAGGTGCCGGGTGCAGTGTACAGCACCAACTACGGCGAGACTCGCTCGTGGAACGTACTGAATAGTTCTGTCATGGATGCCCTGGTGACGGAGTACGAGCGCTAGAGCTGGGCGGTGGTGGCGGCGCCAGAGAGGCTCGAGTGGCATAGCCTCCCCCCCTCCCTCCCCTTCCTCCTTTGCTGCAGCACCTCTTCCTAGCGCTCTTGTTTCCTCTCCAGCCGGCTCTGCCAGTGTGCAGCAGAGCGGCTTCTCCCTCCCCTCGAGACGCACGGATGAAGGACGGCGACAGCGCAACCACGGGGAAGGAGAAGAGGAGGCGAGGGTGGAGGCGCTGTTTCTCCTGTGCGCGCCGAAACATCGGCTCAGCTCACAATGCCCCACAAATACACACACACACACACACACATAATGGTCGGAGAGGAGTCCTCCTATCGCTGCCGCGCCTTCCTCGAGGAGAGACCTCATGCTTCCTGCAGTACCTGTGTAGAAAGCTCGAGGATACCCGACATGTCATGATGGGAGCCTGTCTAAGCGCCACACTTCCTTCTGCCTCACCTGATCTTTCTGCGCTTCTTCTTCCTCCCATCTCACCGGATCTACTCTGCGCTCTCAATGTCTTTGGCAATGAAATACCTACGGCGTGTGTGTCTGTGCACGCGCCGAGAATATT